>JACGDI010000998.1:1445409-1552714 GCA_014898725.1 Jacaranda copaia | reverse complement strand
AGACTGGTTTATCTGTCAGGGCACTTCTATTTCTGAACAAGTGAACGCATTATTGTATGTAGAATATATATTTTGTAATTGGACATGTATGAATGGTACAAATAAACCTTCCTTTTCTCCTTCCTCCATTTGTTTTGGAGTGCTAAGATGCCTCCTCTGCCTCCTTACCACCATTTTGTAGTTTTTTTCCCCTTTTCTCCTTATCCTGCCCTCCTTTGCTCAATGATCCAAATCAAGCACAATAACTCCCAAATTAATAATCTTCCAAATTGTGGGCAATAAGATAATGAATGAATTAAAATAGGAAAATTAATAGAAAGAGGAAACAGAAAAGGAAAATGGATAAAGGAAAAAGGAGGGAGGAGGAAAGGAAGGGAAAGAAAGAAAGCAAAGGTGGAAATGAAGCAAACTTGGTCACCTAAACAAAGAAGAAGTACGAAACGAAATGAAACAAAGGGAAGAAAGGAGAAAAGGAATATACAATGGATGAGGGGAAATAGTACATTGTGTAACAGATGTTGAGTTTCACTACATTTAAATGATTATTAGTAATATTACTTGATTAGCACACAGTTGCACACCTGGCTTCTCTTAGGTGCAAGGTATTAGGTTTGTTTATGGTCCATGTTTGGAGGACTTGTGAAGAGATTTGCAATAAATATTTTCATAAGTTATTTATGTGACTTTTGAGGACTTCTTATCCTCTTCCTAGTAATCTGGCTTGTACTAGGTTCAATTATTATTTGCCTGTTGAAGCTGTGTTTTGTTTTTGTTTTTTTTGTTTTTATTTATTTTTTATTTTTGATTTTTTAAATAGTAACGTTGTTCTTGGTCATTGAGCATATTATAACTTCTTTACCACAAAGATCGAAATTGTTGTGGATTCTTCTTCATATGTATAGCTAGTTCAGTTCCGTCTAATACCTCTAGGTTGAGTCTCATCAATTTCTCCAATTGGTGCATGCAGTGTCCTTTGCCTAACGTGCATAAACTTGTCTCAATTGGTTGTCATGCAATTATTCCAGTGCATGTTGTTTTTAAATGATTTATAGATGTTTCTCTTGCTATTCTTCTTGTTTTACCTAAATCTTGTCTTAATTTTCTTATCTTATCCACACGCAATTATGTAGATGTCAGCCAATCTGCATTCAAACTAGAAATAGTTATTTGGCTTGTACATATTTTAATTTCAAATTATAAAATAAAAGAATGCATATATAGTAAAAATTCATATTTGTGAATATATTGCTTCTCTAAGAATATCTACTTAAGTTAAACGTTGTGCCCTTGTAATGCAGCATTACTTTGCTGAGAGCTTTTGATTTAAAGATTTGGCATTTAATAGGTAGCCTATGAGTTGCTTTGCGTTTATTTGCATTAAGTTAGAAAGGGATTTCCTTGGGTGGAATGCAGGATTCCTTTTCTCTCTTGGTCACTACCTCAATTAGACTGCTAGCCTTATTATGGAACTAGCCAATTGGATGCAATACTGAAGTTCAAATTACAAAATGGTTAAATAAGACCGTCTAAATGCATGACACAATTGTTGTGAGATGCCATGATCTCCACTCTGTTGTGTTCTCTCTCCAATCTCTTGTTCCTGGCCAGTGGCCTCACACCATAAGTCAAAACTCACCAAGCTGTGTGGCAACCAACTTGTCATGATTTAAAGCCATGTTTTGAGTAGGAGCTAACTGTGACCTTATAACCTAATAACACAGTTTTCAAAGGTTCAGGGGAGAAAGGATGTTATGTAACTTTTACTACATCTTTGTTCTTTAAGCTTCATAATTTTTAAGTGGTTTAAGCGCTTCTATAATTTTTCATCTGTACTCTTCTATGGCTTGTAATTGAAAAGAATTGCCATTATTTTTAAAGACTACTTTATTTTTCAAGTTAGTTATATGTGATGTAGTGATGCATAGGATTTATCTGCTACTAATATCCCAAGATTGAGCTTAGAATTACTTACCCATGATTATGTAGGCTAGAGTTGGAAAATCACTTTATCTGTTGTATGTTTTCTTTTTTTGGGGTGGGGGTGGGGTGATGGGAGTTGTGTGACAAGTTGTGAAGTTATATCTAGGGCCATGGGTCTAGCTTTCATTTGTCCTGAATGCAATGGATTATAATAAATCTGCTAGGATCATGAAGAATTATCTTAAATGTGTTCTTATTTAGGCCTTCCAAATTAGAAAAATGATGCTTGATTTGGGAATGCATTGATTTGTGATGGCTTACATTGATTTGTTTAGGGGAGAATTTGGGTTTGTTTAGGTGTATGAGCGTCTCTAGCAACTGGGGCTAACAATTTCATTCACCAAGGACGAGCGCTGAGTAGTTTCAGGTGAAGCCATTGGGCAGGAGTTGGCTGGTGGGTTCCACTATCATGGGCCTGGGGTGTGACAAAATGGTGTGAGAACTGGGCCACACCCCAGGTGTACTATCTGCTTGGGATGCTAGACCAGATATGTACTCCGGGCAGTCCTGGATTTTGAAAGGAGTATAACAAGGTTGTTATACTTTTGTCATGGGTGCATTGATTAATTCAATCATCGTTGCTTGGACTATTTGTGGGTTCCACTTCCCGGTCTGCGGTGTACTTTTGCAGACTTCAACCTCGTTGACTGTCAGAAATAAGTTCTGTTCTGAGAATCGAAGAGGCTGTTGGATTGCAGGAACAGTAAGAAATGGGAATTAAGCTTGTGAATCCTTTACATTAATGGGTTGGAGAGCAAAAATATTCTTAATACAATGACAATGTTTTACTGTGGGTTTTCCATAAACAGTTCCTTTGTTTCGTGAAATGTTGTAACTGCCTTCTTTTTCGTGACAAGCTATTATATAATAATACGCATTCATGTCTCTGTATATTGTGGCATTCTGCTGTCTTTTGGTTTGAATCATGTTTCTCTTACGGAATGTTTGGAGTTTAATTGAAAGCCCAGTCAAGTTCATCTCATTGTTGCTTTGGCTTTATTCCAACAATTCCATATATTAAATTACTTTCTCTGAATTTTATAATTATTTCACCTGACATTTTTTCTTGTGGAATGAAAGCAAGCCAAGGTCATAGAAAATTCTCTTGATTTCAAAGTTGGGATCTGTTGCGGAAGTTCAACGAATTTAAAGAACCGCCACGACTGGGAAAAAGAAATCGAGCAATATGAGGTTGGTTGAATTATTTCTGAGCTGCTACTTAAAACATTAGCTCTTAACTAACATTTATTTTGACAGTTAGTCATCGTTTCTTTCCTCTCATTATCCAAAAGAAAGTTTCCCCTGGTTTGCCAAGTGGCAAAGCAGAATCTTTAAAATTTTCTTATTTTCTGGATTCTATTGGTTTCATCTCTCAGGATGATGGTGAATGTAGAATTGGTGTCTCATTTGGTATGGGGGGCCTTTGGGAGTTTAATAATATTGTTACCGTGGTTGGACTTGCAAATTGAACTGAATCTTCTTTGTGCCCAGTAAGAACTCCAGTGATTATCCACGTGTTAGTTCATCCAAATTTTCTTTCCATCTGCAGGTCCTTGTTATGACACCTCAAATAATGCTATATAATCTGTCGCACTGCTTTATCAAGATTGAGATGGTTGTCCTTCTGATATTTGATGAATGTCATTATGCGCAACTTGAAAGCAACCATCCTTACGCAGAAATCATGAAGGTAATAGATTGAAATCCTCATTTACATCCATATGTAATGCACCAGTTTTCCAGTTTGTGTTGCCTGATTATTAAGACATGGATTGTCATGGAAATACTGTAGATCTTCTACAAAATGGATGCCGGTAAACTTCCTCGAATTTTTGGAATGACTGCATCTCCAATATTAGGAAAAGGTAATTTAATGGTGTCAGTGTGGCTTTTCAAGCATATCTTTGTTTGTACTGATGCTCCTATATCCTGACACAATTTTTTGGTGTTTAAATCCAATTGAACTGCGTTCAATTATGATCCCTCTAGTTTTCGACTTCATGTGGTACTTCATAGTACGCTGTATATAAGATGCATCGGTATACATATCATCATCTATATCCAAAAAGCCGTATGCTTTGGAAGAAGCTTGTACATTTTGGGAAGGGGTTTGATTGATCAAAAGAGGAATCTGCTTCATAACTTCAACCAATATGCCCTAGGGCATGGCTGTACATAACATACAAATCACATTAACAAAGGTCGGCAATTAGTTAGAGGAATATACATGTTAAATGCAAAAAGTTTGTCAATTATGTTGCCAAAGTACACTGGATTTTTTGAATGGGGCAGGCAAGTGCTGTAATTATTTCTAGAGAGATATCTAAAGCTTTGATCCAATATAATGAAAAGAAACCTTTGGACAGGAGCTGCAAGGCCTGATCCCACACTTTAGGGTTCTCAGTTGCTAGCTTCAATAAGTGTACCGTGAACCTGGTCAACATGACCATAATTCACCTTTTCTCCTGGATTTTGAGGCAATGATCTCAGCAGGATAATTTTTCAAGGAAAACTGCAGATGATGATTGAAACTTGGCATACTCTATTTTGTTGCATCTGAATTTGCCATATGTGGTGGTAAAATCTATTCAACTTGACTCTGTTGATCTTGTTACATGAATAAATATATTGAATAAGTTGCTGTCCTATCTACGGCCTGCTAGCACTTCACGTTTTCCTGTTGGTCTTTTGGTTTAGTAGATTGTCTTGTCCTTGCTGAGATCCAATTTACTTGCTCTATTCGACCTTGTATACCTTACAAAAACTTAAAAATTTTCAACCTCATCTTTTCTCTTGTAACCGGAATCAAGACATTTGTACAAGGTGAAAGCATGCACTTGTGGTTGATGCTGGTGCAAATTCTAAGAGCCGGATTGGTTGTGTTTTTATTTTCATTTTCTGTTTTTTTTTGTTTTAGAATGCATTTACATTTTATGATCATAGTGCGTGGGAAAATGAGAATGTGATTGGATATGTTGTTTTGATAGTTATTTTAGGTAGTTGAAATAGGTTGGTAGATGTATTAATAGAGATATTCATAGGTTGGAAAACGTGAAATATTGAAAATGTGATTGGGTATGTTGTTTTGAAATAGCTTTTTTATGAATATGGTAATTGAAAATTGAAATTTAGTGATTAGCGGACTGTTGGAAAGTGTGTTTAAATTATTATTTAAAAAGAAATTATATTTAATTAATTTTTGAAGTTAAAATGATTTGACAAGATGAACGTAAAAAATTGTGACATAATGTGGGAAAATGGAAGTGAAAAGACATATGATTGACAGGCACAACAGCTTTAAGTGGAAAATGGGGAGTAGAGTAGCCTGTACAATGGCATAAGAAATACCAATGTAGGGGCTGAGTCTATCTTAATTTGAAAATGAAAATGGGCCTGTTCTAAATTACAAAACAATGCCCAATGGCATTTTCTGAATTTACTACAGTGAAATTGAGAATACAATGAGCCTAGAACACAACCAATCCAGCCCTAATCATCTGCAAAAGGTGTATTGACTGGGTTAATATAGTTACCTTGATGTCTGTCTAAGAGTACAATTTTTCAAAACGTCCTTGAGTGGTTTTATCCTCCAAGCACTTTTGCACTGCATCAAGCTGACTCCTACTTAGCTGCATTAGTTTAACTGACTGGCTAAATGTATTTAATTATAGAACGATACCATATCATGGTGATTTTTGTTATTTTTTATTATTTTTGTTCCTTATTTTCAACAATTTGAGTAACTTTCTGCAACCCAGTGCAAGAATTCAACCAACGATGATGTTTTTCTAATCATCCAAAATCAACATTAACTGTTAAGTATTTGACTTCTATTTATCATTTCAAGGACAAAAAGTGAACTATTGAAATAGCTTTATCTCCATTCTTCTCTTTAGTTCCTGTGTCACTTCTTTCTTCATAACAATCCAGGTTTTCCTGCCACTTCAACTCACAGTCTCAACTTCAGAATCAATTTGTTTTTCTTGCTTTCTAGTTGGGATCACCTTTCCTGCGCATCAATAGTAACCATTCTAATACATTTTTGTTGAGGTGGGCCCACAAGAGGGGGGACCCCAAGTGGCAGAGCAGGCTCTGCAAATCTACTTAACATTAGTTCTGGTTTCTGAAAAATAGTTAATTCAAGTTGCTAAAGAAGCTCATTATGCACACCTATAAACCATCCCAAATTTTCTCTTACAATTGATATGGTATAGTTCACTTAGTTTATTGGATCTTATTCTGTGTGCGATATTATTGCATGAAATTGCTTATCTGTTCACTAAGAAATGCAGAAAATTCTGTGGGTTTTTTTCAGCCAAGGAGTGTTCCTTAATTCTTGGACTTACTGATCCACTAACAAGCCTAACATGCTTTCAATGCTGTTTCAGGTGGTTCAATTGATGGTCTTGAGGCTTTGTTGCGCGCAAAGGTGTTTTTTGAAGGATGGATTTCCATATATTTAATTATTTTGCACCTTTTTTAACTGAATAGTATGTCGGATACATATTTGAAACTATAAAAATTGAATTGTTTAGTGGAGTGTTAGGTGGACAAGAAACTCACTCTCTCTATCTGCTTCCTATCTAGTCCTCCTTTCTCAAATATTTGATCATTTGACCTTTTTTCTTCATAGGTTTGTTCTGTTGAAGATAAGGATGAACTGGAAAAATTTGTCATGTCCCCCAAAGTAAATGTATATTATTATGGTTCAGTCAAGAATGGCTATTCTTCCTCTCACATGAGTTATACTAGGAAACTTGAGGAGATAAAGCACCAGGTATTGGGTAATAAAAAATTTTATCTGTCAACCAAAAAAAAAAAAAAATGGTTTGTAATTTATTCTATATGAACTATTAAATTGATGCCTCTGTGGAATAACAGTGTATGTCGCTGCTTCGGATGAACTCACATGATCAGAGTATTCTCAGGAGCACCAAAAAGTTGCTCCAGAAGCTGCATTGTAATTTAATATTTTGTCTAGAAAATCTTGGATTGCAGGGGGCATTACAGGTAACAATCACAATATTTGGTTGTTCTGTTCTATCTTTAAAATCACTCCCATTATTGTATTTAGATTTACAATAAATAATGGTGCTTAATTGTGCCTCTACTTCATTGTTCTAAGCTTTTAAAAATAGTTCTTCCTTCTCATATGCTATTATTCTTGCTCTTTCCATTACATGGTTTTGTTTCCAAGTTTTTTGCCTTTTGGGTTTTTATTCTTTGTTGCATGGCATGTTGCACCTTATATGAGAAAACATTGCACGCCAAATTATTTTGAGACCTCGGTAACCCAAACTCACAAAACTTAATGCATTGATGTACTTTTAAAAAATTAACAAGTACTTCTATAAAAGAGTCCAGAAATATATGGTGTATGAAGTATCCAATTTTGTGAAGTATCATAAGTCAAAAGTTTTGCATAAATGCAACCCCTAAGAATGTCAGGCCAATCAAATAAATAGAACTGCTGCCCAAAAGCTTGTAAAGAAACTTTTAACATTGAAAGGACCATCCACCAAACTTTCCCTGCTCCAAAATGGACCACAAATTTTAAAAATGTTAGGTAAGGAGGAGATGCCATTGTAAGTAATTCGTAGGACTTTCTACTGGATCTAGTGTATTTTGTCGAAGATTTTACTTTCTGTATTAACAACATGATCTGTTGGAAGAATTTTATTTGGCTACCAATGTAGCCCATTTAGGAGGTTGGCAATATGAAATATCTCTGAGTAAGAAAAATAATCCAGATTCATGCTGGATTACTGAATCTGCAGAACTAGTCTAGTTTTCAATGGTCTGTTGGTCTGTAATTCTTGAAGGGAAAATGGGTGTTAGAAGAGAAATTGGATGTGAAATTTCTAGTTGGTTGGTTTTAGTGAGATTGATGCAATTATATCTTTTAAATTGCTGGAAGTCATCTCAAAGCTGTCAAACTTTATTTTGGGTTTATAACTAGAAGGTGTTAGGCATATCAATTTTTCACATTCTCTCTCTCTCTCTTTCAGTATCCCTGTAAACTCTAATTATTCATATAGGGGATCCCATTTTCAGCTAGTTATTTGAGGAATATGCTATCCTTACTTCCTATATAAGCACATGCACTGTGATAAAAACAGATTTGGTCACATATCACTGCTTTCTAGATAACAATTGACATTGTTGTACATGGATTTGAATCCTAGGCTCAAATTGATTACTATATCCGGAGGATTATTTTATAATATGACAGTTGAAAGAAGTCTGTCTAGAGAAGCGCACCACAGCAGAAAGAAGATTCAAGATGTTCTTAATTATTCTAAAAGAATTATACATGCATTCTCTCCATTTTTTTCGTCTAATTTTATATGAAGGCTTAAGTTAATGGATTTTCTGACATCTGTGACTTGTGGTAAAAACCGCCTTAATCCTATGACACTTAGAACAACTGGTACTGCAAGCCACTCTTCTTCTTCTTCTTCTTCTTTTTATTTTTATTTTTATTTTTATTTTTTTTCTCTCTCCTTTATGCATTCAGCCTTGGATCCCTGCTCCAAAGTTGAACGCTGTGTCACTTGGAGTCTCTGATGGGAGGTGACTGAATTTTTAATTTATTCATGCTATTTTCAAAGGCCAGCCACATTTTCTTAAAGGGTGATCATTTTGAGAATTCCGAACTGGAAGAAGCAGAGAGTTGCAGTGATGGCAACTTGTGCAACAAATATTTGCAGCAGGCTGCTTCAATTCTTGCTTCTGATTGCGCAGGAGGTAATTTGTAAATGCTCCTCAACATGGTTGCAATTGGTTTCTTTTACTATGCCTTATGGTTGTTCTTGATTGGTGCATGAGTACATGATTGCCTTCCCCAGATGCCATAGCAATGTGGTGCATTTACACACCTAGATATTAATTTGGTTTGCATTATGCTTTAAACTTATCTGTATGATTATTTCCACCAATTGGGGAGCCTGCTTTGGTTTTGCTCAATATTTTTAGATTCTCTCTTTGACAAATATGCATCTGTCTGTCTGTTGACATGAGAAATTTTGTCCTATTATTCTCACAGATGGCATGGAAGCTGATTTGTCCGCTATAGAGGTTTTGGAGGAGCCGTATTTTTCAAGAAAGCTATTACGGCTTATTGGCATTCTATCCAGCTTTAGGTTGGTTTCTGCTTGCTGTAAAAGTTCTGAAGACACAAATATATTCAACTAGAACCTGTTCTTGATAAGTATGATTTGCCTTAACTCATGATTTGCCACTTGTCACCAATTAGGTGTTAAAGGACATATGATAATCAATCTTTTGTAGTTTGTACCTTTAGTGCAGCTCGCCTATGTAATTTAGTTATTCTTTTCTCAGTTGCAAATTGTATCAAGAGCTAATGCAACTTGTTTATAATGGAATTTAGCAATCTTGCATCAAAAGTATAGGAACTAAGGCTACATAAGACGAATTGTTTTATTTTCTAAGTGGATATAGTTACCCCTTGTTGGCTGGGATTGCTATTTGACTGCTGTGGCCATGATGAGGATAGTAGGTATTTGATTATATTGTGAGATTCTGAGTTCTTCAATTTAGCTTTCATTAGTTGGGGAATGGAAATTGGCATGTTGGTGGGGATCTGAAGCTGTGATGCCCCATCCCACCCCACATGGAATAAAACTGGAAAAATGAACACTGTAAGGGCTGATCGCAGATCGAAATGCCAGGAAATAAGTGCTATGCATGTGGGAGCTTTTAGTTGAACCTGTAGGAGGTACCTCTAGGACTCAGGAGGTGGCAACCAATCATGGACCACAGATAAGAACATAGCATTCTGAAGGAAAATGGTTACAGTGCCCCATTCCACTTGGGATAAAAATGGAAAAGTCACACTTTATAAACTTTGGCTGAAGAGTCCATATAAATTGTTCATAGCCAAATTTTAGGTTCCATTTGGTGGGTTTTTAGGCAACTGTCGCATCCAACAAACTTGAGGGGTCAGGATGCAGCATGTGAAGTGAGGGCCTGTAATCATCAATGTTTTCCTTTTCTGAGTAGTGTCCTAGTACCAATTCAGTGATATATGTGTGAATCTTAAGGTTTAAAATGCAGCGTGTAAGGCCTCAGGAACTTAGTTTAGCCTTTTGAATAAGTTGATGAGATGGACGGAAAGAAATCACTGAAAATCTAGACGTTCCATGCAAATTCTTACTCTGTCCTACTTGCAGATCTTTTCATTTGATGCATAACGCTCCCCTAAAATCCCCTGCTGTGTCATGTACTTGACCTTTGCAAAATAAGAACCTCAAAAATCTTCCAAAAGCTTATCACTTAAAGCTAGGATGGATACTGACTTGATGATTGCCTTAAATAAAATTTGCTGACTTTTCTGTCCCCTTAATTTCTGGTGTCTACCATCTCTTTCCCAAAATTTATGCCTATGTAAGAATTTTTGTGCTGCGTATGATATGTCAATAATATAGAAAAAAATAAGTTACCAAGCATAACTATTTCTTGCTTTTCTTTGCAGCTAGATTGCAAGAACCTGTTCTTTTTATAGCTTTAACAATCACCTAAAACACAAATATTCTTCTTTCATCATTTCTTTTTTTTTTTGTGTATTTAATAAGAATTATAAGTGGAGTTCCTTTACTACATCATTCAACTTGTTTTCATTTTTCTTGAAGGCAATTTTTATGGAAATTTGCCTAAATCATTCTTAATCTTGTAAATGCCATTGTTATATACATGAGTAACGGATTTAATTTTTTTACAGGTTACAGCCTAACATGAAATGCATAATATTTGTCAATAGGATTGTTACTGCAAGATCCCTCTCATATATACTTCGAAGTCTAAAGATTTTATCTTCTTGGAGGTGTGGTTTCCTCGTGGGAGTTCACGCTGGACTTGTGTCACGTAAAAATACAAACATCATCCTTGAGAAGTTCCGTTCTGGTGAGGTAATGCTTCCTGTAATATGCTGACATGTTTTTTCTTTTTATTTCTTCCGTTAGTGGGAAAATTTTGTTTATGAATTATGTAGTCTTAAGCTTGTATTTTTCCCTTTCAGTATATTGTGGTATGATTGTTTCTCAGAATGAATTTTGCCTGACTTTGGGTCAAAGCATTACTGACTTTTCCTGATTGAATTATTGGCAGCTAAATCTGTTAGTTGCAACAAAAGTGGGTGAAGAGGGACTTGATATCCAGACATGTTGCCTTGTAATACGGTTTGATCTTCCAGAAACAGTTGCGAGTTTTATTCAATCTAGAGGCCGTGCTCGTATGCCTCAGTCTGAATATGCATTTCTGGTTGATAGGTGCTTTTATTCAGTAGTTGCTTATGCAAAATTCTTTTTTTTTTAAATGTTTATGTACCAAGTTTAATATCTGATATTCTGAACACTGCAGAGGCAACCCAAGGGAGCTCAATTTGATTGAACATTTTAAGAAAGATGAAGCTCAAATGAATGAAGAAATTTCATTGAGAAAATCTGATGTGCCAGTAGCTGATTTTGAGGAGAGAACCTATAAAGTGGATATTACTGGGGCAACAATTAGTTCTGTATCGAGTATTTCGTTGCTGCATCACTATTGTTCAAAACTTCCTCATGATGAGTATGATCTTATTCTTAGTATTAATTGGTCTCTCTTACGCTTTGTGATCTGGAGTCATAATGCTATTCATTCTGGTTTCCATACTTTCCTTTGATATAATATTCTCTGTATAGGTATTTCAATCCAAGGCCCCAGTTATTCTACTATGACGATGCAGATGGAATGGTTTGCAACATAATTCTCCCTGCTAATGCTCCAATTCATCAAATTGTTAGCGCACCACAACCTTCAACAGAGGCAGCTAAGAAAGACGCCTGTTTGAAAGCATGCAAGGAATTACATGAAGTCGGAGCACTGACTGATTATCTCTTGCCAGAGCAAGATGATAAATATGAGGAATCAATCCCGGACTTAACTGATTCTGACAGCGGCAATGGTCAGGGGATGTCATGATTGTGACTTTCACAGTTCTTATGTAAGCTGAAGGTGTTATAATTACTTTTTGCACTTATTGCAGAGGAGGAGTTGCGTGCGGAGCTATGTGAGATGCTAGTTCCTGCTGCTCTTAGGAAACCATGGATAGAAGTGGAGAATTATACTTGTTTTAGTTCCTACTACATCGAATTTTGTCCTAATCCAGCAGATAGGATGTACAGAAGGTTTGGTCTTTTCATAAAAGAGCCACTCCCAGTAGAGGCTGGGAAAATGAAAGTTGATCTTTGCTTGGCCCGCGGCAGAATGGTGATGACACAGCTTATTCCATTGGGAGTTGCTAGATTTGATAAAGATGAGGTGGAGTTCTTTCTTCTTGTTCATATTGGTTCAGCATGATGATACATATTGTGCTTATGAATTTGGCATTTGGATTACACAGATTACCGCAGCTGAAATGTTCCAGAAAATGTTTCTCAAAATTATTCTTGATCGGCATGAATTTATATCGGAATATGTATCACTGGAGAACAATGATGCCTATGAGTCAAGTTCATCAACCTTCTACCTATTGCTTCCTGTTATTAAGCATGAGTATGATAATATCTCTGTTGACTGGACCCTGGTCAAAAAATGTTTGTCGTCTCCAATTTTCAGACAACATCTGGGGATTGGTGTGGGTGATGAAGCTTCTCAACTTACCAACCACTTGTATCTTGCCAATGGTTGCAAAAGTGTAAATGATGTTGTGAACAGTTTGGTGTATGTCCCGTGCAAAGATACATTTTTCTTTATTTCTGATATTTTTCCTGAAAAAAGTGGATATAGCTTATATGACGATTCAAAAAGTCATGTGGAGCACTACACTGAATTGTAAGTTCTTTCCTCTCCTGTTTCCATTTAGTCGTCAATGCTTTTTCCTCGTAAGTTCTACACAAAGTCCGGAATTTAGGGAAAGATGGTAATATATAATTTGATTTGAAATTCCATGTGCACCTAAGTTTTAACTTTTATGTCAGACTGCATGGTGGCGGAGGAGAACTTTTCTACTCCAATCTCAACTTGCTCCTGTGTATAAAAAATTTCATATGTTGAGCACAGTAACCGTCTTAGGGTCCACCTAGTCTATCATGCAGTTGGTTAGGTACATTCTTGATTTGCTTCTAATTACAAGTGCAATGCACTTAACATTAAATCTTTTCCATTTTTGTAGCTGCAGTTTAGATAATTTCAGCAATTGTGTAATAAATATTTCCAGGTGTCTATTTCAGAACCTTCTTAAGGTAGTTAGAATTTTCTCTAAACAATTTCCTTTCCTTATATCAACTTAAATCACAAGCATGGATATTTGGTTTTGTAACTATCTACATCTTGGATTAGCTGTTTTGAAGCTTCAAGTTTTGAGATGAGAACATTACTATAATACTATGTAAATATCTTCTATTACTTAGAACTAGTCCTTTGGGGTTCATGCGCATTCTGTTCTAATGCATTTTACGGCTTGGGTGTCACATAATAGGAATAATAGAGCATTATCGGATTTTTATAAATTTTATTTAACCACTCTTAATCCTGTTGCTTTTTCTGATTCTGGAACCTCAGTTTTGGCATATATTTCTATGCTGTTGTATGATCTATGCATAATATGGGAAGTGTTTGTTCTCCGGCTGTAATATCATTTTCTATTCTTTGTGGTGATCAATTTTACTTTGTAGGTTTAATATTCATCTTGCCTACCCTGATCAACCACTGCTGAAAGCCAAACAAGTTTTTGTTTTGGACAACTTATTGCGAAAGAAGAAATACTCAGGTATAGTTTATATGTGTGTAGTGTATTGTTATATACTGCGAATTAGTGAAGCCTTGCCAGTAGCTAATAAAATATTCTGTTTCTTAGTTGACATCGTTTTTTGGAAGTTAATGCATTAATAATGGGTTATTGCTATGGAGGATCATATATTTATTGAGCTTTGACTCTATTGCTTTTTTCCTCTTTTGTTTGGAAAAAAAACAAGAATTTTATGTATTATAGGGAGTGTTACAGTGTGTAGATCTCTTTCCTGATTTGCACAAAATAGAAGTTTTAGAAGCCAAAACTGAGGCAATCATATCTATCATGCTACTTATAGGATAAACCTTAACCATTTGAACCTTTGTTCTAGCCCACAAGATTCTAGTGAAACCAAGCGAGATGCAACTTTTCTACAGATATTGTTCTTCTTGAACCAAGTCAATCATTTAATAGTCCTCATGCCATGTGCTAAGATGATATTTAATGGCAAGCATCACAATAGTATTGGTGGTATAGAATGGCTGCAAAGAGAAATTCTCCAATGTCATTATGTAAGGTAGTCGTCTACTCTACGGTGGCTTTTGTCTGAAGTAGAGCGTCATTTAACATTAACTGATGCAAAATAATTTCCGAGTTGTTAATTAAAGTGTGATCATGATTTTCATTGTCCAAGAATCCAGGCAGCAGGAAGATTGCCTGAATTTACTGTTACCAGTGGGCCTGAGCAGAAATTTGTAGATATCAAAATGGATTATCTGTTGCCTCAAAATCTCTCTAGTGGATTATGTTGACTGTTTTGTGTTTAGTATTAGTGTCTCAGTAACTATGTCTGAATTAAATGATCTAATGAACTTATGGAACTGGATTTTGCTTTTTCTTATTTCTGCCTTTCTAAGCAATTACTTTCACTGTATACATTAAATGATATAACAAATTTGTGGAACTAGATTTTGTTTTTTCTTATATGAGAAGTAAATAAGAGAAAAGAAAAGACAAAACAGTCATCTTGTACTAACCATGTATCGTTATTTTCTTGGTTCCATGGTTATCTCACTCTTCATCTTGATCGGAATCAAGCTTGGTATCATATAGGGGTTTAGTGAATATATCAACTCATGGTTTCTTATCACTTTTCTTGTTTCCCATGAAGCCATATCTTTTCCTCTTTGACACTGAAATACATGTCAAAGAGAAATACATACCAAAACACTCATGATCCTAGTGTTCTCCATCCTGGGTTCATTGACGTAGTCAAGCAAAGAGATATAGTGATTTTACTGATGGAGATGTGTGATAACTGGATGAGGAGAGTGTTGATTGAATGAATAGATTGTATGAGATTTTGGCATTTGGTCAGTGAATATGTTATGATATTTCTTTATGGATTCTATGGAATTAATTTGGTGTGCAAGTGACATGAAAAGAAGGTAAAGGCTGGGTATGATTTTACATTGAAAGCTTTTGACACATTTCTTCGAAATCTATTTTGGAACTCTCATTAAAGAGGAAGATTTTGTGGGTTTTTTAAATTCAAAAGCTTAAATTTTTCAAGGTGGGAATTTTTTTTATTTTATGTTTCCAGCACTTCCTTCACATGCGTGTTGGATATCTTTTCCTAAGGCAAAGCACATAATTTTTCGTCAATGATAATTTGTGTTAGCAAAACATAATTTCTAGATCTTTGCTTGCTCTAATACCAAAGTGACCTTTTTATCTTAAAATGTAAGCTGTTCGAGAAGAGAGTTATTTTTCCCTTATTTTCAGCATGGCCTAATTTGTCAAGAACACCCAATTCAAAGCTTGTTAACTGTGTAAGAAACATTGTTGAAGACCTCATCTCACTTGAGAACTTTTAAATGGTTTGTCAGGCAACGCAATATCTATCATTCTATTAACATGTTGTGGGAGAATTTTAAATATGGTTATGAAGCCTTAAGTAATTCCTGCTCATCAACAGACAAATATGTATTCGGAGTTAATTTTCTAGTTCCGGGTTGGCAAGGTGGTCTCAACGTGGGTTCTTAGGGAATGATATCTTAGCTTTACCGGAGGTGCTGTCTGCTTTGGTGAACTTAGATTTATGGATATGCTATGGGAAAGGCATTTGACATGATAAATACAAAATCACATATTTGAACATGTGAATTTTTAAGCTTCCTTAAAGAGACCAGTCTTCTCCATCTGATTGTGTTGAGGAATGGGTTAAACTGGAGACTAAGACAGAAATCAGATCTTCTAGACTCATGCTTGCATTCTAGTATAATCTCCTTTTTATTTTCTTATACTTCATTCGACAGGCTAGATTACAGGAAATCTTATCCCCACAGTGGCGAGGATTAAGAGTGGATTTTGTTGCCCGGTTGACTCTGAAAATATTATGAAATAAGTTATTTATATGATATAATCGTTTAACTTGAGAGTAACTTCTTTTAGCATAAAGTCTTGGGAAAACAAGGATAGTTTCTTAGTGTTATTTCAGTAGGTTTTTTGGATAGGATATGTAGCTGCAGTTTCTTGGTGCTTGCCAGCTTAACTGGTGTGCTATGTTGAGCAGGCTGGTTTACTGAGAACCATCTTCTTCATAGATATGCTTGCTATTATGTAAATGTATAGATGGATATGTTTCCTTGCGTATTTAGTTTTTTCAGATGGTACAACCTGAAGAATCTACCCTAAACAATATGTAAAAAGCATTGGGAAACAATTTGGGGCTTCCTTATTTGTTGAATTCCTCTATGCATTTCTTGTTTCTTGGTGTGTTTAGTTTCACTTTATCTGCATCTGCATATGATATTATATATTTTTACTAATGCTTGGCTGATTTTTGTTCCCTCATTCCTCAACTTATGTATTGAACATGTTGGATTATTTGCTTGCTGATATTAAGTAGAATGGCGAAAGAAAGAGGAACACTTCATTGAATTACCACCTGAGATTTGTCAGTTGAAAGTCATTGGTTTTTCTAAAGATATTGGGAGTTCATTGTCTCTATTACCATCAATCATGCATCGGCTTGAAAGCTTTCTTGTGGCCATTGATTTAAAAGAGAAATTAGTTGCTTCATTCCCTGCAGGAGCAGAAGTTACTGCTGATCGTGTAAGTGTTGGGTCAACCCGCACCCCCTTGGCCCCGAAAAAAAATTAAAATAAAGAGGATTAGTCTGTCAAATTTTCTAATTAAGTTAGATGGCTAAGAAGGCTCCTTTCCACCATTAAATTACTTTGCATGATGTTCTGTTTTCCATAACAGTTACAATGGTGATATCTAATGGTTAATCTGAAATTGGGTCAGATTCTTGAAGCACTCACGACAGAAAGATGCTGTGAACACTTTTCTCTTGAAAGGCTTGAAGTGCTTGGAGATGCATTTCTCAAGTTTGCAGTTGGTAGACATCTTTTTCTTAAGCACGACGCCTTAGATGAAGGGCAGCTAACTAGAAAACGTTCCAACATTGTTAACAATTCAAATTTACTAAAGCTGGCAACAAGAAAAAATTTGCAGGTAACTGTCCCAAATTATTTTATTCCTAGGTGCAAAAAAGAATTGAGTTGTGAGGTTTAGTACAAACCTCTTGCATGTATCTTATGTCTCTGTGGATTTGCTATTTGTTTGGATAAAAAGCCTGCAATATGTTTTCACAAGAGGATTTGCACAACATATAATTATCCTGATTCTTCTCACTGAAATAAATTATACTCCTGTCCATATTGAATATTCTAATTTGGATTGTAATGGAGCTTTAGATGGATGTTGAAAAGAGGGTATCTTCACAGATTTTCCCTTAAAGGTAGTGTTGAAGAAATAGTTGTGTGGCATAATTATGAGGGTGCCATTCGGAAGAATATTTAATTTTTTGGAAATGAGACTTTATTTGTGAATGTCCCAAGTGGAAATAGGAGCATATAGTTCTCAGACAGATGGAGTATATTTATATGTTATATATCTATCACTGATATTCTGGATATAACAGCCTGAAGAATGTTAGCAGGTGAACGTTTGCTATTATCCTTGAGTCTAAACAAAAATCATGCTTTGGTTTAGTTAGATTCTCATGTATGACTCTGAGCTTACAAGTAAGGCACGTCGGTATAGTTGATTCTGCTATAGTCTTTTGATCAAAGACATTGCAGGAAAGAGATGCTAGAGTGGGAATAAGTCATGGTCAATAGATAGTGGTGGATAAAAGCAAAGTTAAAAAGTAAAGCAAACAATTAATTCCGTCTACATTGCAAGCATATAGAGGCTTTACCGCTAAAAAAACTGGGTCCCCAATCACACACTAATAAAACTAAATAACAACACAAATGGTAGGATCATGTTTAATAATGGTACATATCTCTTGAGTGGTACAAATGTGAAAATGTCTTTGTTGACTCTGGTGACAAAGTAGAATGATGCAATAAGGGTAAAAAATTCTTGAATGTAATTATAATTTGTCAAATTGAACACATAAATGCAAAAATGGTTAATGTATATTTCAATCAACGGGAGGAAAAGGGAGAATCAGACAATCACTTGTGAAAACAAACAGATTGGCAAATCAGATTATAGCGAAAATAGTTTTGGGCAGCTAAAAAAACAAAAAAACAAAAAAGAAAACGTGTCTTTGACAAAAAATTAGTGTTTAACTTTTGATTTCATGTCTTTATTATTATTTTTTTAAATCATTATTTTCTTCATAACAGTTCTTTGTGGTGTTATAAACCTTTTTCTAATAAAATGTGATAGCACTTATTTATTTGATCACAATCTTGTTGGTAGCCACTGATTTTGTGGTTTTTGTTCTAGTATTTGTTTCCATATGCACATGGAATCTTCCTCTTGGATGTAAGGATTGCCTCATTAATTTAACTTGGATTGCTTCATTGATTTAATTTTAATCATTACTGAATAAACCAAAGAGAGGGAGGTCCTCACAATTTGTGTACACTCATGTCATGAACTTGGTTCCTTAAGAAAAGTGCAGATTCGGGAGGTCATGAAACATAGAAAAGCCCTGTTGTTGAAATTTGGATATGTACAGAAGTACTTTAGTTAATATATTTTTCTTAGTTGTTCTTGATGCTGAAGTAATTTTGCACAAAAAATATATTCAGGTATATATACGAGATCAATCATTTGAGGCTGATCAGTTCTTTGCATTTGGCCGATGTTGTCCTTTAAGTTGTAATAAAGAAACTGAGGAAAGTATTCACTCTCGATGTTATGGCAAGAAAAACGGAACAAATGCCGTAGTTAGATGCAACAAATGTCATCACTGGTTACATAACAAGACTGTTTCAGATGTTGTTGAGGCACTTGTAGGGGCTTTTATAGTTGACAGTGGCTTCAAAGCAGCAACAGCATTTCTTAATTGGATTGGCATAAAAGTAGATTTTACACATTCACAAATTGATAATATCTGCTCAGCGAGCAAGGAATTTCTGCCCCTTTCTGATCAGATGGATGTCGATGCCCTTGAAAATCTGTTAGGACACAAGTTTGTCAATAAGGGTTTGCTCATTCAGGCCTTTGTTCATCCATCTTTCAACAATCACGTGGGAGGTTGCTATCAGGTATGCATGGATGTCTAGTCCACTGTGAATGTCAGTTAATTGTTTAATCTTTGGTGCTAATAAATTATATTGGATCACTTGAACCAGAGACTTGAATTTCTTGGAGATGCTGTGTTGGATTATTTGATCACTTCTTATCTGTATACGGTGTATCCAAACTTAAAACCTGGCCACTTAACAGATTTGAGATCAGTGTCTGTGAACAACACTTCATTTGCTGATGTGGCTGGACGATGGTCCTTTCACAAATTTATTATCTGTGATTCTAGTGTTCTCCGTGAATCAATGACTAAATATGTTACCAACATTGGAAGGCCGGCAACAGTCAAAGGGATTGAAGAGAGAAGTTGCCCTAAGGTTGTTATTCTATATCCTTATCTGTAGTTTAATTTGTCCTTATGCATGAAAACTCTTAATCCTTATTCTCTGATACTTTCGGCTTTAATTGGAGGTTTTTTGTTGGCGCTGTTCATGCAGTGATGATTCTACTTGATCTGTTGATAATTACTTGGAGTAAAATTCTAGCATAAACATCTATCCTATGTTGTCTTATTAGTTAGGCTGTTTTCGAGGATACCAAGATGTTAGGACATGGACCCTTAAGTACATATATACATATATCTCTATGTGCCAGTGTTTATCTTGTAGGCATTTATTCTGGACATGGTATGTGTAATGTTCTCCGAACCATAAATCTCAAACTGCAATAACTCAAGCCAAAAATTTTCTTGAATTGATGCTCTGCTATTTTCTCACATCTTGTACTACAACAATCCTGACAATGTTTGATCTCTGTGAAATGCTTAGGATATCCTATCATACTTAATGGTTATTTACATGCAAATTACTTTTTGAAATGAGGTTCCTATGAACTCATATGCAGCAAATCTTTAAAAGTCATTTTGAAGTTATTGCAAGAGAGGGATTAACTCCTGAGAAAGTTAAGTTAATGTACAAGAATAAATATGAAATTTATCTTTTGGTACAATTATCTTTGATGTTAGTCTCACTGGATTCTTGACATAATGATTGTTTGCCTATTTGTTATGAATTTATTGTAACTTTTCTTAGTGATAATGGAAGCAATGGAAACTGACTTATTTGTAATTCAATTGTAATGCTTCAGGCCCTTGGTGACTTAGTGGAATCTTGTATGGGTGCTATATTTCTTGACACGGGATTTGATTTGAATCATGTATGGAAGATAATGCTGTTCTTGCTGGATCCTACTACTAGTTTTTCAAAGATGCAGTTGAATCCTATTAGAGAACTTCATGAACTTTGCCAATCCTATAACTGCGAACCACAATTTTCTCCTCCATCAAAAAAAGATGGCAAATTCATAGTTGAAGCTAAAGTGGCTGAAGGAAAGTTTTCTGCAACTGCTTCAGCCGTCAACATCAGCGGAAAAGCTGCCAAAAGAATGGCTGCAAGAGAATTATGCGAACGTTTGAAGGTGAACTTCTGGAAAACAATTTACTATTGTTTGTATTTTAGTTCACTTTTTTCTGCTTTTAGCATGGGGAATTCACCCTCTATAGTGGAAGTTGTATCCTGTAATGGTTTTTTTATTCTGCTGGGGCTTGGATGAATATATTCTGCTAGGGCACAAACCTCTAACTCTGTTTTGTCCTTGAAATCACTGGCAAGCCGTTTTTGTTGTCTGCTCTGGTCATTGAGATGAGGAGCTTATTTTCATTTTCCACTTAGCATATGGCTAGGTTGGCTTGTTGCATTCTGACCTTGGTCCCTTGTTCTCATTGTGTAGGCTCAAGGTTACAAGTCCAAGTCAAAATCACTGGAGGAAGTCCTTAGGGAAAGTGATGAGCAGGAAGCCAAATTGATTGGATATGATGAGAAGCCCTGTTATGCAACTGCTGAATCTGGTGGGCTGAGAGTGCTGGAAAATTCTCAAAGTGATCGTGATGCGAAAGTGTATCCTCTAAACAAGATATCCACCAGTAATTGTCATACTGTTCCCAGACCTATTACAGAGCGTCCTTCTCCAAGACAGGCCTCCGAATTCCGTCCCATTCATATTAATGGCTGCAAAATAGATTCACCTGCTGTCCGTCCAAATAATGGCCCTGGAGCTGATCTGCAGGGAATGGGTACTGACCTGGCAGACTTTTCAAATTCAGTTTTCATTTTTTTTTGTTTTTTTTGGGTTTTGTTTTGCATTCTCTTACTCAAAATAATAATATATTAGGTGGTCCTTGCAATGTATCGGCAAAGTCACGTTTATATGAAATATGCGCTGCTAACTGCTGGAAACCACCCGTTTTTGAATGCTGCAAAGAGACGGGACCAAGCCACTTAAAGGAGTAAGTTGTAAGCTGACAACATTTTCGTTGTTTGACTTGTTGAATTCAACGCTGTCCGTGAAAAACTATTTTCTTACAATTTGAGTTACTCTAAATTCTAAAATGCTCTGTCTCCAATTTGATGTTTCAGAAATTTGAAGTAGAGTAGTGAGTCATGGAGTTGTAGTTGTTTATAATGCTCAACTTTTGCTTCAGAGAGTGTCTGAACACAAGGTCGTTGCTGTTTTTGCAGATTTGTTTACAAGATCGTGTTGGAAATCGAAGAATTGCCAAATGAGATATTCGAATTTTATGGAGAAGCTAGAACAAAGAAGAAGGATGCAGCTGAGCATGCTGCACAGGGGGCACTTTGGTACCTAAAACAAGAAGGGTATTTGTGGGACAAAAAAGCGCGATAAGTGGCATGAGCAAACATTAATCATGAGCTTTTTGAAAAATGAAAACTATTACTAGCGATTTATGAATCTATATGGCTCGTGATTCATGAATATATATATAATATATATATATCTATATATGTCTAGTGCGTAGATGGGTATATGTTAAGTATTTAGCTGCCCAAAGAAAGAACCTGCTGTTGTACATGAACTTACATTATCTTAGGACAATTGTTTCGCATGGCTTTCTTTGGTAATTCACTACTAATTGTAGTCTCCTTTGCAAGTATCTAGGGAATGTTTGGTTATGCTGTGGGGGTGATTACTATGTATGTTTTGGGGAAATGAATTTTGGGAGTGTGGTTGGGAATGTGAAAGTGGTATTAGCGAATGTGGTCAATGCTTGTTTATGTTTTAGGGAACGGGAAGAAAATGTTTTGGTACGAATGGTATGTTTGTTTATATTTTAAAAGGGAACATTTTTTGTTGTAATAATCAAATTAATACTCTTTTGTTGGGTAATTTGGTTGTGAATAGAATTGAGTAATATTTTTTATTGTAATAATAATAACAATAATAATAATAATATATATGATATATATATATATATATATGCATGCATATGGAAGAATGTGGAGTTTTTGGAAATAATTGAGGATAGAAGAGGATATTTTGGAAAAATTTATTTGGACATTTTATAGGGAGAATAAATGCATTTTTGTTATGTTTTGCCAAAATAAAATCATTTTGGCAAAATATGACAAAACACTCCTTTAGGATTTTTCCAAAGTTTAATTTCTATAGTAGAATATTTTATTTCTCATGTGAGATAAACAAAGAAAAGAATTACACTCTTTGGAAATTCTTTCTGGCAAGTTTGGCTGGGTTTTGGATATATCTGATGGTAAAATGTGTAATTATTGATTATTGTAGTGTAGTTTGGTTTGCATAATTGTTTGTAAATTGGAAGTATATCAATTCTTGTCATGTGATTATACCCATGAAAAGACCTTCTTGTCCTGAAAAAAAGATTAGAAAAAAGAAAAAAAAAAAGCCACCTTTTCTTCTCCCTATACCACAAACTGGCAGGTGAACAATTGCATGCTGTTACTGTTAAATAGCCTTTTTTATTTTCTACTCTCCTTGTTAAATAGGTCCCAGAGTCCCAGTGTCCCATAGCAGCCCCCAAAGGTAGCCCGTTGGCATCCACATTTTAAGTAGTAAGCTTCCTATTGGAAAATCACGAAACTGGCAGGTGTACGTTTTTTTTTATGTATTTTTTCTGTTTGGGTTGAAACTTGCGAGCATAATTTTTGCATGAAGTGGGTTAGTCAATGAATTTATGGTGCTTCTCTTGTGGACTAATTTATGGGTTTGGTATACTCCAAGAAGCTACAGAAATTGCTATTTGTCATTATATATATATATTTGTGATATATTACATAAATATCAATAGAATTTCAAATGGGATACAAAATATGATAAAATTAGATGGATTATTTGACGCGAATGATTATAGTTGATTTGATTTTAAATTTGATACATTTTTGGTGTTAAAAAAACTAGTATGTTGCGAAGAAAATCCAAGCTTGAGAAGTCATGATGCTTATTTACATGTGCTACTATGCTGTTTTTAAATTTAGTATGCATATCAAGATACTTGTCTATTTTATTTTAATTAGACGGTGAAGGAGCATGCTATTCCATACTATTACAAGTGTTTAGTTGATAAGAAATATGAGTTTTGGTTCATATAAGCTGATCAACTAGGCAAAATAGATATGCACACCTCCACCATATACTCCACACCGACCCATTTGCAAATAATCTATCAACATTCATGGTATCCAATCTCCCCTCAAATTTAGGAAGGCCCCATAACTACAATGGCGAAGAAGGCTCGTCTGTGGGTAAGCAGACATATCCTTGATAAGTTTATCTTGTCCTTGGTTGTGCTTATACCTCCAGCCAAATTTGTCCCTTGTCTACAATTAACCACTTTTGAATCATGTAGTCTAAGTTGTTATTTAAACTGCCATAAAATTTCTGATATTAGAAGATTGTTTTCTTAGATTTATAGGCTACGGGCTTGTTCTCTTACATTTTGGATATTTTGTAAAAAAAAATTTGGCATGATGAGTTTTTAGAAAAAAAAAATTGGAGAATGTTTCAAGTGTTTTTTTTTTTTTTGGAAAAATATGAAAAATAATTTGAAAATGAATTGTTTATTTCTTTATGTTTTAAAAGGAGACAAACTTTACTGTTGATGTCAAATCAATTACTTTTTTATTTGATTTGTGGGTTGAAAGTGATTTTTTTTTATGTAATATATTATATATGTATAGATATTTATAGTTGGAGAATGTATATGTAAATATATATATAATAATCGATATATTATTGTAATAAAATTATTTGTAATTAATTCAATTGGTGCTTTATTTTAAAATTTATATTTTTATGAATTTATTAATAAATATTAATTATTTATGAATTTATAATTGTATCTTAATTATAAAAAATCAATTAATATCATAATTATTCATATCGGTTTATAAAAAAAATTAATTATTGTACATTAATTATAAATTAATGATAATTTATTATTAAAATATAATTATTTAACTATTTATTTTTTACAATTTATGTAGAAATAAAACTTAGTTATTTATTTAAATAAAATAATATATATATAAAAGACTTAATAAGATTCATCAAATTAAAAAAAATAAGTAATTTTATATCATATGGAACTAAATCACAAATTATTTATTAAAAAAATAAGTATAATATTTAATTATACGTTAAATATAAAACTTAATTAATATACACACAACAAGTTATTTAAATAATTAATAAGTTAATTATTTACTTTAACTCATTATTTAATTAATATATTATTTAATGAATAAATTACTTAGTAACAATCAAAAATTTTTTTACTTAATTTTCATGATAATTATTTTAATTGTATTAATATTAATTTATTAAACTTAATAGATTATTAAATAAATATGACACTATAATTAAATTTTTTATAATACTTTGAAATAAATGTGAATATTAATATTTAATGAGATCAATTTTTTTGAATAATTTATTTTTATATCAAAGTAAAGCATCTTAAATTTTTTATTAAATGAATAAATATAATATTAATTAATACATTAAATATTAGATATAACTAATATATTATTTAATTAATTTAATATATTTTTTAGTATAAATTATTTATTAAATTTAATTAATTTTCTCGAACTATTAGTTTAATTAAATTTGTAAGCATAAGTTTTAGAATTTTTTAAGTAGTAAAATTTTAATATTTTTATATATGTAAACATATGTGTGTATATATATGTATATATAAATGAAGTGAGAGAGTGATAAATAAATGAGTAATATGAAAGATAGAGTGAGAAAATGATGGAGTAGGTGTGCTTTTTAGGGTGTAAGATTTTTTTGGGTGAATTATAAGGGATTTTTTGGATAAAAAAATTGTAATATTTTGGGAGAAATATCGGGGAATATGTATGCATTTTGAAATTTTTTGGGGGGTTAGAAAATATTTACCTAAAATATAAGAGAACAAGCCCTATGTTTTTCTGCATTTCCCCCAAAAATTATCCAATCTCTAGAAAAACTTTAGAATGAAGGTATATTTTTCAAATTTTCTCCAAAAATACTCAAATTTTATCCCCAAAAAAATCCTCTCTATTCACTTAAAAAACCCTATACCCTAAAAACCACATATACTCTTTTATTTTCCCACTTTACCTGTTACATCACTAATTCATTTATCATTCTCTCATTTCACTCATTCAAATATATATATATATATGTACGTATATATGTATGTATATATTTACAGATATGAAAATATTAAAATTTTACTAGTTAAAAAATTTTAAAACTTGTGTATACAAATTTAATTAAACTAATTATCGAGAAAATGAATTAAATTTAATTAAATATTATTTATGTTATTACTAAATAATTCATTTATTGAATAACATATTAAATTAATTAAATTTACTTATTAATTAAATAATATATTAGTTGTATTAAATATTTAATGTATTAAAGAAATATTACGGTTGTTCATTTAATAAATAATTTAAGATGTTTTCATTTGATATAATAAATAAATTAATCCTCTTCAAAAAATATTCTTCATTAAATATTAATTGTCAGATATATTTAAAATTATAATAAAAAATTTGATTATAGGGTGATATTTATTTAATAATTTATTAAGTTTAATAAAATAATATTGATATGCTTAAAGTAATTGTTGAGAGAATTAATTAAATTTATGCAAAATTATTTGATTATTACTAAGTATATATTTACTAAATAATGTATTAATTAAATAATAAATTAAAGTAATTAAATACCTTATTAAATTAATTTATTTAAATAACTTGTTATTTATATATTAATTGTGTTTCATAGTTTATGTATAATTAAAGATTACGTTTATTTATTTAATAAATAATTTAAGATAATGTAATTTCATATAATATAATATTATTTATTTATTTAAAATTTAAAGAATCGTTAGTAAGTCATTTATATATATAAATTATTAAAAAATTATTTAATTTAAATAAATATCTAAGTTTTATTTATACATAAATCGTAAATAATAAATAGTTAAATAAGTATATTTTAATTAATAAATAATAATTAGTTTATAATTAATGTACAATAATCAAATTTTTTTATAAGCTGATATTAACAATTATGATATAAGTTGATTTTTTTTATAATTAAGATATAATTATGATTTTATGAGTAATTAATATTATTAATATGTATTTTTTTCCGAATAATACATTATTTGTTAATGTTAAATTTATAAAAATATAAATTTCAAAATAAATAATTAATTAAACTTATATTTCAATCATTACAAATATATATAGACACACATTATCAAACTATAAATATATATAATACATCAAAAAATTATTTTCACCCTACAAACTTAACAAAAAAGCAATTGATTTGATATTTACAATAAAATTTATCTCTTACTAAAATATAAAAAAACAAACAATTCATTTTTAAATAATTTTCCATATCCCCCCAAGAAAACACTTGGTAGATTTTTCAAACTTTCTCTAAAAGACTCATTGTTCCAAAATTTTTTCTACAAAATGCAGAAAAACAAGTCCATAACATTTATAAATTACTTAAAAATAGCAAATGCCTTTTTGAATAAATTATGTATGTCGTTCATTATTGTATTAAAAGATAATCAAATTTCTAACTGTGATTTGAATCATCAAATTCAAACAAAAATTTAAGGAAAAATAGAATATTGTAATTTTTTTCCTGTCAAAACGAGAACTGCCTGATTTATCTGGAACTTTTTGTTGGGTACTATTTATTTAATAAATTAAGATTAAATTTCCTTGTACTTTTGGAACTGTTTGCCTTCTTTTTTCTGTTTGCTCTTTGGAAGGAAAAGAAGGTGCGAGCGTCCGAGTCGGTTTCCCTCTCAACCCCCCACGTGGTGGTCACGTGCACAGCCTTCCCGCCCAATCCGTTCCCGCCAAAAACCCAAGTTCCAACCCCCAAACCACAAAACCCTCGCAGTCCCTCTTTGATCTGAGCATTTCACACACTCAACCGCAAGGAAAGAGAGAGTGAGAGAAAGAGAGATGTCTGGTTGGGACGAGGGAGGGATATACTACAGCGACCAGGCCCAGTTCCCCCATGGCGAGGGCGGTGGCGCCGACCAGGCCGAGAAGGCTAGCCGCCACGCAGCGCTCCAGAAATTCAAGGAATTCATTAGGAATTTCCAGCACAAGAGCCTGCCCAATGTATTTCCCTACAGAGAGGCCCTATTGTCGAACCCCAAATACCTGCTCGTCAATCTCGCTGACCTCATCTCCTACGATCCCGACCAGACCCTCCCCGAATTCCTCCGCCAGAATCCAGCTGACTATCTCCCACTTGTAAGTAAAGTAACCAATATACACGCGTGATCGTGGTTTATGTATGGTCTCGATTTTCGCGTCTCATCCTGCAATGAACTATAATGTTCTATACCATTTTGTTTCAATATGTTTAATCCAAGGTTTAGCATGTTGTAGGAACAGGAGTGCTGTTTTACAACAGTGCTTTTAGATTGTTTACCACATCTATATCACGTGGAAATTTTTCTGCGCAAGAGCTGTTTGTTTCGGTCAGCTACATCAGTTGGATTGAAGAAGTATTTAGTTGAAAGATATTCTCTTTCTAATTCCTCTTTTATGAACAGAACTAACTACTTATCATCTGACACTAATTATGGTCTGTTTGATTCACTTATGTGGAGTAGAATGGAAACGAACTGCATTGGTTAAAGAGAAATGCGAAATTTTGTTTCTTTTTAATACATATAAATATGTTTCTATCAACTTTACAGAAGTACGGATATACTTTTGTATCCACATGCATATCATGTTACATTTTTGAAGCATTTGTTACGCTTATATGTCATACTTTAGATTGCTGTGCTAATATTTTTTCACCTTCTCTTTTTGATTCTGAATATAAACCAGTTTGAAACTGCAGCAGCGGGGGTTCTGACGGGTCTTCAATCAAGGGTAGCTGGAGAGACTGGAGAAATGGAGGAGCCAGTGCCCGGGGAAGTGCAAGTATTATTGAGATCGGAGCAGGATCCTGTTTCAATGCGTTCACTAGGAGTTAGTTGATTTTGCATCAATTTCAGTTCTTTTTTACCTTGTTTAGGGTGTGCATCTAACTGAAAATAGTGTTATCTCTTGGCCAAACGGTGTGCAGGCACAATATATTTCGAAACTAGTTAAGATATCTGGGATTGTCATTGCTGCATCAAGGACTAAGGCAAAGGCTACATATGTGACTTTGCTGTGTAAGAATTGCAAGAATGTAAAGCTTGTTCCATGTCGTCCAGGGCTTGGTGGAGCTATTGTTCCACGATCTTGCGATCACATCCCCCAGGTTTTAACAGACGCATTGCTTTGGACTTTATAGTCGCTGTTTATTTCTTCTTCTTCTTCCTTTGTTTTTATTGAATGGGGGTGTGTATTGATTGCACATTTGTAGCCTGGAGAAGAGCCTTGCCCAATTGACCCATGGATTGTGGTTCCAGATAAGAGCAAGTATGTTGATCAACAGACACTAAAATTGCAGGAAAATCCTGAGGTGAGGAGTATTTTTTTGTCTTTCTTTCGTTCTTTTTTCCTCCTATTGCAGATAACTATTGTTAATTTTATTAGGGATTTTGGTGAAGATTGTTTAACTAGTCATTGTAATTCTTGTCATTAAATCTTATGTTAATCTTTTTGAAATTTAAGGATGTGCCCACTGGAGAGTTGCCAAGGAACATGCTTCTATCTGTTGATCGCCATCTTGTGCAAACAATTGTTCCTGGAACAAGATTGACCATTATGGGGATATACAGCATCTTTCAAGCTGCCAATTCATTAACTTCGTAAGAACTTACGAGTTGTATGGTTTAGGCTTTGCATAACCTTTTTCATTGTTAATTAATGTACTTCAGATTATTTGAGCAGTCACAAAGGAGCAGTAGCAGTTAGGCAGCCCTACATTCGTGTTGTTGGATTAGAGGAAACTACCGAGGCTAATTCTCGGGGCCCAACCAACTTCACTAGAGATGAGGTAACTGCATGAAGTTGTCTGTGATTGCCTCTATAATTAATTAAATATTATCATATAAGAGTGGAATTATAGCTTGTTTGAGAAATGTGTGAAGGAAATTGTACTATGTTAACTCACTCTACCTCTCTCAGATTGAAGAATTCAAAAAATTTGCATCAGATAGTAATGCATATGAGCAAATATGCTCCAAAATTGCTCCTTCAATTTTTGGCCATGGTGATGTGAAGAAGGCTGTTGCCTGCCTTTTGTTTGGAGGGTCGAGAAAGGTATGCTATTAATTGGTCTTTGTTATTGATGCTATTTTATTGGTTCCATTGCTTGAAAATAGTTTCTTTGGAGATGCAGACTCTGCCTGATGGAGTAAAATTAAGAGGTGATATCAATGTGTTGCTCTTGGGAGATCCATCCACGGCCAAATCACAGGTTAGTGCCACTTTCTTTATTTTGTAGATTAGTATGATCACATATTTTAACATTTCTACTTTTTGTGTGAAAATCTACCTCATATCAATTCATAGCTATGAAATCTAAATTTAGGATCTGAAGACTACAAATTATGTCTATCCTCTTTGCTTTAAACATGTGAGAAATGGTTGCTAAAGTTTGGTTTACTTGTGTTGTGAAGTTTCTCAAGTTTGTTGAGAAGACAGCTCCTGTAGCTGTATATACATCCGGAAAAGGTTCATCTGCTGCTGGTCTTACTGCTTCAGTAATCCGTGACAATAGCTCCGTAAGTTGTGCACCTGTTAATGCTTAGGGAGATGCCATTTCTGAGATGCTCTTTTTCTGTTGCTTTAGTGTTTTTAGCTTTGATGCTGTTTGATTTGTACTTCAAATGATTTTTGTTATGGTTTTTCCCTCAACAATTCAGCGGGAGTTTTATCTGGAAGGAGGTGCCATGGTCTTGGCAGACGGAGGAGTTGTTTGCATTGATGAATTTGACAAAATGAGGGCAGAAGACAGGTGATTGCATTGTAATTACATGTCAATCAGAGCCACAGGTATCTCTTTTGTGTTTCCACTTACAACTAGAGAGCTCAAGATTATCCCTGTGGTCCAGGGTTGCCATTCATGAAGCTATGGAGCAGCAAACTATTTCCATTGCTAAAGCAGGAATAACAACAGTTCTCAATTCAAGAACCTCTGTGCTAGCTGCAGCCAACCCTCCATCTGGGCGTTATGATGATCTCAAGGTTGGGTAGTTTCTGTTAATGGGTTGTTTATGTCAAATCATTTAATTCAGTTTGTGTTTTGGCCGTTACAGAAACTAACAGGCCTCTTTTTGTATTTCAGACCGCTCAAGACAACATCGATTTGCAGACTACAATTCTTTCAAGATTTGATTTAATTTTTATTGTGAAAGATATCAGAATGTATACACAAGACAAGGTGCAACCACATTTATCACTTTGTATTGTATATTTTCCCAAAATCCTGTTTGGACTCCATCGAACGGCTACTTTAGAATATATGGGGTTTCTCATACATAAGTGTGCGCAAGGCTGGTTATTTGCTCTGTAGAAAAATTGGCTCATACTTCAATGACTAACATGAAGGCATATGCAAAATGGATGGATATATTTCAAAATTTTCTATTCAGCATGGATCTAGATTGTCACTCAGAATTGCTGTAACAGAGCACCCTCTGAGTAAGACAAGTGGAAATAATATCAAAACCTAATCAGATGCTTGCACTTGCAGAATATTGCCAGCCACATCATCAAAGTTCATGCATCGGCAGATGCAGCCACAAGTGACTCAAGGACTTCCAAGGAGGATAACTGGCTAAAAAGGTCTGCTGTTTATGAAGATCCTCTTTTTCTTCATAATGTTTGCTAACGGTGTTGGTTGCCTTTGCTCAAGTATTCAAGTTTTTGAGTGCAGGTACATACACTATTGTCGAACTGAGTGCCACCCCCGCCTCTCAGAGTCTGCAGCGTCTAGGTTGCAGGAGAGTTATGTAAAAATCAGACAGGTATTTATGCAATTTTTAATGATACTGAAAGACAGACTATGATTAGCCATTTGTAACCTTATATTAGCAAAAGTTGGACTCAAAACCATATGCTTGAAATGGTAAATTCAATATTCTGAAAATATTTATGTTGGATGCTGAGTCTGCACTGCATGCCAATTCCAAATGAGTGATTCAAGTTAACCAAAGTCATTGCCTATTTTTGTTAGCTTAGTGGTATTTCAATCACTTGGTCCATTGCTGCAAATCTGAGTCTATCATGATTATGCTACATGCTACTGACCTTATCAAAATCTTGGATAAAGTTTGTGAAGTGATTCGTTGATTTTTCCTTGACAAAAATGTTGGTTGGCGCTTCTAGTCCTGCAGAAAAAATTCTGGCTGACGGTTCTATGTGATTTGAAAGAAAAACATTCAATTTAAAATAGTAGCATGTTTCTTCTTTTCCTCTTTTTCTATGTCAAATGTACTGTCCTGCTGAAGTAGACTTGTTCCTATCTGCTTCAGAAAAGCAGATTCATTAACTTCCTAAAAGGTCCATTGTGAACTTTAGATGAACTTCACCTTGGCATGCATGGTTCCAGGCAGAGTAATAGCTGCATCACAAAAGCAAGAATGAGCTTTGAGTTGCTGTAACATAAACTATTGCTAGTATTCATCAGTTCTAAGCCGATAAGATTTTATCTTGGCTTCTTGTTATTCTCTTTAGCCCATCCTGGCAGCCTCTTTGCTTGAAGGCACCACATTGGGTCCCAAGTAGTACTTTAATTTCCAAATGTATATTCTGAGGTGTTTTTCTTGGTCAGTTTTCCTGTGCTGCCTTGGTTCTAAATAGTTTCAGGAAGGAGAAATTTTACTAATGATACTAGACAGGAATTGGCATTCTTGTATTTTCCATGTTCGTAATTGATACCAATGATATTAAACACTATAGATAAAGTTTCTCCAATGTAATATGATTTTTTGTAGGACATGAGACGTCAAGCAAATGAAACTGGTGAGTTGGCAGTTATACCAATTACAGTGAGGCAGTTGGAAGCTATTGTGAGGCTAAGTGAAGCACTTGCTAGAATGATGCTGTAAGTTGATTCTACAGCATTTCACTGAACACGATTGCCATAGCTCCCCTAATATCATATTTGGATCCAATTATGCAAAGTTAATGTATTTGTGAAAGCTCATGGGGGTTGTAATTCTTTTATGCTGTTACAATCCGAATTTTATGAAGTTTTAATCAGATATCTGATCAAAATCTGCTTTTCCCCCAACTAACCTCATCTCAAATCGTAGGCAACTGTTATTGTGACAAGAAATGAATTGAAGAGTTCAACAATTTCTGATTTACTGCTGCAAGGTTAATGGTTTCAAATTAACATTTATTGTTGATTGGGTGACGATCAGAATGAAGTTTCTATAGACCATTAGAGTTGAGACTCTACTGATTGCAGGAGTAGCATTACACCTGAAAAAAGAAATATGGTCATCACCAAAATAATTCAGTTCACAATAGTCGACACATGCAACAACTTGAAGAAACCTTCTGTTTGCACTACTATTTAAAAGTTGGAATTACATTTATCACAATATAAATATGATACATGCTTTATTATTCCCAGTTTTGATCTAGCTGCATTCCAAAAGAGTTGTTGCATGTTAATCTCTTAAAAGAACAAATTAACTATCTTGTGGTGCATATTCATTTTTGAAGTGGAGGCAGGCCAAGGTGTTGTAACCATGGGTTCATTTGTACCTTTTCCTGCTATGTGTCGTGCGTGGTGATAAATTTATGCATGTTTACATTTGAGCTTAGTACAGAAGTTAGCTGCTGTTTGCTCAACCTTCTCTTCTCTGTTTGATACTTAAGGTCTCATGTTGCAAATGATAACCACGTACTGGAAGCCATCAGACTCTTTAACAACTCCACAATGGATGCTGCACGTTCTGGAATAAATCAACATATAAACCTTACTCCAGAGCTGGCAAATGAGATAAAGGTTAGCACTTTTTGGCTCTGTCACTGTCTTGCCCCATCCTCAGCTATATATATACCGTGCTAATTCTTTTTAAAATGGACAGCAAGCGGAAATCCATATAAAGAGAAGAATGGGGATTGGAAGCCATATATCAGAGAGACGACTGATTGATGAGCTTACCAGGATGGGCATGAATGAATCTATTGTAAGGGTCTAAACTTTCTGTATTCGTGGTCTGTATGGCAGGTTGGGAGCGCTTTACTAATTATACTAATATATCAAATGCCCTTGTGTGTGGATGGTGTGTATGGCAGGTTAGAAGAGCTTTATTAATTATGCATCAAAGAGAAGAAGTAGAATACAAGAGGGAAAGACGAGTAATTGTCCGTAAAGCTTGAAGCCCGACATTTTCTGCAGGCCGGGCCAACTTGAAGGATAATACTCTTGTTGTGTGGAGCAGTGAATGCGGTGTTTGAGGGGAGAAATCTCTTGTAAAATCATGCATTTGCTCTTTGTATGTCTAAAACAAATAGGAAAATAGCCAAGGTTAACTTGGGTAGTTTTATTTTGCCGATATTATGTTTGGAAATTGGATTTGGAACTGACCTTTGTACTCTTTAGTATTGTATGTTTGCTGCATCTTTCAGAATTTGGATTATGGTTAGAGATAAAGAACAGATAAAATCATTATTTTCATTGATGAGGTTAAAAATCGTATTTAGTAAATATGCTTGTGTTTGGGTTAATTTGACCAAAAAGATTGAATGATCTAATGGTAATATCTTTCATGGTTTGAGATCTGTAATAAACAGTAAATGTCAAATTAGTTGAGGTGCTCTAAGTGAAAGCACTCCAACATTTAAGTTAGTTCTAGTTGAAATAAGGAAATCGAATAGAAGAGGAGTGTAGTGAGTATGGCTGGTAGTGAGACATTTATACCATTCACCTGGTGGATGGTATGTCTAAAATGCCCTATCAAGTGTAAAGGGCTCTTGTTCTTATTTGGGAGTTATTGGTCATATTTCATCTTGGTACCATTTCAGGTGGCATTATTTCCTGCTTTTTAGGATGAACAGAACTTTGGGGGTGCGCTTTCCTACTAGAGTTGATGGTACAGTTGGTAGCAGAGATTGTATTGGGTGGCACGTGCCATTAACGTGGAGGCATACTATTTGTCAGAGCATTAAATGTGGTAAGGATATGAGTTAACGTTGGAGTGAGCAGTCTAGTCGACAATCATTGAACAGACAAGGCGGTCGACTAGAAAGATGGTTGAACGGACCAAGTGGCTTGAAGCCTCCCATTGAGTGTGGTTGAGAACAATCCATTCGACCAGGCTGATGTGGTCGAATGATTCAGCCTAATTGAGTTCATAAGCAACGTTGGGCTGTGCATGTTAGCATGTTGGGTTGGGTTTATTGGCTATCCCATATCGCTCATTAAAACCATTCCTCTTCTACCCTACCCACCTTGTTGTGCACGTATCTATTGCACTCGAAACATGCCCAATAAATAATCTATATGCTTCCTGCCAAAATAACATATCAATTGATGTGTTGAAATAAATAATTTGGTCCTTTTGTTTTTCAATGTAATTGAATCATATGAAAGGGCAAGGAAGTTACCGCTTAAGATCTAAAGTTTTACTATTTTAATAATATTCAAATTGTCGTCGAACCAATGTAATAGATTAGTTCATAATGGTAGCAAAAATTTGGAACAATGGAAATATAGTCATAGCATGAATGAATTAGTATTTGATATAAACATATTTGTCTAAATAAAAATGTATAACTATGTCATTAATTAAACAAATACTAAGAAAAAAGATAGATGGTGAATGTATATACATGATTTATACAAATTTAAATATTAAATATAGCAAATATACAAAGTACTTCAATTATTTATCTGAAATTTCATACAATGCAACACAAATTTTGTAGAGTACACATTTAAACTTTTTGACCTACGTATGATAAGTGAGTTTATAAGTTCATAAGTGAGTACACATTTAAATTCAACTTAAACAATCAAGTTGCAGACCTTTTCATTAATAAGTGAGTTTATAAGTTCATAAGATGTTAGAGAACTTATAAAACATTATAAAATGTATAATTTTTTTTAAAGAAGTTTATAAACTTCTAAATAAAATATTAAAATCTTATAAGTTACTTTAAAAAAAATAATTAAAAATTATCATTATTAACATCTTACGAGTATCAATATTTTATTTTATCCAAACATTATACATGTTTATTTTAGGGACACTTATTATAAAGTATCAAATTTACTTTTCATTTTCAAGTTCAGTCCACACTTGAATTTTTAAACAATGAACTCCCTAGTTTTGTTAAAATTTTTGAGATTATTTTTATCAGTTTTAGGTTATTTTTTCCATTTTTTTTTGTTCTTCTTAGTTTATTTTCTCTGTTTATTACCATGTCATTCTCTCCATCTTGTATTTTTTTCCTTAATCAGTAAAAAGAGTGTTTGCCTAAGATGTAGGTATGAAGAAGGAGATAAATTTTGAAGAATTTTGGATTGTAGCATTATTGGAATTGTAATATATTTGTTGATTACTTTGTGGACAACTGCTTTTCACTATATGTTTTTAAACATATTATGAGAACATATTCTATTTATGATATTCTATTTGGAAATATTGATATATATTTTAGTATTTCATAGTGGGAGGTTTATATTTGATTTCGGGACATGTATTTCATTAGGGCAATTATGCACTTGATTTTTATTGAAACTGTACTAGCAGTTGACGGATAGATTGTGTGAGGTATTTGGATTTTAGTACTTCATTAAGGGAGATTTATACTTAATTTTAGGATATATGTACTTCATTAGTGCAATTATGTACTTGATTTCTACTGCAAATGTAGTAGCAATTGCCTAAACAAATTGTTGTGTAAGATATCTATATTTCAGCAATTCACTAGGGGAGATTTGTACTCTAAAATAACCCTATATATGCTTTCTTTGTTCGATTTATATACTTGATTTCCCGCATATTGTACTACACTTCACTGTAACTTTAATAGAATTCATTATTTAATTCCACAAAGTATACTTCAAAACAACTTTATATATATTTTATCTGTTCAATCTTTTTATTTGATTTTCGATATTTTGTACTTCATCTTGCTATAATTTTAATGGAAATAATTTTTTAATTGCACAAAGTGTACTTTAAAATAATCATATCTATACTTTGTTTGTTCGATCATTATACTTGATTTTTCGCATATTTATACTAAACCTCACTACAACTATTATGGATTAGTTCTTTAATTGCATGAAGTGTGCTTTAAAATAATCATATATATACTTTGTTTGTTCAATTTATATACTTGATTTCCCGTATGTTGTACTTTGCTTCGCTACAATTTTAATGAAATTATTACGTAAAGTGTACTTCAAAATAAACTCATCTATACTTTTTTTGTTTGATCATTGTATTTGATTTTTTGCATATTTGTATTTAACCCCACTACAATTATTATATATTAGTTCTTCAATTGCACAAAGTGTTATTCAAAACAACCCTATATATACTTCGTTTGTTAGATTCATGTGCTTGATTTTTTGAATATTATACTTCACTTTGCTACAACTTTAATTGAAGTAATTCTTTAATTACACAATGTAGATTTCAAATAATCTAATATATACTTTGTTTGTTTAGTATTTGTACTTAATTCCTTGCATATTGTATTGAATCTCACTGTAGCTATTATAGACTAACTAACAAATATATAAAGTATTTCAAAGTGACCTTATCCATGCTTGATTTGTTCTATTTGTGTACATGATTTCCATCATATTATACTTAATTTCACTATGAGTTTAATAGAATTAATTCTTCATTTGTACAAAATGTACTTCAAAATAACAACATTTGTATTTCATTTGTTTGATTTATGTACTTGATTTCTAGTATTTTGTACTTTCCCTTGTCACAACTTTTGCATTTCAAATTGACTGCATTTGTACTTTTTTAATTCCACTTATACACTTGATGCATAGAATTTTGTACTTTACATTGACATTGGCTTTGCTATGAAAATATTGCACCATATTAACATCTAATATCAATAAAATAGTCCAAATTAATCTCCAATGTCAACAAAATTCAAACCCAAGCATTTTATTAATTAAACTGATGTATGCCATATGTTTTGGCCCCATCTTGGATTTCACATTCTGCAATGTAGTGTGGAAATATTAGGTGGAGCTATGACAAGAAACCTCATTTGGTCTTGCCATTTCTACAATCAAATATAGAAAAATTAGTATATACTACCACTTATAGTAATATATACAGAAAAGGTTGTTGTTTTATACTATAATTCCTTGTAAAATGTACTTTACATAAACAAATTATATATTACCACTTATAATAATGTGTATTGAAAGGTTGAATGTCTTGTCCTATAATTGCTTGTAAAATGTACTTCTACATGTATACTACCACTTGTAGTAATGTGTACTGAAATGTTGAATGTTTTGTACTACAATTCCTTGTAAAATGTACTTTACATAAAACAGATTATATACTACCATTTAGAGTAATATGTATTGAAAGGTGAATGTTTTATACTTTAATTTCTTGTAAAATGTACTTTACATATTTACTACCACTTATAGTGATGTGTATTGAAAAGTTGAATGTTTTGTACAATAATTGCTTATAAAATATACTTTACATAAACAGATTATATATTATTACTTATAGTAATGTATACTGAAAGGTTGAATATTTTTCACTATAATTGCTTGCAAAATATACTGTACATAAACAGATTATATGTTGCCACTTTCAAATAATTTCATAGTATAATTTAGATATAGGAAGTATAAATTCCCAAAAAGTGAAGTATAATTTTAATGCATTTTAAGTACAAATAAGAGGTTTTCAAATATTACAACAAAAATCGTATATGTAACAAATAGGTTCAAGTTTTTAATAACTAAAAAAGAGTTCAAACAAAGAGAGATGAAAAAATCTACTTGCAAAACTTGAAAAACTGAAAAATCACATACCTTTGAAAGAAAGCAAAATCCACGAAATGAGAAGTAGAAAATATTCCTTTGTGTCCTTTAGTATCTTCTTTCGATTGTTTGCTCCTTATTGGCACTCTTGGTCGTCCCATCTTCGTAGATTTGTAGAGAATTTTTTTTCTCCTTCTTGTTGTCACATTTATGTTCTATTGTCTCTTCGTGCCCTTTTGGTCGATAGAGGAGAGGTCATTTTTCGCACCTTTTTGATTGGAAAAGGGGAAATCGATTTTCCAACACAAAAAAAAAAAGAGTGCTTCTTGAAGAAAAGTTGTCATTTATTTGAGTGAGGAGAAAAAACTGCCCATTTGTTGGTTTTTTTGTTGTTTCGGTTAGATACAATAGTATTTAAGTTTTTCTCAAAGATACGGGAAATAATTCCTAAAGTTAGTGAAAAAATAGGAAGTTTAGCGTTTAAAAAAAAGTAAGGAGTAAAGTGTAAATTGAAGGAAGGAATGGGAATTTAAAACAAAATGTGTCATCTTATAAACCCTAAAAAATTCTCATCAAATGTAGCAAACTTAAAATGTACCAACTTGTAAGATCTTTTAAGTTAACTTGCCCCTCGTCCTATCCGGGTAAAGCCATTTTGAGATTGTGAATGCATTCAATGGTATAATAGCTAAGATAAATACAGCTTCATTCCGTCCTAGCTATTTGTCATGAAAGTAATTATAGTTAAAAGTATTTCTAAACTGGAGTAATTGGTAAACAGATCGAATGAACCACAATTAATTTCATTTAAATATCCTCAACCACCTCAAACAAAACAGCAAATTAAGCCCTGATTACACATTTTAAAACAATTTGCGACAATAAACAAAGATGCAAATATTGATAGCATAACAGGTACTGATACATAAAGCAACCCATGGACATTAAATATTACGTAATGAAATTTTTTTCATGAGAGAGAGAGAGAGAGAGAGAGAGAGAGAGAGAGAGAGAGAGAGAGAGAGAGAGAGAGAGAGAGAGAGAGAGAGAGATTAATGAGATGAAGTATGGGAAGTAGTGTCAAAACGTACAAAAACTATTCCCGATAATCAATTCAGCCATGAGGGATCAGCCATCATCCTGCTTTAGAAGTTCTGGCTACAGGTGGCAATACAACCAAATCAAGGTTCCCAGGATAAGGCGTCCACAACCCTAATCCTCCCCTGCTCTCTATCAGCTCAGGGTGTTTTTTCAACTCATCCATAGTTTTTGCCCATTCTACTTTAGATGAATGTTCACGAGTGTGGGGGTGCAATACAAAGATCGAGTTGTATTCACAATTAGGAAACATGTAAAATTTGAACGCACCTCCTAACCTATAGACCACGTATCCGAAGCTCAGCTGATCTCTTGGAGTAAAGAGGTGAACTTCATTGAACCATAAGCAACTAAACAGATTATTCAACGCAGTATGCTCACGTATGATGATTGCTCCTTCAGGCACATCTGCAGATGATAGCAAACAATAATGGGCATTTGGCCGTATCATGAAGAGAAACATGGCTATGATATGATATGATATGATAGTATCATATAATTGTGAAGTTAATCTTACCACTCAAGGTGCTTTTATGCTGACCCCACGGTTCCATTCCCTCATAACGATATATTTTCATGTGCAGATCAATTAGAGGGCGAGCATATCGTTTCCTTCTTTTGTTTGCATCAGCCTCTTCATATATGCTGTGGTGATGTTTATGCTGAGCTATGGCAAAGGTGTGCTTCCCACGCCATAAATATCTGCAAGATAAAAATCCCTCGACTGAGTTCCCTTACTTTTACATTCTGAACAAACAAATAGTTAACCGAAAATTCAGCTGACGAATAGACAGAACAAGTGCAGACCAAATCATGTCCAAGAATATGAAGCAAGTTTTATCCCCAACTAGTTAGAAATTAACTGATAAATTATATAACTAGCTCAACAACATGGTAGTTACTGTAGCAGTTTCAGCTCAAATCTTGTTCTTACAAGGAGGACACACTTAACTACAAGAATTTAGAGAAACCCACAAAAGAATAAATGTGTTTGGCTCAGGATTCATACCTCTCCAATAGAAGCAATGGGTCAACTATGAGCTCCATTTTACCATCAATCCAGATGCTGTACTCGGCTTGAGGGAACAATCTATGGGTTAATATCTTTGGAACCTTCCCATTTCTTCTAGGTTCATCATAAGGCTGGTGCTTAAGGGGAATAAGACGCCAGATAACAACCCATTGCCCTCCATCAGTATCCTCTCTGACACTTACATTTTTTTTTATGAATTCAAGAGACACTTCATCAACCACCATCAGAAAACAAAATAGACTCTTTGACCGCTTACTTATATTGGACGGCTGGTGAGGTGTATCATAAGCATCAAAAATGCCAGTTGCAACAACAAATCTACATTTCTTCACATATTCAATATCTTTTGGAGCCATTTCTTCACCTCCACCTTGCATAAATCCACAATGCACCTGAAGGTATATGCATATATAGTGAATATCATATACATTAGGGGCACAACTAGCGGATGATACATTCATCTATCTGTGCATATGGAAAAAGGCTAGTAGTAAAAATCAATAAAAATTATAAGAATTTACTCTCTGCTTTGTCATTTCCTTGACTTTTCTAATTCTATTTATCCAGCATTCAATCTTCGGACCAAAACTGAACTAAGAAAAGAGAACTAACAAAAATTGGTAATGATATTTCCTAATTCAGCAGCCTGAGGAGAAAAAATATTTCATACTGGCAAAGGAATATAAGAACTTCAATTGCCAAAATACATGAAGTTTTGATTACACATTTTAAAACTTGAAATTTACTTACTTTTCGGGAAAACCAATTTCCATGTCTTTGAATTCAGGTTGTAGCACGAAAAGATCAGTTAACAAAAACATGATAATGTTTTGAGATATCCATTGTGTTTTACATTGAAACCCTCAGAAATATATCTTAACAGAAGGCAAGAAAATTCATGCATAGGCACAAAAAATTATCTAGTTCTTCAAACTAATGTTGTGTAGGCAACAATCTAAGAAGCTACATAGACATGTCCACAAAGAAGTAGCTTATCACCTTCATGGTGGGCTTGATTTTGAAGCTTTCCTCTCTTCGCTGCCAGGTCTGACGCCCACCAAACAGAGGAGACGTGGCAGCAAAGGGAGGAAAAGATTGAGATCTTGAGCTATTGTCTTCCATAATGTAGGATAGTTTTTGGAGAACTTTTTCGGGTGTTCGTTTCTTTGGAATAACTATTTTGTTTGGATCATCAGCAACAGGGATAGGACAACCTAATTGTAAATGACAAGAAATAGATCATGGACATCAATCAATTGAAAATAAGAGGAAAAACAAAAACAAAAACAAAAAACAAAATGAAAAATCTCTTGTCTTACGATGTGGTGGTGTCACAAGTCCCATTGTGTTTAACATGTCATATACTTTGCTCTCTTTGTTACAAATAGCTGCAAATCAAACAAATTAAATTAAAATAAAAGGTAAAGAATCATTTTGTCTTCATTGAGAAGGATAAATAGCGGGATTTGAGAGCAAATGACTACCTATTAGCATATCTAATTATCTCAATTGTCAGCAAACAATAGCAAACACATAACAGTCCTAGCAGCAGACCTTGACTAACCTCTTTAAAGTTCTGTATCCAAAATCAGTTCTACATTTATTTCAATGACTTTTCTGTCGATAGTTTCCCAATAAAAGTTGTATCATTTCACATCGCAGCATTAGAATAACTATTGAAGAATAAGCACAGAACACAGTTTCACACTACCACATCAAATGACAATTCCTGATAGTTGCTCATAACAATGTAGATTCCTAGCTTCACATTAAACATTACTAACTAATTCATTTTTCTTTAGTTTTCCACATTGAACTACACAAGGAAACAACAAGCGACAAATCAATCAGCAACAAACTAATGAGTCATTAGCCGGAAGTTTAAGAAGCAAACATGTAAAACATACTTCTCATATTCTTTTGAAGAGGAAAAAGAGTTTATTAACTTTCTACTATGTTAGTCAACTTGGGACGAGTTAAAAATTTTTTTTAGTGACAATCACAAATAAGCCACAAATAAGTGTGTGTATCTACATTAAGCTGATCAATGCATCAAAATTTCAGCGGAGATTCATAAAGAACACTTGTATTACCTGCTAAAAATGTAACAGAAGATTGACAAGACCAAATATGGAACAACAAAACAGTAAGAATCAGCAACATCCAAATAATTCCTCCCGTAAGAATCAACCGAATGAAACCCCTTTTCCAGATAATATTCATTGTATAATCTTGCGATAATTTCCCACTGTACAACAACCCTCCTTCAGCATCTGCATTCACAAGTTTTTACCCCATTAAAATGTAAAAACCCTCCAAGAAAACAACGTTATAGCATGCGAAATGAAAGAAATATATATCTACCTTTCGGTTGTTGGTGCTGATTTCTTCGGGCAGCCCGTGAAGAAACGGACCGATGAAAATCATTTTCCATTATATTAAAACCTCAGATTAAATGGGCTGTGCTTGAAACAATGCATTTATTACCAAACAGAGGTGAGTACTGAATGGAATCACAAAGATCTAGTCTTGGACTCTGTTTTCAGTGACAAGAATACGAATATATAAGCGTACGGTACTAGATCTGTTTACAATGTGAACAAATTAGATTAAGAAAAGATTGATTCTTGAAGAATTAAATTCAGTGATTTTGCTTACAAATTGGCGTGTGTTTTTGTAAACGTGGAAGTAACTGTGTGTTTTTGTATGTGTGAAGGAGGCATTTTTTTCCATTTTCTTGGATCCGGGTGGGACGAAGATGACAAGCTCTGATACACGGTATGTATACGAAAGGATAATTTTAATTTTGGACCCAAGTAAGCCATTAAATCAATTTTGATCATTGTATTTTTATTTATATTGCATTGCATCCTCAAAGCTGCATTTTTCATTCAATCTCATACCTTCATCAACCCCACCGTTGGATAATTCATGGCTGACAATTGGAAGGAATTTTTGGCGTCCTTTTTTACCAAATCAGTCCCTTTCCTGCATTTTTTCTTCACATATCAGTCTATTTTACTTCAAATTTGTTAAGTTTTAGTCTCTTTGTAATTATTTAAGAAAAAAATGATATCTTTCTTTTCTTCAAGTGGTTTTAATAGTGGAGTTACATAAAGGGAAGAAATTTATTGTAGATGTGAAATACAACTTCCATTGAAAACTAATTGAACAAATTTGAATCTTGGAAGGAGGTTTTGGGCATGTCCAAATTATGGGGTAAGTCCTTATTGTTTTTTATTAGACCTAGTTTATATTTGTTATTAACAAACTAATTATACTTCATTTTTTGTTTTCCAAACTAGTGTTTATTGTGGAGTTTTTGTGTGGTTGGACCCTGAAATGTGCTCTAGGTTCGAACAAATAATTTCTGGATTATTAGCCAAAAAGAAGAAATTAGAAGAGCAATTAAATAGATCCTTGTTGATGGAGACCAAATTGAGGAAAATGAAGGGAAAAGTAAAGTTGTTAGAAAAAGAAGTTGATGAATTGAAGAAGAAAAAAGTTTGTATTTTAATTGTATTGGCAATTATTGTTGGTTTATTTGCAATACTGATAAGGTTTTTGGTGTTAAAAGAGAATAATTTAGGAAAAAATGTGAACAAATTGCAACTTATATAATTATTCTTGTAATGTTTGTTTAATGTTATTTTTATGCTTAAAGGTAGGATGTTAAACCTCAAGGGTAATTTGATTACTACAATCTTCGTAATTGCTCTTTAAAAACAAAATAATATCCATTGGGCATGTCATCAAATTAATTCAAATAAAGAATGATAAATCTCTTCGAGAATAATGAATTAAGAATTATTAATTCAAAGAAAGAATTATTAATCCATTGGACATGTCATCAAATACATTATTCACATCATACATTTGGAAAATAAAACTAGAAGGACAACATACAAGATTCTTTTATTCTCTTAGGGTATGAACCTCCATTTCTAGAAGGGTTGTGTAATAACATCTCCATACAAGACTCTATAATTACCCACTCCTTCTGGTGACCAATTGCTGCAGAAAAGCACAAAAATAAAAGCAAGTGCAAATTTAAACTAACAAACAATTGTATGGTCAAACTTGAATAACTTTAAGTAACTTAAAGTGCAAACTTGATCATTTGTATGGTCAAACTTGAATAATTCAGACAATTTAAAGTTACAAACTGGGTAGTGATTGAATTAAAAAAGTAACAAACAAAAGTCATGGGAAAATTGCTACATTGATGCCCTAGCTATGTATTAACAGACTAATGTCATGGAAAATCTACTATAAATGGCAATTTATCAAAATGTTCTAGAAATGGAGCAAGTAATCGGTTGCATTGATAAGGAAGATACTGAAACAGTAGACATCACAAAAAAATAGGAAAAAAACAATAGAAAAAATAGGGAAAAAAAATCCACAAATTCATCACTATCCATCACCAAATTACTACAAAAAAAAAAAAAAAGTACAATCAACTACAATCCACTCAAACTTAATCAACCCTCAAAATTCTTCCCTTTTCCTCCAAATTTTTTGAATCCATCCTTTTCCTTTTCCTTTTGACCTCCAACAACAGCTTTTAAGTTAGAAATCGTCACAAAATTCATGCCACCTCTCACAATCATTGGAGTATTCATGTTTGAAGTTTGAGTAACTTGTGCATTGTAATAGTTAACAAATGAGTAAAAACATGAAAACAAAACAAAACAAAACAAAACCCAAAAAGTATAAAAGCAAAAAGTTTGATACTTACATTTAAAGAAGATATATTGTTTGAATTTCCTTTCATCTTGACAGACAAGTTCTTTCTAACTTGAAAAATCAAAACTTTAGTTTGTTAGTGATAATAAGAAAAATGCATATAGTTGAGAATATATATATATATATATATCAATTAAAGCTTACAGACAATTTCTCTTTCTTAACCCACCAATATTGACATTTGTAGTAGAAAGAGTACTACTACAAACATAAATAGGGGGTTGAGAGTCTCCAAAGGTCGTCTCAAGAGGAACTTCAGGTTGTCCTTCATGCGAGGTAGAAGTTGAACCATCTTTTTTCTTGCAAGTCCTTGCATTATGGCCGAACACTCCACATTTACTGCATTTCAAGAATATTTGGGCTCTTTTAAGCTTAGTTAGATTGGAAAGAGCAGGTGGCTCATCCAGCTCTCTTCTCCACAACTTCTTGGGTTTGCCAAGCCTATTTTCATATGATGGTGGCAATAGGGATGTCAAATCACTCTTAGGCCATAATTCAGGACCATTCATTTTAAAAATAACATGCTCATAAGCTCTCAAGTATGTGCTGACATTGTAAAAGTCATGCACATATACTTTTGGCTCTTCATTCCTACACCAAATGGCTGAAATAACATGCCTACATGATATGCCTATCAAATCACACCTTCTACAACTACAAGACCTTCGATGAACATCAACTGTGTGCTGGTCATACATGCCTATAATCTGATAGTGCCAATCATCTGACTTTATTGGAATGCACTCACTAGCATCTTTCATGTTTCTCTCCAACAACTTCTTTATTTTTGGACATATAAGACCATCCCAAGCCCTTGCTCTATCCCTATTCATTTGCATCCTAGTCACGATCATATTTCTTATAGTCTCCAACATGTTAAGAATTAGTTTATCTTTAGTAGGTAAGATGAAAGAATTAAAACTCTCAAACATATTATTCAAAAGAACATCACATTTTGGTTGATGGCTAAAATGTGACCTAGACCATTAATTTGGAGGTTTCTTCACTAGCTAATTGCTTGCCTTTTCATTAAGCTCTTCATTTGTTGCATTTTTTCTTTGAATTCTTTAATTCTTGTTGCTCTAGTTGTTGCCCAAAGTGCATTCTTGATTGATTGGCCAGTAAATGCATCCATCTTCATATTACTATGTAAGTGTCTCACACAGAACCTATTTTGAAACATATAAAACAAAAGAATAAGTTGAAAACATAAAGAATGAATATATAAGTACATAAAAACTGAAATAACTAAATCAAAGTATCTGTTTTCTACATTAGGTAGCAAGCTCTCAAAACCTAGTATTAATCCTTTCTGTTTGTCACTCATAAAGGTCCAAGCATATTGATTTTCAAAGCCTATGTCATCTTCAAGTAGAAAGAAACCACTCACAAGAATCTTTGTTTTCATTGTCAACCACTACATAAGCTATTGGAAAAATACTGTTGTTTGGATCTATTTCCACAGCAGTCAATAATTGGCCACTTTGAGGACCCTTCAAAAAACAGCCATCCGCATCTACAACCTTTTTCTTTGCAATCATTGAAGTAGATATAGAACCTCGAAAAAGTAGGTAGGTCACCTACTTTCTCACCATCAACCAACTTCAACACCACAGTGGAGCTTGGATTTATCCTGAGCAACTCTAAGCAACAGTCTCTAATTTGACTAAACTGATATTTCAAATTGCCGTGAATCAGTTTCACTATTTTCTATTTTGCCCTATAAGCTTGTTGTTAATAGACATTTGCCTTCAATGTGGTGCATCGCTCACTCCTAAACTTATTACCTCCTACTTTAGGATTGTCTTTAAACTTTTTCATGAAAGTTTTCCCAATCCACCTAGACTTAAGGTTGCTATTATTGTAATTCCAAGAACACTTGCTATGCACAGGATTATAAGCTTTTATTTGCCAAGACTTATCATTTTTCATAGGTGATACATTTACATACCACTCACAGCCTCTTTCTTGCACTTAGCCCTCAACCTTCTTTTATCATTTTTAGGAAAATGAATTTGCATCCCTTTCCTAAGGCAATGTGTTTGAATCACAAATTTAGCCTCTCTTTTTGAACTAAAAATGAGACCTAGTGTCAATTCAGGTTCTTCTTTTCAATTTTAGGATTGTACTTTGGATACTTAGGATTTAGTTCATCTTCACCAGACCCTATCACACTCTCAAACTTATCACTATCCTTAACCTCATCTTTTTCCCTAGCCTTCATTATAGCATACATGCCATCACTCACTTCCTTGCCCTTTCCCACCCTATTAAACTCAGCATCTGCATCTACAAACTTATCAAATAATCTATCATCTTCCTTCATATCATAATCACTATCAGTAAAATCATCACACTTGGAATCAAAATCAGAATCATAAATAGAAGCAGAAGGAGATGATGTAGATTGGACTAGAATATCAGTCCAATCCTGTGGTAAAATGGCTTCATCTAGAAATGAAAAGTCAATCATTTGATCATCATCCTCTAAGTTTGAAAAGTATTGGTTTTGCACTTTATGTCCTCCTTAGGTTTGGTCATTCCCATCCTCAAGATGCTCTAAATAAATTTGCACCACCTTATCCATGAGTAAATGATTCACTATATCATAAACATTAACATCTTTACTAAGACATTTACTACCTATGCATAAACTTTGCCCATACTTATGCCAAAATCTAACTTTGTCTTTATCATAACTTAGCTCCTTTACATAGTCCTCAAGTTCAATCATCGCAAACATATCTACATCTACATTATCAAAGAAATCTGTACTACTCCTTTCGTAATATCTTATAAGATCTTCTCTCATTAAACCCCTATGATATAATTTAATAGTAAACAAAGAAATGCCATCCCCAACCAAATTTGCATAACAAACAAAAATACAAAAAGTGCACATTGTCAAATACAACAATTTTATCACCCTCAAATATCAACCAATAATTAAAATTAATAAATTAAATAAATTTGGGCAATACAATTACAACAAACAACATTTAAATAAAAAAAATTCCAACACAAAACATATAAATTTTCTATTGCAAATAGTAAATTTTTTAACACTAAACATAAAAAACTATGTTAAAGTTGGAAAGTTTATTTGTTAGTCTATGGTACCTAAATACCAAGAAATTTAGGATTCATTAATTCATTCATAACTGCACTTTTTTCTCAGAGTTGGATTTACTGATTAATAAGTTTAGCGCTAATAATATCATCAAACATCTTCAATATCTAACCTCTTCAAGCTGGATTTAATTAATAATAAAATTGTTAACATATATCAGCCTGTGGGAATGTGAGTTATGTAATCCAAGTATCCAACTATGCTAGAATGTCACTTGAAACAACTCTGTAGATTTCTCTAATAAATTTAGATTTAAAAATGAATAAGATACGCTGTTCTTTGGTCATATAGGCAGAAGCATGAAAAAGAAAAAACAGCTATTGTAAAGCAAGTTGAAGATTTGTTTATAAAGGAATATTGAGGCCAAAACTTAGAAGGAACATAAGTAACATGGAAGTAGTCATATAGGTAAAGCATGACAAAGAAAAGCTAGCTACTCAAAGTTTTGAGTCCTTTCCCTAACAATGAAATAGGGTTTCTCCATTACTCAAAGTATTCTGATTAAGAACACAAAACTTACCATAATTTAGTGTCCCAAGGTTTAAGTTTTTCTTTCGTGCCATTCACTATGGAACAATTTGATCTTATCCTTTAATGCCTTTCCCAACTTCTTTTTCACTTCAAATGTGTAGAATCTTCAACACTAAGTTGACATACCTCTGAGTCAGCAACCTTTTCTTCATTTAATCAAAGTAATAGTTGAATTTGAGAGAGTATTAGAAGCTAGGGTTTATATTGATTTGGGGATTTTGTTTGTCTTTTGGTTTTCAAGATTAAAGCTCGCTACAAGTGACAAAATGGGTGAAAGGATTCTAACTTCTTCAAAGCACGTGAGGCACATGTGATGTTGCCGTTAGTTATTAAATGGTGGGGTTGACGGAGGGACAAGATTGAATGAAAAAATAGAACTTTGGGGATGCAATGTGATACAAGTGAAAATATGGAGACCAAAATTGGTTTAGTGGCATACTCGCGGGACCAAAATTGGACCAAAATTGAAATAATCCCTATAGGAAATATACCCCCCAATTTTTATTAAAATTAGAATAAGAAATGTATGAGATATGTGTTATTTATATATAACTAGTTGTTGTAACACATCATCTTTGTGCACATAAAAGTTTTTATTATCCATACATTAGATCTAATTATATAAAATATATCATAAAGTTATACTATAGTATTAAAATAGGGTACATGTTAATTTTTGTGGATTGGACGAAGAAAAAAGAATATAGAAATAAGTAATTATTGACTAGATATTTTTTGATATGGGTGAAGCAAAAGAGCATAATACTCTTAGCCCATAGGCCTAATATCTAAGATATGGCCCAAACCTCCGCATGGGCCCAAGTTGAGCACTGCTGAAGTCATCCCCCCAAGCAAGGTTAGTTGACCGTTGAGGCCATTGTCCTAAGCAAAGCCAATCGACCATAAGATGATCTCCAGCCCTATGGTCTCTATGAACAAAAATTTTCTCGATCAGAGAGGTCAACTAGTAGGGTAGACCAGGTTATCTCTAGAACACGGCCACATTAATTGCAATGTCTGTCATCAATCATTTTTGCATTTAATGCCATTAAGCTATTGTCCTTTTCGTATTTATAGCTCTATTAGTCGATCACCTTTGCGTTAATTATAGTAATTGTATCTCTTATTCATGGTAGACCATAAGCATGGTTGTCAGCCAACCTTAAAATGACCTCTAGAGCTTTTATAACAAGAAAGGGGATTTCATTAGATGATAGGGAGAATATGGTCATTTTAATCCTACCGTCTCCCTCGGATAGCTAACATTATAATACCTTTATTTCAGATTGAAAGATGTGATTTTCGTCACTTCTAAGCCCTTACTATAGGTGTAAATAAGACAAGATGATTCACAAATAGTTTGAGCTCATCAATTAAATGAGTCGAGCCGAGCTTAATAATACTTAGCTTGAAAAGCTCGTGAGTCCAAGCAAACTTTTTATATTTTGTATATATAGTTATATATATAATAAAGTCCATAAAGATAATGGTGATGATGATAATATTTTTTTTATTTTTAAGAAAATAATTTTTTTAAAAAAGTTTATAATTATATATTTTATTTTGAGTCTAAATAAGCTCGAACTTAATCCAAACCTATACAAGTTCAAGTTTATTTGAACTTATACTAATTGAGTTCTTCTGCTACTTTGTGAGCTCAATAAGGCTCGCTCAAGCCTTTATCTATTTAATGAGTTGAGCTTGAGCATGCTATATTCGAACTTGGCTCGGCTTGGCTCATTTACACCCCTATCCCTCACTCTGCTCTTTTTTTTTCTAGTTGAGTTAATACTAATTTAAGCACAAGAGAGCCATAGCTGAGAGCACATTCAGCTAGCCTAACATGTGTTCATTGGCTGTAGGATTTGATTCACCTCATTTAGTTGTATTTCCAATTATCCAACTGTCTTTTTGGTCAATCAATTCTACTATGCCAGCTCACTAGACTAATCTTGCAAGAAAATACCTTCATTATTTAGCCCCATCTATGGAAAAATAAGTATGCAACTAAAACAATGGTGAACACTAGGCGTGCCACATTAGAAAAGCAGAGTGATGGAAGCTTCCATCACCATCACCACCACCACTTCAATCCCAACAATCTTTAAAAGAGGAAGGTCCAAGTTCACTACCAGACTAGTGGTGACTTGACTGTTCCATCGCCTATGCAAATAATAAGCGATCGAATTTCTACCCAATTTTAGCATAACTTTTTACAACATTGCTTAGGCATAATAACCTGCCTGTACTTGTGGAAAGTGCCACTCCTCATCCATCGTGACATGAAGATAGATCCCTATGGTAGGATAAAGTCCCATGTGAGAAAAGAACACAAGAGTAGGTACATCCCTGGACTAGTAGGCGTGAGGCCAGCCAGAATGATTCTCTCACAAAAGAGCTCACCATCATCCCTAAGAAGAAGTGGCATATTCAATTGAACACCTCACTTGGCCCTATTGAACCCAGTAACTCAAGAGGATTGAGTGCCCTAAACCTTAGCCCAGTCAAAAACTATCTTAGGTAGATCAAGAAGGATATAAAAATTTTTCCCATTAGGTGCAATAGTTGAGTAGGAGTTTAGAGGAAATTTCAAGGTGAAACATTTAAAGAAATTTGCAGCTTGACAGTACCCCTTGACTCCATCTAGAAAGGGAGTCACCATTCATTCAACAAATAATTGAGGGGCGTATAGCATGTGACTTGAAAACCCCTACTGGCCTACCCAGTAATGATGGTTTCGCAACCCGAATGAGCACCTATTGCAATTCGAGCAATAGATATAGCTCTATGGTCATAATGACCATATTCACACCAAAATGTTGGTCACCACATTCCAAGGAAAGTGCTTGAGTGGTTTGTAAAATTGGAGCTGACCTTAATATTATTCTATTATAAGTTATGTGACAAGTTTTTGAATCAATTTGCTAGTTGAAGAAAAGCTTAGCTCCTGCACACACATTTTCATACAGTCTAATAGAATGATGGGGTACCTTTCAAAGATATCTTTGTTTGTTTTAATATTGAAGTGTTGAAAATCCATAATCCCAGAATTGAATTCCTAATTGACATCCTTTTTCTCAAACTCAAGCATGAGTATGCTAATGCATTAGTCAGGGAGAGACCAAGAACCATGAAGCAGTTGCTCGACCTGGCAGAATAGTATATAACTTAAAAGGACATGAAGAAAATAAAGTATGAGAGGCATGAGTAGGAAAAGAAAAATAACAAAGGAAAAGATAAGCAGGACAGGCAGCAGAGAGACGACAATCGATCCCTTTTAGCAAGTTCCATTATTACATCTCTCTTAACATACTAAGGAAAAGGGTCCTATTTGTAATTCAGAGATGATAACCTCTTAAAAAAATCCAAAAAAATTAAATAAAATAGTTGCCATAAAGAACTCAAAATGTTACTACCATTTCCATAAATAAAAGGGCCATGACACTAAGGATTATTTCTAGTTACATGATGAAATAGAGTATCTCATCCGATAAGGACATGTGAAAAAATATATTGACCAAAGGGGTCGAAAGCCTAATGGGTAAACTAATCGGACTCCTTATAGAGAAAGGTCTAGGAGCCTAAGGAGAGATGATAAAGGAAAAAAGTCAAAAAAAGATGGAGGTCAAAGAACCTGCACTCAGAGGGGTGATAGACATAATAACTAGAGGCCCAATGGAAAGTGGGCTCTAAAACAGTAAGAAAGTAGGTCTAGCAAAAGTTAGAATCTATTAAGAATATATCAGCAAACATAATATATTAGGTCCCTACTAATGCTAAACCTATCTCCTTCTTAGACTTCGACCTCACTCATATAAGAGAGAAAGAAGTAGACAACAAGTTGGATTCCTCATTGGTGGTTGCTATTGAAATCATAAAATTTGAGCTTAGAAAGATCCTGGTTAACAATAGTAGTTTAGTGAACATCATCTTCTTATTGACCTTACACAAGATGGACATATGCCAACTGAAATTTGAGTAAGTTAGCACCCCATTTGTGGGTCTTAGTAGTTCTGAGATCATCCTAATCGGATCCATAAGATTATCCACATCATTCGACATTATACCGAAAGATAAACTTTGATGATAAACTATCTGGTAGTTGTGCTCTATTTGTATATAATACAATCATTGGGAGACTTGTCCTTAATGACTTCAAGGCCATTGTATTAACTTACCACATGAAATTCAAATTTTTTACAAGTGTAGGAGTTAGAGGATTGCCATGTAGTATAAAGGAGGCTTGGTGGTGTTACACCATTTTGGTGGAAGTAAATGACAAAAATATTTGACCAAAATTGAAGACCTCGGAGGATATCCCAATAATATAACCCAAGGAGGAATAGGCGACCAAAAAGAGAAAGCGTAAAAAACCTAGAGTTGAGCCAGCGAAAGAATTCAATGCCATTGAGTTGGAGATTGGGAATCTCAACAATACCACAAGGATTAACACTTATTTGAGCAGTGATATGGAATGCATACTAGTCGATTTCCTTAAAATGTTGATGTTTTTGCTTGGAAGGCAGCCAACCTTTAGGAAATCAACCCCAAGGTCATTGTCCACCATCTCAACATAGATACCTTTCCTACAAGCCAATCAAACAAAAGACTAAAACCTTCAATGTAGAGAGATGCTAGATCATTGAAGAAGAGGTCAACAATCTTTTAGAGTCAGGGTATATTGTAGAAATCCAATAACCCCACCTGGTTATGTAATCTAGTCTTTGTCCCTAACAATGAGGACAAATGGACAATGTGTAATTATTTTACAGATTTGAATAAAGCATGTCCCAAAGACCCTTATCCATTATCTTGAATAGATTTATTAGTGGACTCAACTATAGGTTGCTCTTTGTTGAGTATAATGGATGCCTTCTAAGGATATTATCAAATTTTGTGGTCCTCAAAAGTTTATACTATTTCTTGGTGATGTCGTTTAACTTGAAGAACACATGGGTAACTTACCAAAAATTGATAAACTTTATGTTCAAAAATAAGAAAAGTCAAACAATAGAGGTTTATATGGAAGACATAATCGTCAAATCTGAAAAAGAGACTAATCAACCTCAACCATACATTCTCCATATTAAGAGCCTATGGAATGAAGTTTAATCCAAGTAAGTGTATATTCGAGTTTAGAGGAGGCAAGTTCTTGGGATATATGGTAGCCAAAGGGGCATTGAAGTAAAAGATTTAGGCAATCCAGGATACTTATTGCCGAAGACAGTTAGAGAATTGTAAAGGCTGGTCAGAAGAATTGTAGCTTTTGGTTAGTTCATTGCCCGACTTGTAGACAAAAGTTTGCCATTTTCAAGATCTATAGGAATGCAAGGAAATTTGAGTAAATGAAGGAATGTGACATTCAATGATTGAGTTAATGCAACACTTGTCTACCCTTCCAATTCTAGCCAAGTTGTTTGTTAGTGAAGTCTTGTATTTATACCTAGCCATTTCGACAGTAATGGTTAGTTTAGTCCTTGTGTTAACCGATCATGGCACATATCAACTGGTGTACTATATCAACAAAGTTTTGCAAGGTCCTAGACATAATTACATAAAGATTGAGAAATTCACATTCACTTTAATTACAACGTCAAGGAAATTGAGTCTTTATTTCTAATCTCACTCCATAGTCATTCTGACAAACCAACCCCTCAAATAGGTTTTATCAAAACTAGATACATTTAGCAGGATGACTAAATAGGCTATTGAGTTATGTGACTTCAACGTTAAGTTCCAGCCTCGAACGACAATCAAAGCCTAAGTGCTTATAGACTTTGTGGCTAAATGCATCAATCTCTTTGTAGTGGTCAAGCAACAACCATCTTTCTAGTCTTTACATGTGGACTGTTCATCTACATTATTAGGAGAGGGAGTAAGAATATTTTTGAGTTATCCCTTAGTAGATATGTATGATTTTGCTATCAAGCTCGACTTCCTAGTAACTAATAATGAAGCTGAGTATAAAGTACTTATTGTTAGCATGAGGATATTTATAGATAGGGGAATCGAGTATTTGACGATCATCATGGATTCCCAATTAGTGGTCGAATAGTTTGCTGTCAACTTTGAGGATAAAGAAGCATCAATGTCCAAATATCTAACATAGATCAAGAGGTTATAATAGCAATTTAAGAACTTCACACTCAGCCAAGTTCCTAGGTTAGAGAATGAGAGGGCAAACGCACTATCCAAATTTGCTAGCTCGACTTGAGGCACTAGAGAGAGAAACATTACATTTTTGGTCATAGAGAAACCTACATAACTAGATATGAGAGATAGAGGAGCCACCGCCTAGTTTGCAAGATGAGATTAAAGCATACATGAGAGATGGTAAATTACCTGAGGATAAGTCAGAAACTAGGAGGTTGAAGGGTTAGGCAGCAAGGTACGCTCTTGATGAGTTTGGATAATTATACAGGAGGTCATTTTCTAGTCCCTTATTAAGATACTTGAAACCAAAAATGCTTGAGAGGTACTAAAAGAAATCCACTCAAGCATTTATGGTAACATTTTTTATGGCAGAGCATTTTCCCACAAAGTATTCAGGCGGGGGTATTTTTAGCCAACATTATTGAAAGATGCCTATGATTTCACTAAAAAATGCTCATCTTGCCAATTGACATCACCAATCTTTTTTTTTATTGTGTCATAGGACTTGGGATGTTAGGCACGCTCTATCAAGTAGACGGAGGAATCATTGGTGGTGCATGCTCGAAGTCGATAGTTGGAGAGACGACCTCTCGATAGACATTGATAGCCTTCCGTCTGTCTTGCGATCGTCACTGTCTTTCCATGGCTAGTTATTATGCCTAGTTTATTATTAATCAATCTGGATCAAAATATCTACACATGAAAATTGATCATAAAGATGAGCGAATATAGCAAACATAATGTGATAGAGTCAACTCTTCCTAAATGGGCATGTGCTGGCACCCCTAATTGAGCAGTTAACAATTTTGCTAATAAAAAATTTCTCTTTTTGACAAACTCAACCACCTCTATGTCTCCAAGTGCAACTAGGTCTCAAATGTGTTGTGCCAACTTGAATTCTCATTATTGGGCATCTCAACTCGACCTCTTAATCAACTACTGGGAATATTGATGCTTCTCCCTAAGAGCTCGAACAAAGAAAAACCTCTTATTCCAACCTTATTTGTGAGAAGAAGGGGGAGTCACAAATATTTTATGATAAGGGCGGGTAGTGAGAAAATAGGACCCCGACTCCTCAGAACTACCCAACTTCTAGAACATTGAAAGGTGAAAAAAGTTACTAAAGTTAACGAAAGATAAAAATTAGTCATGTATCATCATAAGAATAACATATAGGATAGCGAAATAATTGGGCAAGAGCTGAGCAATGCAAACTTTAAGACCTACAAACAGGTCGACTATAGACTGTGTGATGGAAAATCTAAAACTACACTTCAGTGTATCCTCAAACACAGTTATGCACCTATTCGGAGGATTATTCATCCTATCCATCGACCTTTGCTTGATTACCTTAAACTTTGCAGTAATATGAAACTTATGCCTAATCGACTCTAGATCATTTTGGGTAATCTGTGACATGATGTCACTATAGTGGGTAGTTGTAATTAATCTCCCCCTTGACACCGAAGGTTGACTAGTTTCCTTAGAAGGACCCATCTCATCTACTTTAAGTCTAGCTTGCCCAAAAAAACTTGCAACATTGGCTTGGGGCTAAATGGGCTAATGCCCTCTTGAACCTCGACCTCCTTTTCATCTCTAACTTGCTCGCTTGAACTACTAGACTCTCTAGAGCTATTGTTAGAAAAACCCCTCAGAAGATAAACTATCTCTATTGATTGAACCCCCAGATGATTGGGTTACCTCAGAATTAGTTACCCATCCTTTACCTTTTCAAAAACCTTAGCAATAATATATATAAAATACTAAAAAAGTAAAGACACAGAAACAAGCGTAAAGAAATAATAGGAACTTACAAAATGGCAAGAATGGAAACCAAATGTAGGACGGTTGAACAATAGTTACAATAACCCTAGAAATAGATAACACTAGAATAAAATCTCAGAGCTCAACTTTATGGTAATGTAGTAAAAGTTGTAAATGGGCAATCTAAATGACTATTTATAAACTGCTAATAGGTAAGTTAGCTGGTTAAAATGATCAAGTACCAGCTATTTATTATGTCACCGTCGGTCAATATTTTCAATTGCCTAAGGTAACAACATAAAATCACTTATTAATTACCGCCATCAAAATCTTAGTCGAAGGTCAAACTTTCTGGTAAAAAAATATCTGAAATAGATCAAATACTCCTCACTCCAACCATTTGAATGACGATTAGAACTGAGGAATAGAGGGGACTCATGATATGGGTGATGTAGAAAAGCCCAATACTCTTGGCTTATAGGCTTAATATCTAAGGTATAGCCTAAGCAGAGTGCCGCTGAAGTCATCGACCCTATGTAAGGTCAGTTGACTATTGAGGTCATCTTCCCAAGCAAGGCTAGTCGACCACAAGATGACCTTTAATCTTGTGGTCTCCACGACCAAAATTCTCTCAACTATAGAGTTCGACTAGTGGGGTAAACTAGGTTATCTTTAGAACATAATCGTATTAAATGCAGTACCTATCACTAGTCACTTTTGCATTTAATGCTGTTGAACTACTATCCTATTCACATTTATGGCTTTGTCAACCATTAACCTCTGCATTAATTATAGCAATTACGCTTATTATTCATAGCCGGTTAGAAGCATGGCTGCCAGTGAACCCTAAAATGACCTCTACAGCCCCTATAAAGAGAAAGGAGATTTCACTAGATAGTAGGGAGAATATGGTCATTTCAACCCCTTATCTACCTTAGACAACCAACACTATAAATACTCTCGTTTCAAACTAAAAGGTATGGCTTTACTCACTTTGAAGCTTCCACTCTGCTCTTTTGCCTTCTAGTTGAATTAATACTAATTTAAGTATCGGAGGACTATAGTCGAAGGACACTCAGCTAGCCTAATATGTGTTCATTGGCTGCAGAATTTGATTCACCTTCTTTAGTATTCCCAACTATCTAGCTACATTTCTAGTCGATTGGTTCCACTACTCCATCTCACTAGACCTATCTGACAAGAAAATACCTTCATCACTTTCTTTTAAGAGTAAAATATCATTTGGGGTCCTAAATATTTCCACCATTAAAATATATAAATAGTATATAACAATTAGGTATAACGATATGAGAATCGTCATTATGTGAGTGTAAGAAGCTTTCTCTTTCTATATAGTATAAATAAAATAGCTAAGGGTATAAATGATATATCACAATTTGATATAGTGATATAAAAATTGTCATTCTTTGAGTATAAGACCCTTTTCTCTTTTTATATAGTATAGATGTTAATAATAATGTTTATGCTTTCTTAATTGTTCACATTTGTTTAGATTCATTTATTTTTCGCTAGACATTCATACTTGTTGAGTCTAATAATTTAACCTAAGTAAAATAAATATATATTACAAATAACATAAATGATAAAATATACACATATAATAATATTTTATATATACACAGTCACTCACGTTTAAAATCGGAATTTCTTGACTATTTATACCTTTACTTTATCTACTTAATAAAAATTAGCATTTTTAAAGGTTTAATAACATAATTATAACTTGATGTCGTTAAATGCCTACAATATTATAAATCCATGTGTCTACTTTCAATTCGTAAATTACTCTTATTTATTTTCTCACTTTACATTCACTGTTTAAAGTTTTCTGTGTTTCTTCTATATTAGATATTGTTTCTCCAATTTCTGTCTTTTTTCTTTTCCTTGCACAATGAGTTCTCCTTCATTGAAACTCTCAACTCTCCACATTTGCATCATTAAAAATCATAAAGGAAGTTAGTTCTCCACCATTCGTATCTATTGTTTTCTTGATTTGTCAACTGGCATTGTCATGGTATCCACTAGGGGAGCAAACTAGTTGAGCCGACTCACAAGCTTTATGAGTCAAGTTTGAGCTAGCTTGACTCGAACTCGAGCTGCTTTGGACTCAAGTTGAGCTAAATCGAGCTTGAACTCTATTTCGAGTTGATTTTGAGCCATCAGTATTTGAGTTCGAGGCTCGCGAGCCAATATATAATTTAAAATTATTTTTTATTTTATTAATAAATATATATTATATTAGTATATTTTTATTTCAAGTTCAAGCTCAAACTCAAGCTCAAGTTCAAATTCAAGCTCATAGTTCTTTACAACTCACTTGACAATTCGAGCCTTAGAGAGTTGAGTTGAGCTGAACTTGAATTTTTATTGAATCAAGCTTGAGCTTAAAATTTTAGGCTCATTAAGATCAAGCTCAAGCATAAAAATTTTACCTAAACTTGGCTTGACTCTGTTCGATTGTAGCCCTAGTATCTACTATATAAAGCAGCTAGTTAATTTTAGTTGATAAATCTTAATCTTGAAAGGTATTCTTGTTATTAATCCTAATCTGAAAGTACTCATCAAAGGATGTTATTTTTACATTTCCTTTTTAGGTTCAATACTTGTTAGACACTTTGAAAATTCAAATTTTAAAAGATATTTTTTTTTATTATGAATACTAATTTGAGAATTATATACTCAAAAGATTCTATTTGTATTTGTTTATTTTACTTAATATTAGGCAGTTTGATTTATGCCCAAAAAATTCAAATTTTAAAACATCCCTTGGTTTTAGCACTAGTTAGGAGTTTCAACTTGAAAGATGCCATTTGTATTTCAGTTTTTGGGTTAGTACTTATTCTTATGCAGTTTGATGTGTACCCACAAAATTCAAATTTCAAAAGATTTTTTAGTTATTAAATCTAATTTGAAAATTTTCATGCTTGAAGCATATGTTTGTGCTTCATATTTTTGTGTGGTACTTGTTGTTAACTCAATATATATTTGGTTTTAGTCATTGTAAAATAATTTGAGGTATGAGGAACAGTAAGTCTATTGTGAAATAGTTTTAAACTTATATCAGTTAAGGTATGTTTGAAGCTTGTAATTCATATTTTATCAATTTTATGTTGTTGATTCACAATATATAAGTCCAACATTGCCTGGATATAATATAATCAGTATTACCTTAACATAAGTCTAGCACTAAACTTTTAAATTTAAGTATTTTTATACCTATGCACAATATCAAATTTGAGAGTTGCTCTGGTCTGCATAAATGATTTCGAACAACAAACTAGAGAATCTAATGGAGATTTTGAGTTATATTCTTAGTGTTCTCTCCTATAGTTTACAATCCCATGGAGGAGTTGAAGGTTAGATGAGCTTTAGACAACAAGAATAAAGAGGACTCCATTCTTAGCTTCCTTAGATATGCCCAAACTTGTAGCAGCTTTTCAGAGTAGAAACAATGTTGAAGAGGTTTTAGATTAGGTCTAGTTCATTTCTTTTGGATGATAACTCATGACCATGGTTTGCTCTGTTCTAATGATGGATGATGGTACTAGAGGTTGTTATTATTTAGATGATTTAATATTTATATAGAGTAATTCATAATTTAATATTTAATGCTATTGAAGATGTTTAGGATTTTTTGTTGCGTGCTGGAATGTTTTTGTTAGTTACTATGGAGCATAATTATTATAAAAAAGTTGGATGTTTATGATTTATTATGAATGATGATTAGGTATCTTAACATTTATAATTCAGTTTCTGAATGATGATTATTATTGATGGTAATTGTGTATGCTAATTGGTAAAATATTTTGTATGATGGTTGATATGGATATGAATATTGTCATCAAGATATATGTTACAAGTTGCTGAAGCGTGTAGTGTTTTTCTAGACATATATTCTATCCAAATTTACATATCAATGCTAATAATGAAGAATGCGATACTGAAAACTACTTATATATGTGAAAGCCTAAGTAGTTGTCTTCCAACAAGAAAACCGTCTTAAAACTAATAAGTTGCCCGTCGATTAAGGATGAAAAAAAGTCAAATTATTAGCATTTTTCAACAAAACAAATTAATAGTACTTTAGTTTATGTGTTTACTACTTTATTTGATATTCCCAATACCTTATAACACACACGATTACTTGCATGCATCTTGCTTAATGTGCCTTCATAGGTGCTAACTTTGTGCTTGCGTGCACACACACCTTATGCGTGGGTGCTCAACAAGTGCTGCATGTATAATATAGTACAATATAGTATTGAATACACTAAATAAAGTATTAAGTGTAACCAATTAATTAGTACTATTTTGTTAAATTCAACACCAAGTTGATGAAATTTTGTATTAAAAGGTAGTTTTGGAAACATGTTTAGTTTGATTAATTTTAGTTATTGTTCGACTATCATAACACGAGTTCCTTATTCTCTAGACTTGTTATAGTATGAATAATAATAATTGACATGCTATAAAAGTAGCTCATATTTTATCACCTTGAATATTGTATTACATTATTGTGAAGGGAAATATAATTGATTCCAATAGTTTGCTACCAACAATTAAAATACATGCTCCCTCAAAACTATTATTATTAAAACATTTGAATTATTTATTTTACTAAGTGTGAAACACTCTTTATCCAATATATTGAGCCAAAATATGTCATAAAACTCTCAAGTATAATTTTGGAAAATATGGTACTGGACAAATCAAATAAAGTATTGGATTATTACTATATTCTTAAAATTCGGTACTAAGTTGATGAAACATAGTATCAACATCTAGTATTGAAATCATGTGAGGTAAGGAGATATGTAGATTACTGTGAAGCAATATCCAGAACTGTTAACTATATCGACAAGCATAACCAAATGAAAAAAAATGGATAAATTTATTGAAGGACAACCAATACTAAAGGACGGAGGGTTGAGAATTACAATCTACTGTACGGAGGCCAAATGTGCAATCAAAATTAGATTTTTCAAGCAAATGCTACACTTTACAAATTTTAGAAGTATATATATAGTAGGCGAAGATCAACTTGAAGAGATATATGCTATTTTGAGAACTACAAGTTATATAAAGCAAAGATAATTCTCAGTCTAGATCAGTCTACAACACTGCATTGCACTCAACATGATTAAAATTTGAGTGGAGTTTTAGTTGAGTACTTGTTGCAATTGACTTTAATTTTAAAAGAAATTTACCAAACAAGGAAGGGAGATGCTGTTATTTGGTGCAAAAAAGAAACATGTTGAGAAAGAAATGAGATTGAGAGAAATAAGAGAAGACAATGATGTGAATTAGAGGAAAGAATTCCATTAATAGTTCACTGTTATATTTACATCCTTCATGCCCATATTTAAAGGAAATTGATTAATAAGCCTTAACGAACCCTAATTAGCTAGCTCAATAACTTCTCAAGAGAAATTTAAACAACTTGGCAAACAGCATGTGTCTTCATTTAGGTTAATTTAGATGATTTTAGAGAATTTTATCAAAATAGTGTTGTTCTTACTACCACGTCGTTTTGGCACAAGTCGCATTTTCTCTTTTAAGCATGCAAATTTAATTTTGACTCCAAAGCGATGTGTTTTTGAAGAATTAAAACAATGTCATTTTGAATAGAATAACTTTGAAAAAAAAAATGAAATGTGCTTTTTAAAATTTTTCCTTCTCCAACTTACGTTGCAACATGGCTCTTTGATTCTCATCATTCTTGTCCTCAAGATCACAACTATAGGAACTACTTGGTGATGACAATGCAGTCCTCCTAGGTTGTTTTAACTCAGGAAAATGTGTACACTAGATTAAAACATAGGGAATATTTATGTGAATTATTACTTGATGAGCCTGCGTGTTGGTTGTAGTAGGACCTTTCTTTCAACTTCAAATAGGGTTAAGGTAGCAGTACTATGTAGGTCCTACCTTTCATTTGAGTAAAGTGAGATGTGAAAAGTTAGGTGAAGTTTGGAGATAGGTGGAAGCTTAGCTTATAAGCTACCTTTCCAACTTTCTTAATCATGAGGAAGGGTCATGCAGGATTGGGGCTAAGTTTCTACATTTTTGTTTTCCTTATGATCAACTATGTTTAGGGTCTTAATTTCAAATAGTTGTAGTCCCATATGTTAAGTTTAACCTCAATTCTTTGCTAATTTGTTACCTAATTCATCTTGGGTTTTGCATGAAATAAATGTTTTATACTATGCTACTTATCTTGTAAGAGTCATTCTACTCTAATAGATGTTGCTTGTGTGTATAGCTCCATGGCCAAGTGAGAAGTTTCATAACTATATAAGGTCTCAAATGAAGCCATGGCAATGACTAACTGCCTCAATCATAGCTTGAGGGATGCTCTTGTCATGGGCTTGAGATAGTTTTTGAAGTATTAATTAACCCGTCATTTCATCCCTTTATTTAGAATCATAGTTGTGATCAAGTGCTGTTGAATTCCTATGTTGTTGAGAACCTTAATTTAAAATAAATTAAACTAAATTGGGCTTGAGCATGACTATCAAAAATCAAATGATCGAATTGAAAAATAAGGAAAGGACCAAATTGTATGGAATTCTTGATGTTGGTGGTTTAATGATTAAATTCAAACTTTTAAGGGGCTGAATTGTAGATCGTGGATCAATTGTTAGTAGTTAAAAAGTAAGGACTTAATTGAGGCTTGCCAGGGAATTGTGGGGGTAGAAATGGAATTTAAAAAAAAAGTAGTTTATATTTATAATAGTAAGCCTAGAAGTTTGTCTAATTCTCAGAAACATGCCACACCTCACCCATTACCTTAACATCAAAAAATTGATTGTGAAGCTTGAAACCGAAGCCATAAACATCTTTTTCTCACTATAAGGGACACAACCATACCTAATTTGACCACAAAAAACTGGCGAACTGACTAGAAATTGGAGGCTAAAAGTGAGCCCAGTAGTTGATGTCAAGCGTGGTGGTTCTAGTGACTGTTTGGTGCGGTCAAGGGGTGAAAACTGATAGGCTCGAGGAGTAGAGTATGTTGGCAACTTTGATTCCCAATTTTTTTTGTTGACAAAAGAAGAATTTAAGAAATTGTATTGTGGTGACTAGCAGTGGCTTTCATGGTTTTGAAAGTGATTGATCGGCTGTTTGATGTTAAATTCATAGTTGGTTGGGGAGTTTTGTTCCTCTTATTGAGGTGATCCTTTTAGTGTAGTCCACTCCAAACTCCAGCGATGGCATGTGTGGAGCTTCAGGGACTGGTGACAATGCTTCGGCAACTGACCACCAGTTCTATCAAGGCAACGATCTAGGTACATTTTGCCTATTCTCACGTGGTGATTTGACCTTAAATTTGATCAATTAGATAAAACTTTGGTTGATTGATTAAATTAATTCCTAAATTTAATTTAGTTAAGTTATTAAACTAATTTTGATGTGAAATATCCGTTATTGGACCAGAATATACAATTGCAAGATGTAATATTGAACATAAAGATTTGTCTATAAGTGATTTGTGAACTTGAATTGTTAGTTATGAGATAATTATCATTAATTAAGTTGAATGGTATAATTAGAGAACCAAAATGGTGTAATGTTGTAAGGATAAATTATTAATAGAAAATAAGCAAAATTTGTATGAGTAGCCTAGATTTATTTATCATTGACTTAGAACATTAAATTCAAGATTATGGGTAAAATTCAGTTTCAATGGTTAAATGTTTTCTGATTTACTTTGGTTAAAATGTTAAGTTGATTATCAATATTAGTTTAAGTTAATTCGATCAAATTGTAATTATGGATTGGAAGAATTAGGTATGATTTTAGTTATAAAGTGATATTTAGACTTAGATAGCTAATGAAAAGCAAATTACCATTAATTAAACTATTGATATATCTAAGAATTTAGAATTTTGGATTAAAAAATAAGTACTGGTTATGATAGAAATATATATATATATATATATATGAAATTCATAAGGATGACATACATTTATAGGTGATGGGACCGAAATATTAAAATAAGTTGTGTGGGTGAAAATATAATACTAGCTGAAAAAATGTTTAATTGATATTGTTTGACTGAAGGGCATGCTTGAGAAGTCAAATGATGAAAGAAATTTGGAATAAACCTTTAATCGCTTAAATAAGTCATATATTTGATGGATCTAGTAAAATAACTTAACTAATTGAGATAATATGATTATTAGATATGTCGGTATGAGAATTAGGGCAATAGGGTTGCCCTACAAGAAATTAAGAATATTAGCATAATTAAAGCACACCAATAATCGTAATTGCCTGTAAGAATTACTATAACATAATATGGATGTTTATTTTATGCTTTACTAATACTAGGTGGTGAGGACATAGATCACCCTGATCAGTAAAGGACCTCTGATGTGGACATCAAGACTGAGATGCAATTGTAGTCATACTTTTTTTGGGAAAAGAATTATTTTGTTGTTCATAAATCTCAACTTGTTTGTTTGTATGTGTCCATTTGCACCTATTCTGATGCATAGAATTTCCTGCAATATTTGTATATTCTCATCCTTTGTGCCCTTTAACCCTGCATGTTGATCCCGTATTTTTCATCAATTCTCTTTGAAAGTGTCATTGAAGTGGTCTTGCCAACCAGTTGTCTTATTATGTTTCTGAGTATTTTTCTGCTTGTTAATTAGAACAGCCTTAACAATCGATATGTTCTGCAAGTTTATTGCTTTATTTAGTGTTATGATATATATATATATATATAGTTTGTCGTTTTGAAATTAGTCTCTACTATTGCCATTATGTTATGTTACCTTTAGGGGCTCCCATAGGAAGTTTGTTACCTATAGAGACCCTATGAGAAGTTGGGCTCGGGAAGACGACTGAGCTAAATAGACCTATGGTAACTCATCTCCCTACTAGCACCCTCTTACAATCCTGACTCATAGGTAATTGGAAATAGCTATATACGAGTGTCAAGATTCAGTATGCAGCCGCCATGCCACATGTTAGTTATGTCATGCTGATCTGATCACTCAAGGAATGGAGAGATAAGAGAGACTATATGATATCTTTTGTTTCCTATTATGTTTGTTATGTTATGTTTTAGGAGTAATAAAGTTGGATTTAGCCAAAAATTTTGCTAAGATTTGAAATTGATTCTGTTATGAAATTCCTTGTTATGTTACACCTTCATTATTGTATATATCATCCTTTTGAGTTTCTTTTCGATTAATGCATTGTACTATAGCTTTCGATTGACTTGGTCATTTTGTCCTTTGCTCAGTTGTGTATTAATTTTGTTAGAATCAATTTTATCAATTTTTCTGTAGCCCTATATGTTACATGATAATTACTCCTCACTAAGTCCTTACGATTTATACCTCTTCATGTTCTAGATTCCTTTTTTGAGCTATGATATAACAAGTAGCAGGTTGAGTACTGAAGGTTGTATCAATGTACATGGTTTTGTTATTGGCTTTCAGACGTATATGATCTTGACTTATTTTTGTAAAGTATTATGTATGTAAGTTGAAGCTTATGATGCCTGATGTAGATGCTTATGCTTATGTGGGTTTGATACTGGTGACAATCGTGGATCCAAACCTATTATGTATTTTTGGCAAGTGTAAGTAAACTTAGCACTTCGATAAGTACTCGTTTAGGTCATTATGATTTTGGTGTTAGTAATTGTATGATGGTTTTGTAACCCCTATGGAATATCATATAGTGGAATGTAATTTCAATAGTTAGAATGAATGGTGTTTTTGGTTGTTGTGTACCTATTTAAATTGAATATTTTGGGGGTGTGTATTGGGTGCTATAGAATTGTATCAGAGCCTGGGTTTTCAATGACCTAGGTAGCTGTAGGAATGATTTCTATAGTTGGAATCATTGGGTGTGTTGGAGATTAAGTTTGAATTGGGAATCATTTCGGGTGTGAATACCTAGCTTAAATAAAATCTAATCTATGTCATGACATAACTTTTGGAATATGGGATTTTGGGGGAGGTAAAGATAAAGTTTAATTGTGAAGTTGAATAGGAAATGAACTTTTAGGATAATACTCGACATTAAGGAAGTGAAAAGTTATAACTGGAATGGCCAACTGGAGTACAACCTCTTATTTTTGGTCTATTGAGCATATGAATTTATTATTATTGGAAGGGATGATGTTATTGGAAATTTCAATATTACATGAACAATATTTGTGAAGGTTGAAATTGTTGAGCAAATGACTATTTTGGAAAGAAATGTAATTAATAAGTGGAAAGTTATTTTGGAAATTAATGTGGTGCAATCGATAATTATGGAAGTTGCATATGATGAGTAAGGGATTATTCTTGGAAGATTCTCTATGTGACATGAAGTTGTAAGAAATCCTATTAAAAATTTGAGGATCAATGTTAATACCCAGTCTGGGATATAGGTGACGTATGCGACAAGTATGAGAAATGGATGTAAGAAAATAACAAATGAGGACATTGAAATAGCTGATGAATGAGTTGGAGAGGTTAAATAAGAAAAATGAGATAAAAGGATGATATTGGTATAGCATAAGAAAAGTAGGGATAGGGAGCAAAAACCAATGTCTAATGAGATATGTTTGTTGGAATAGAGTCCCACAAGCTAATTAGATTGACATGTAAACTATTTTACTTGTGATACAATTTTGATTGAATGATATTCTTTAAATGGCTATCTTCAGCTGATGCTTATGTTTATTTTATTGGCATTTGGTTGGAGCCTTTAGATCATACAAGACTATGGGACTTGATCACTTATTGGGTGGTCACACAAGCTTTTAGATTACACAGTTGTGATTTTAAATATTCCAAATCATAGGATTTTATGAGAAAAAGGACATCTAAGATCTGGATAGATTTGCACTAACATGCATAAATCTAATAGTCGGATATTGCTCTATTCCATGAGTAATGCCATGCGAGATATGGGTGCATGTTATTAGGTGCTTATTAGGGAACAAGGTACTGAAGACCTATCCAGAGAATTCACTAAATGGGCTTAGTGATAAGTCGGTAGTGGCAAGTTCTCTAGCTTATGTTAGTGTATGTAATTAGTTCTCTGACATGAGGATCCAGGTAACCTTGTGTTTAGGTCCTCATACTTTGATTTTTCCTTGGCCACATAGCGGGTTGAGGTTGGGTATGAGCTACTTGACATAGAGATTTGTGAGATTCAAGATGGGATCTGACTTCTCGTCGTTGTGAAGGGCGAGTGTATCTCTTATGTATTTTATAATAATTGATTCCAAGGAGTACTTTCACAAGGCGGTGTGATAATTTGGAAAAGGAATTTTTCAAAGATGAGCTCATAAATTGGAATTGAACATTGGGAATTGAAGCATAGCATCGAAGTTATTAGGGAGTCGGCAAATATTTTTTCCTAGGCCTCTTCTGGGAGATAGGAGATGGAAGGACTGTATTTGTATGTATGCGTAGAGCTAGAATGATTCTCCAAAGGCATTCATTTTGGCTAACTAGTTGGGTTCCATGGGCTAGAGGTTGGATATCAACTATGGAGATTGTGTACTTTTCAATTAATGGAGATTAATTGAATTGAGTCGATTAGTTTAAAGGAGTTTAAACTAAAGTGAATATTTGATATTCAAAAGTCACAAGAGTTGTGAGCTCATATCCAATGAGTGGTAGAATCTAATGGGTCACACACAAAAACCAATTGCATTTTCTACTTGATAAAGGAGAATTTTCTAAAAGTTAGAAAATTGCTCACTTGACAAATTTTGGAGGTTGGTGAAATTGAGGTCATTTTGTCTTGATCAATTTAATTGTTAAATTGATAAAATAATTTAAAGAGTTAAACTAGACTAATAATTAAGGAGTTAATTATTTGGTGCCACATGACCATCAATTGATCAAGTTAGCTTAAAGACTTAAGTTAACTATGACAAGTTTAAAGAGTTAAATTAATTAACTTAAGAGTTAAATCAAAAGTTAGTTAATTAAATTAAAATATTTAATTTAATTAATGAGAAGAATCCTTTTCGGAGGAAAAATTCAAATTTGCCAACTAAGCAAGCTAGTTGGTGCCACCCTTTGAGGAAGGTGTGATTCCACCTGATACCATCCTCACTCAATGTATAGATATAGAGGGAGAGAGGGGCGGCCACTTGCAACTTGTGTGAAGAATTAGATTCTCTCACATTTTCCCTTCATTTGTCAAAGTGTTGCCTCATGTATTGAAGCTTCACTTCTCTTCTTCTCCTACCTCCAAATCAAGCCTTTATCTCTGAAATTCTCTTCATTTTTCTCCAGCTAATATTGAGGAGAAAAGGATCTAGCATTGTTGTGTGGATCATAACATTAGAAGCAAAACAATTGAATTGCTACCCTTTGGAGATCCACTGTCAGGGCAGCAACTTTGGCGAATTTTTCCAGGAGCTTCCCTTTGGATTTTTGAGCTGTATATTTTACAATAGCTTTATCAAATAGTTTATAAAGGTCTTCAAAATTTTCAAAATTTTTGGAGGAGTTTGAATCAGGCAAAAGTTGCATCCAAACCGAGCAGCCGCTGTAAGATCCAGTTTCTGGCAGTAATTTTGCAGTGACCTTTGGAGGTCTTTACGAGTTCTGATTGAGCTTATTTTTTAACTGAATATACATCAATAAGTTTGTAATCGTTTGATATAAGTTTCACTCAAATTGAAGTCCATTTGCCTGGTCAAAAGTTGATTGAATTCTGTTGTGGCGCTGGGAGACAGATTCAAGGAGTTGAGATCTTCTTCCACCTTCCTTTTATTTTCTGCAAATCAAGGTATTCTTCTAACCAAATCTGAATCAATGGAATTTTTAGATCCTTGGTGACGTGTCGCCTAGTTATTTTCAATTTTTAAAGTTTTGATTATTGGATCCTAGTGCTACTTGTGCCTTCAAGTGGTATTGGAGCCTAATTCATGCTATGATTTGGATTTTTAATTGATTGATTCATGAGTTGAATTGATCACAATCACCAAATTCCCAATTCATATGATGGATTGGAATGTTTGGTTGATGTTGTGTCTGGCTCCATGCTTGATGAACTGAAACTATGCTTATATGTGTTTTAAGTGTTAATTCATATTTTGAGCATGTTTTAGTTCATTGCTTCTAATGTTGAATGTTGATTTTGCTTTAGTTGATGCTATATATTGATATAGCATGTTAAATTTGGCCTTAAGGTGTTTTGGTCATTTTTGGATCCAATTGGATTGGATTTAGTTGGAGATTTTTGAAGAATGTGAGTCTTACTTACATTTGATTTTTGAAGCATGTTTGAGCACTTGAAATTCCATTTTAAAAGGAGTTTTGAATATGGAATTTCATTTATAATGTGTGATTTGATGTTTAGGAAGTATCATAAAATTGTGCACAAAAATTGAGCAAAAAATGGTTTGACTCAGTCCCAACCCTAAATAAGGGTGTTGCCGCACCATGGCAACACACCAGCAAGGTAGCAGGCACACTTGCTGCCCAACCATGTGCACACCCTCGCAGTAGTGATCAGTTTTGGTTGATATGAGTTTTGAGCCTATTTTTGTGTTCCTTAAGTGACCAAAATTGATTCAAATCATGCTAGATAGGTGCATAAATGTTGTGTAAGTTCTCAAAATTATATTTGACATATTTGATTGCATTTAAAATCTTGTTAAAGTTAATCTTCAATTAGTGGAAAAAAGAGATGCATAAATGCTATGTTTATTTTTGCTTGGCCCATTAATTATTTATGAGATAAGCATTTAATTATTGGAATTGAATGTCAATTCTAGATTTATTTATTGTTCATTTAAATATTGAATGAATGGGGATGATCATGGGCCTTTTAATATTGATTTTATTTGTTTCAAGTGGTTGAAATGGGTTGTATTAAATGGGGTTTGCATGTTTTACCTTGTAAAAATTATGATAATAGAATCACTAAGAGTAAGGTTTTTTTTCTCTTGTAAAGGTTTCAAGGAGTAAAGAAGATCTATAGAGGCTTGAAGGCCCATGAATATATAGAGATATACTCAGGTAATAGTTAGGTACAATCAACCCACTTAAAATCAACCAAATGACGCACCTATGGTTGTAAGTGCATCACTTGGTTAGGCTCATAGTCATTCCACCCTAGGAGCATGCTAGGTACATTTGCTTATTTATGTATTCCATATCTTATTGATGTATGAGATGCATGTTTAGGTTATAGAAAGCCTAAATAAGAAGATACAAAATGATGAGATCTTTGCCAGCAAAAGCCCTTTGCTTAAAATGTTTATGTGTTTTCAAATATTAAGTCAAATGGATACAAATTAAAAAAGTTTTAATTAATCCATGCCTTATACCAATATATATGGCATGATGACACGACCAACTTTTTGTGATATACATCCGGTTATGGGGGTCACGCTTAGATGGAAAGCTGTGACCATATACTTAGCATGTGATGTATCTTTGATTTGAGAACGCCGATGCATTATACACTCGATCACGGGGGAGGTTGTGGTGCTCGTCTCAAATCAAAGTTTGATTGGTAGATTTGAATTAACATCGAGTAATGTCGTTTTTATAGGGGATCTGGATGAAAAGGTGAGGCAAAATATATCAAGAATTGCATGAGATACAATTAGCAAAAGTTGCTTACCTTTGGATTGTTTGTAGATATACAACTAGTCATGGGGGTCCACTTATAAGCCCTTAGAGTCTTGATTCTCACTAGAAAATATGATTTTCTGAATTCTTCTTGAGGATAAAGAATTTGATAAAATAGTGGGAGAAAAACATGCTTGAAAGATCATGACCATGTTTTCAATATCAATATTCAATCACATGCTTATATTCTATTTGTCACCTTTGAGAATTTATGAAATCTCAAGAATGGCTTAAAATTCACTCAATGTTATTTTGGAAATCAATAAACCAATCGAGCAAAACGTCCATGTTTGACTAAACCATAAAATCATTTTAGATTTCGAGAAATAGATATATGTCCTATATCATGATACTCCTTATCGCATGGTGATAAATGTAGATCTAGAGACATGTGAAATGTTCATGAATTGGGTTGAGGATAAGATGATCCCATAGTCTCATTTTTACCATCTACAAATTTCAAAAATATCAAGGACACATGAATAGTACCTTGTTAAGCTTACAAGAGTTGTAATGCAAGTACGGTATGAGAAGTTTATGTTGTCAAAGGAGATTTTTCAAGATATGATGGATAAGAAGTCATGTGTCATCAACTACAGTTTAAAGATGATTGAGGCTTGGAGATGATCTTCAACGTGGACGTAGTGATGGACAATGATCTCTATGATGATTTGATCCTCACATCCTCACCAAGTTTTATTGATCAAAGTGTTGATCTAAATGGAGACTACCATAACAAGGGCAAACCATTAATGCTTGTTTTTCTTCTCCAAGTCTATAGGCTCTGGGGGTGCTAGAAAAAGAGATAAAAGGAAGAAAAGTTCTTCCTCCAAGGGAAAGCAACCATTAAAGGCATTCAATGGAGTTAAGAAAATTATAGAGGATATAATCAATGTTTACTTGTTTATACTTTGGTGAGATAGGCCATCAAAAGCGGTATTGCAAGGAATACCTAGCAACCCTTGAGAAGGGTATATACTTTATTAAAGTACATTTAAGGATAAAATTTTCCTCATGGATATATGATATCACATGTGATTTTTATCTTTATAAGATATTACAAAGAATAGAAAGAAGAATAAAACTAAGTGATAGAGATATGATCTACTACCTTGACAAAGGAGCAAGAGTTGGGGCCTAAGCCAAAGGCATATAATAAGTTAGACTTAAGGAATTTCATAATTTTGTTGAACCCTTGTTATCACGCACCATATATTGTTGAGAACAATATTTCAATTCCTATTTTGGAAAATAAAAGATTTGATCTTTCTATATCAAATGGGAGATTGAAGGTATTAAAGAATGGGCTCTTTAGTTGCTTATGGTACACTTAACAAAAGATTGTACATATTAGATTCTCAACCATCACTAATTCACTTTCAACAAAATTAGATATCCAAGAAGATGCTATGTTATGACATGCAAAACTTAGACATATCTCTAAAAATAGGATGATCAAGTTAGAAGCTCTCAAAGCACTAAATGTTAGTGGCATTGAGGACCTTTCTACTTGTAAATCTTATTTGAAGGAAAAATAACCAAAGCTCCTTTTATGGGATAATAAAAGCGTACCACTAATCCTTTGGATTTAATCCATACAGATATAACTAGTCTACTAAGAGTTAGTACGAAAGGCACTTTGTATTGAAGCTTTCAATCGGATTGAAGGGGAGAACACTAAAGTACCAAATTTTTAGATTATCTAAAAGAGAATGAGATTCTCTTTCTATGGCCTCCACCCAGCACACCCCAATACAATGAAGTAGCTGAGAGGAGAAATCATACCTTGTAATGATGAGCTTTTTTGATGTGCCATATCTTTATGGAGATACGCCTTAAAAACGGTAGCGAAGTTACAAGTGTAGTACCTTTAAAGTCAATGCCAAAGACGCCGCATGAGATATGGTATAGCAAAGCACCCTCTTCCTATTATTTGAAGTTTTGGGGGTCTCCCACCTGCGTAAGATGATTAGTGGGAGACAAGTTGGATAGTAGATCCATCTTGTGTCAGATTGTGGAATACCCAAGAGGGTCTTTGGGTTATTACTTCTATAATCCCTCGGAACAAAAGGTGCTTGTTTTGAGGAACAACACTTTTTTTGCAAAAAGATTTTGTATTAGATAGAAATGATGTTCTTGTTGAACTTGATGAAGTTTAAGATGATCATCAAATCCCACAAGTAATGGAAACAAGTAAATATCAAAAGAGCCTTCACACAACCTCTGAGAAGGTCAAATCGAATCAAGAAATAGCCCAAAAGGTTTGGATTCCTTCATGAGATGAGCTAATCAAATAACAATTCAAAGACCTATGAGGAAGCTATATTGGACATTGACTCGGCACATTGGCTTGATGCTATGAAATCTGAAGTCCTTGCATTTCAATAAAGTATGGACTTTGGTAGATCCAACGAAAGGAATTATTCCTATAGGTTGCAAATGGATCTATAAGTGAAAGCTAGGAGTCAATGGAGATGTAATAACTTTTAAGGTGTGACTTGTGGCAAATGGTTACACTTAAAGATTCGATATTGATTTTGAGAAAGCCTTCACACTTATTGCAATGCCTAAGTCTATTCAGATTTTACTTGCCATAGCTACATATTATGACTATGAGACAAGGAAAATGGACATGAAAATCACTTTCCTCAGTGGAAATATTGAAAAAGAAATTTATATGGTACAACCACAAAGTTTTACATCCCAAGGGAGTGAGCAAAAGGTTTTCAAATTGGAGAGATCTATTTATGAACTTAAACAGGCATCTTGAACTTGGAACGTATGTTTTGATCAGACAATAAAATCATTTACCTTTGTAAAAAAAAAGTATGAACCTTGTGTGTACAAAGAAAGCTAGTGGGAGTAGTTTATAGTTTATTGTGCTTTATGTCGAAGATATTTTTCTCATTAGGAATGAGAGAAAAATATTAGAGTGTACTAAAGCATGGTTATCTACATAATTATCCATGAAGAATTTGGGAGAAGTATTCTATGTATTAGGAATATGTATCGATAGAGATAGATCAGGAAATATGCTAGGGCTTTCCAAAATATCATACATTGAAAAGATACTAAAGAGGTTTAGTATAAAAGAATCCAAGAAGGGATTCCTCCCGATGGGACATGGTCTTCGTCTCTTCAAGTCTATGGCCCTTCAAGACTGTCAACGAGAGACATAAAATGTCCCACATACCTTATGCATCTTCTATGAGAGCATAATGTATGCTATTCAATGTATAAAATCAAATGCAGCACATACTCTAAGTGTTACGAGCTGTTTCCAATTCAATCCCAGTGAATGTCATTGGATGGCCATTAGAGCAATGCTTAAGTACTTGAGAAGAAGTAAGGACTTATTTTTGGTATATGGTATTAGAGAATTGAAACTTGAGGGGTGTTCCAATTCTAGTTTCCAATCTGATGAAGATGACCTAATATTTATTTTTGAATTTACATTTTGCCTTAATGGCGGCATAGTGAGTTGGAAGAGTACTGAACTAGATACTACAGTTGAGAGTACTACTGAGGTGAAATAATTTGTGGATTTGGAAATTGCAAAGGAATGTGTTTGGATAAAAATTTCATTCAAGAGTTGGATGTAGTGCCTGGCGTGCATGAGCCTACAATTGTCTTTAAAAGACAACTTAGGACTTTAGCTAAGAACTCATCAATGATCCAAATATAGTAAATGTGTTATCATTTGATATATGATATAAATTGATAGATGTGACAACTGAGTAGATACATTTGCCTCAAAAGAAAATAAGGAGAACCACTTTTTAAACCCCTAAATATAAATAGTCTTTGAAAGACATCTTGAGAAGATGGGTGTTAAGGTTATGGGGAATTAGTTTTAGGGCAAGTGGAAGATTGTTGCAATAGTGCCCAAGCTAATTAGATTGGCATGTAAACTATTTCACTTATAATACAATCATTGGCATTCGGTTGAAGCCCTTACATCACACAAGAGTATAGGACTAGGTCACGCACTGGGTGGTGATCATGGAATAAGTCATAAATGATCGTGATCTTAAATCTTTCAAGTTATAGGATCCTATAAGAACAAGGTATCTAAAATCCGAATAAACTTGTACTAATGATGTATAAATCTAATAGTGGGATATTGCTCTACTCCATGAGCAATGCTATATGAGATATGAGTGCATGTTAGTGGGTGCTTGTTAGGGAATAAGGTATTGAAGATCCACTTGGAGAATCTACTAGATAGTTGTGTGACAAATCGATAGTGGTAAGTTCTTCAGCTTATGTTAGTGCATATAATTTGTCCTTCTATGGTAACCTTGTGTTTAGTTCCTCATAATTTGACTCCTTTTTAGCCACATAGTGGGTTGTTCGGGTTGAGGTTGGGTATGAACTACTTATACATGGAGGTTTGTGAGTTCAAGATGGGATCCGATGCTTTGTTGTTGTGAAGGGTGAGTACATCTCCTATGTATTCTATAATAATTAATTCTAAAGAGTCCTTGCGGAAGATAGTATGACAATTTGAAATTTTTTTTTCCAAAGACGAGCTCATAAATCAAATTCAAACATTTGGAATAGAAATATAGTATTGAGGCAATTAGGGAGTTGACAAATATCTTGCCCTAGGCCCCTTTCGGGAGATAGGAGGTGAAAGGACTGTATTTGCATAGTACACGTAGTGCTAAAATGGTTCTCCAAAAGCATTTATTTCAGCTAATTAGTTGGCCTCCATGGACTTAAGGTTGGACATTGACCATGAAGATTGCGTATTCTTTAATTAAAGGAGTTTAAACTAAAGTAAATATTTGATATTCCAAAGGCACAATAGTTGTGAGCTCATGTTCAATGATTGGAAAAATCTAATGGGTCATACACAAAAGCCAATTGCATTCCTTACTTGATAAAGTAAAATTTTCTAAGAGTTAGAAAATTGCTCACTTGACCAATTTTGGAGGTTGGCGAAATTGAGGTCATTTTGTCTTGATCAATTAAATTGATCAAATAATTTAAAGAGTTAAATTAGACCAATAATTAAGGAGTCAATTATTTGATGCCACAGGACTATCAATTGGTCAGGTTAGCTTAAAGAATTAAATTAACTATGACAAGTTTAAAGAGTTAAATTAATTGACTTAAGAGTTAAGTCAAAGGTTAATTAATTAAATTAAAGTGTTTAATTTAATTAATGAGAAGAATCCTTTTTGGAGGAAAAATTCAAATTTGCCAACTAAGCAAGCAAGTTGGTGCCACCACTTGAGGAAGGTGTGTTGCCACCTTGGCATCACACCATCCTCACTCTCTATATATAGATATAGATGGAGAGAGTGGAGGTCACTTGCAACTTGAAGAATTAGATTCTCTCACATTTTCCCTTTATTTTTCAAAGTGTTGCCTCATGTGTTGAAGCTTCGCCTTACTTCTCTTCTTCTCCTACCTCGAAATCAAGCCTTCATCTATGCAACTATCTTCATTATTCTCAAGCTAATATTGAGGAGAATAGGATCTAGCATTGGTGTATGGATCATAACATTAGAGGCAAAACAATTGGATTGCTAGCCTTTGGAGATCCACTATCAGGGCAGTGACTTTGGAGAATTTTTCTAGGATCTTCCCTTCAGATTTTTTAGCTTTATTTTTTACATTATCTTCATAAAATAGTTTATAACATTCTGTAAAATTTTAGAATTTTTGGAGGAGTTTGAGTCGGGAAAAAGTTGCATCCAAACCGAGCAGCAAGTGTGAGATTCAATTTCTGGCAGTAATTTTGCAGCGACCTTTGGAGGTCTTTCCAATTTTTGATTGAGCTGATTTTTGTACTAAAGATACATCAAGGATTTTATGATCTTTTGGTACAAGTTTCACTTAAATAGGTGTTCATTTGTATGGTAAAACGTTGATCAGATTTTGCTGTGGCGCTGAGAGACAAATTCAGGGAGTTGAGATCTTCTTCCACCTTCCTTTGATTTTCTGAAAATCAAGGTATTCTTCTATCCAAATCTGAATCAATGGCATGTTTAGATCCTTGGTGACGTGTGTGGCATAGTTATTTTCAGTTTTTAAAGTTTTGATTATTGGATCCTAGTGCTACATGTGTCTTCAATGTTCCCTTGATCAAACTTGAAAATATATGATAAATAGACAAAATACTATGATCCAATATCTTAGAAATAATAAACCACCCCACGAACCTTAATGATAGGAATCTAGAAATAATGAGTTAAGCAGGTTAAGAAATATTTAAAGATGAATAAGTACATCCCCAGAAAACCAGAGTATGATCCATTATTTTAGTTGTTTCAAGAGTGTAACTCTTTGAATTTCAAAAGGTGAATTTAAGGAAATATGTCACCCATAGTTGCATTTTTCAAGATTTTAGATTTATTATTTGAGGATTGTCCATGACAGGGTTGTATATGATAATTAAAAGGATCATTTAGGTTGATTAATTTTTGATAAGCTGGTAATAACAACCATTAGTTTGTGTTGGATGCAATATGAAAGGGGATAGGAAAGAAAGAATGATTGTCGATAACAAATGAGGTTATGAGGAATCATATTGTAAATTCAAAGAGAAAAAGGTGAAACCATATTTGGAATCGAGGATGTACTAAATAAGGGCGTGGAAATTAATTAAAAGAGAGTTGGAAGGATAAAGGGGAAGGATGAGGAAGAGGTTGTTGTTAACGTGGCAAGTAGGAAATATGGATAGAGGATAGAGATTGGTGTTATGAAAAAATGCGATCTCCTAATTTAAGGGTGTAAAAGATATGGATAACAATGAGAGCATTACTTTGAAATAGGAATGCACTCTCTGGCCTTGATGAGGGAAACTAAGAATCTTGATGCGTGCCAATTAGAGAAATGGTCAAGGTGCATATATATGTATATGAGTAACTAGTTTAGCTTTGCAAGTTGAGTACAAAAGACATTTGATTTTAATGACGATACACTAGACCAAGTAAGTTTTCCCTGTTATGCCTTAGACATTAGCTAGACCGAGTGGGAGTTTGAATATCCTTGCAAACCAAACTAACCTACATATAGTAAGATATTACCAATTTGAGTTTCATGGAATCTTGGCTTACATTTAGATATCTTATATTTTCTAAAAGACAGTGGTCGTCCTGATATTATTAATATTTAAGATGAATGCTTTTGGCTAATCGCACTTGAACTCGTTCAATAAAGTTGAAATCATGATATGGCAGGAAAGGACATCACTAAAAAATCCTCAAGCATGAATGTGGTCGTATGTCGATTAGGTCTTAGCAGATGGTCACCAACCAACTGGATCTGTACACCTGAAAATAGCAATGAAGGCTCTCTAGTTAGAAATATCTCATGGGAAAAACTATACCCTACTCCACCTTTGTTAATAGATGCAAAGGCAAGACAAACATATGGTATAGTCTATGTCACATTGAAACAACAAACCCTATGTCTCTACTGATAAATGAATTACGTTAGTGACTTCTGAAAAATAGTAGAAGCCTTATGAAGAACAACTTCAAGGAATTTTCTAGAATTTTATCCTCTCTCCCTAAGGAAATTTAGGAGAGGATTAGATAATTAGAACATAAGGGTATAGATTGAAGAATACGAGATAATCTGAGTATTTAGCTAACTTGATAAATAAAGGAATTAAGTATTTAGGAAGGACGTCATGTTGTTGATAGAGAATGACAGAATAACAGTAAGAGTTCAATGAAATCCATCAAGTTTGGGAATTAGGATACCTTTTCCCATGTAAGCTATCTAACTTATTGTAGGTATTTGGGTTTGCTTAAGATTGAAATTGAGGAAAATATACTATTAAATGGAAATTTGAGGAAAACATGGGTGGAGAACTACCTTTCACTTGTAATATAGATATTTTGAATTGGAACAATAATGCTGGGTTTGATCCAAGTTCTCACAGGAATTACAAATATAATTCATAGAGAACTATCTAACTTATTAGATTGATCTATAGTGCTCTTGTTAGGGGCCTTTAATATGTATGAAATTAAGGAGTGAACCATACTACATTTATGCTCAGTGTTGTTGACAATTAGCAATTTATCTATAGACAATTGAACATGGCTAGAAAACCTATCAAAAGTATAAAAGTTTCTCAAGTTTTTTCAATCAATATAATTTGATTTTTCCAAGCTTCTAAATCCATTGGAAGAATAACTCAAAAAGTTTGATAATTCGAGTAACTATAAGCTATGAAGAGAATTTGGAGATTAAAGGGAGAATTAATCTAGATGCTAGTTTTTACCCTTTTTTGGGAACCTTAAGGAAGAAATAGGTATGCATATGCCTCATTAGAGATATTTAATTATGGAAAATGATCTCATATGCTTTGGAAAAAATTAAGTCACATGAAAAATTATCTTGGTTATGATTCATGACTAATTGTAATGGCGATTGCTCTAATGAAACAGAGATACATCTAAGGTCGAAAAAAAAAACAGAGAGAAATAATTGAGGAATATAAACATATTGGTAAAAGAAATGATTTGGGTAAGTTTAAGAATGACAAACACCTTGGGTTAGAAGAATGGATTGCTATACTTGGTGGATAGTAAATTAAGCGAAGGATAATTATGGGTAATGCAAGGATGAAAACTAACTATGGTTTACGAGTTTTAGTAAATAACCCCAAACATATGATGAAATGCATATCAATCAAGGGAGGATAAGTAGATTGAGAAACTCAAGACAATAATTTCAAACATTAGGAATTTTAGATTTTCATTGCAGTAAAGTAGCAATCGCCTAGGACAAGAGCAGAGTATATAGGAACTCATGGGGCAAGGAGCAATTTACTAAGAGAAATATTTTTGGGATGAGAATAATGAGTGATATTAAACTTATCTAAACTTCATATGAGAATTTGGAGACCAAAATCTTTTGGGAGGGAGGTAGGATTGTAACACTCTGATTTTTAGACAATAAATGATAGAATATAAAAATTTAATCTTAATTTAAAATAAATAAACTAAATGGGGCCTAAGTGTGATTATTAAAAATCAACAGATTGAATCAAAAAATAAGGAAACGTTGGGAGTTCAAAGATTAAATTCAAACTTTTAAGGGGCTAAATTGTAAGTTGTAGGTCAATTGTTAGTAGTTAAAAAATTTAGGGACTTAACTAAGGTTGGCTACGGAATTGTGGGGGTTGAAATGTAATTTCAATATAACTAGCTTATATAAAAACAATAAGCCCAAAATTTTGTCTAATTCTCATTAACATGCCACACCCCACCCACTACCTGATGTTGGAAAATCGATCATGAAACTTGAAACCAAAGCCGTAAACATATTCCTTTTGCTGTGAGGAACACAATCATACCAAATTTGACCAAAAAAAACTAGTGAACTGGTAAGAAATTGAAGGCTAAAAGTGAGCCTGACAGTTGGTGGCAAGCATAGTGGCTTGGATGACTATTTAGCGCAACCAAGGGGAGAAAACTAATGGGCCTGAGGAGTTAAATAGGTTGGTTGCTTCAATTCATAATTTTTTTCACTGGTGAATGAGGATTTGAGAAATTATGTGGCAGCAATTATGATTTTGGAAGCTATTGATCAAGCATTTGATGTTAAATTTAGAAATTGGTCTGGGGGTTTTATTCCTCTCGTTGAGGTGATCCTTCCAGTGTAGTCTACTGCAAACTCTAGTTGTAGTGCGCAACGAAGCTCCAGTGGCCATCGACAGCGCTCAAACGACTGACCACTAGTTTATCAAGGTGACGATCCGAGTGCATGTAGGCTACTATTGCACAATGATTTGGCCTCGAATTCAATTAATTAGGTAAAAATTTGATTGATTAATTAAATTAATTTCTAAATTAATTTTTTTAAGTTATTAAGTTAATTTGATATGAAATATCCACTATTGGACTAAAATATGCAATTGCAAAGTGTACGATTGAACATAAAAAATTTATCTTTAAGTGATGTGTGGACTCAAATTGTTAATGAAGAGATAATTATCATTAATTAAGCTTATTGGTATAATTAGAGAACCTAAATGGTATAACATTATAAGGATAAATTATTAATAGAAAATAAGGATAATTCGTACGGATAGCTTACATTTATTTATCATAGACTTAGAATATTAAATTCAAGATTATGGATAAAATTTGATTTAAATGGTTAAATGTTTCCTAATTTAGTTTGATTAAATTGTTAAACTGATTAGCGATGTAAGTTTAACTTATTGGACCGAATTGTAATTTTGGACTGGAAGGATTGGGTGTGATTTTAGTTGTAAAGTGATATTTAGACTCATATCACTAATGAAGAGCTAATTACCATTAATTAGACTAATTGATACATTTAAGAATTTAGAATTTTAGACTAAAAATAAGGGTTGGTTGTTATAGAAAGATATATAAAATATTCATAAAGATAACATAAATTTATAGGTTATGGGCTAGTAATACTAAAATAAGTAGTATTGGTGAAAATAAAATATTGGCCTGAAATTGATAAAGAGTTTAATTGATATTGTTTGATCGAAGGGCATGCTTAGAAAGCTAAATGATGAAAATAATTCAAAATAAGCCTTTAATTGTCTAAATAAGTTGAATGTATGATGATTATGGGAAAATAACTTAATTGATTGAGGTAATCTAATTATCAGACTCGTCGATACAAGAATTGGGCCAATAAGGGTGCCCCTTAAGAAATTAAGGGCGTTAGCATAATTAAAGCACATGAATAACCATAATTGCATGCAAGAATTTCTATAACATAATATGGATACTTATTTTATGCTTTACTAATACTAAGTGGTGAGAACACGAACTACTCTAATTAGTAGAGGACCTCTGGTGTGGGCATTAAAACTAAGATGTGGTTATAGCCATATTTTTTCTTCGAAAAACATTATTATTTTGTTCATAAGTCTCGACTTTTTTGTTCGTATGTGACTATTTGCATCAATTCTAATGCTTAGAACACTTTACAATGTTTGCATATTCTTATCCCTTATAGCCCTTAGCCTTGCCTGCTCATCATGTATTTGTCATCAATTCTCTTTGAAAGTGTTATTGAAGTGGTCTTGCCAACTAGTTGTCTTATCATGTTTTTGAGTATTTTTCTGCTTGTAAATTGGAATAGCCTTAACGGCTGGTATGTTATGCAAGTGTATTACTCCGTTTAGTGTTTTGATATGTATATAGTTTGTTGTTATGAAATCAATCTCCACTATTGGCATTATATTATGTTACCCTTAGGGATGTTATTGGGAAATTTGTTACTTGTAGAGGTGTTATAGAAAGTTGGGCTTGGCACTAGGTCTGGGAAGATGAATGAGCAAAATGGACCTAAGATGATTGATCTCCTAGCTAGTAGCCTCTCATGATCCTAACTCATAGATAGTTGAAGGTAGTTGTATGCAAATGGTGGGATTCAACATGTGGCAGGCTATGCCACATGTCAGTTATATCCTGTTGAGCTAATCACTCAAGGTATGGAGAGATAAGGGAGACTATATGACATGTTTTGTTTTATATTATGTTTGTTTTGTTATGTTCTGGGAGTAATAAGATTGGATTTGGCTAATAGTTCTGCTAAGTTTTGAAATTAATTTTGTTATGAAATTCTTTATTATGTTATGCCTTCTTTGTTGTATGTATCATCTATTTGAGTTTCTTTTATGTTGATGCATTGTTCTATAACTTTCAATTGATTTGGTCTTTTTGTCCTTTTGTCTTAGTTGTGTATTGATTTTGTTAGAAATCAATTTCATCAATTCTTCTTTAACCCTATATGTTACACGATAATTACACCTTACTAAGTCCTTAGAACTTATATGTTTTTGTGTTCTTGATTTTTTTTCCTAGCTAGGTTGTTATAGGTACTAGGTGGAGCGTTGTAGGTTGTATCAATGTAAATAGTTTTGCTACTGGCTTTCAGATGTACAGGATCTAGACTCATTTTTGTAAAGTATTATGTATGTAAGTTCAAGCCTAAAACGCCTTTTTGTAGATACTTATGTTTATGTAGGTTTGATACTTGTGACAATTGTGGACTTAGGCCTACTATGCACGTTTGGCTTGAGTAAGTAAACTTAGCACTTTGGCAAGTACTCGTTCGAGTTGTTATGACTTTGGTGTTAGTAATTGTATGATAATTTTGCAGCCTTCATGGAATATCACATGGGGGAATGTAATTTCTATAGTTGGAATGAATGGTGTTTTGGGTTGTTATGTAGTTATTTAAACTGAATATTTTAGGGGTGCATACCTGGGTGAGCTACTAAATGCTATCATTGTTGTTTTTCTCCTTGAGTGCTAGTAATAAGGTTGAATATTCTTTTTCATTCTTGTCATCAACAAGATTAACTTCTTCTTTAATAATATTATGACATTACCAAGAGTTAAACTTAAATTTGTGACAATTATAGCAGTTAATTAGAGATTTGTCATACCTTCTCTCATTTGTGTTTTGACAGTAACTACTTCCTCTACATCTTCCTCTTCCACAACCAGGATCTCTTTGATGATTGCTAGCATTTCTTTTTTTCTAATTACTAGGATTGTTGTCATTACCTCTTCTTTATCAACGAAGACCATCTCGCCCTTTTCCTCGTCCATAACCTCTTTGGCTTTTTTCTTCTCCATTATCCTTCAAAGAACCTTTAGCTTTGATAACTTGTTCTTGCGGTTCTTCTTGTCTTCTCTTGATCTTGTCTTCATGGGATTGTAGAGAGCACTCTAATTATTCAATGGTTATGGAGTCTAGATCCTTTTGCTCCTGAATTGCACACACCATATAATTAAACTTAGGTGTCAAAGATCAAAGGATATTTTTAATTACTCAAGCATCTTCAATTTTTTCTTTGTACCTCTTTAATTAATTCACAATAGCCTTCACACTTGAAAAATAATTTAAAATAAATTCGGACTCTTTCATTCACAATGCTTCAAAACTACCTCTTAGTGATTGAAGTCTCATGTTCTTGACTTAATCTACTCCATGGAGAGAATTTTGTAAAATCTCCCAAGCTTGAAGTGGTTGCTTTAGCCATCTTCTCAAAAATGGCATCATATTCAAACATTGATGGATGAGAGTAAAGGCTTGTTGATCTTTCTTCTTTGACTTTGACAAAGCATCCTTTTTATTTCGAGTCTTAGTTTCTTCATTGTTGGATTTCTCATACCTTTTTTCTAAAATTTCCTATGCATCTTGTGAGCTAAGTAAAGCTTTCATATGAAGAGTCCAAGTCTCATAATTTTTTTCCACAAGACGAGAAAATTGGAAAGCAAAATCTCCACTATTTGTCATCTTTGCATTTTTTTCCCACCAAACTTAACCCTATCAACGTTTTTCTCACACTCTTAAGAATTTTATAGAGCTAATAGTGGCTCTAATACTACTTTGTTAGGAAAAGAAATATGGGAGAAGAGGATTTTTTGAAAACTCACTTGATTGAAAATGTAAAGTATAATAGTATATATAGGTGCAAGAAAAACCTTTGGACTCTAACCAAACATTGCCTTATTCATGACAATAACTCTAGGTACATGAATAATCCCATGTAGTAATCTAAAAGACTTGTGTACGTAGTCATGTTTTTGCACTACTTAAAATATTAAAGGACTCATGTATTTAACACAAATTTCTCTTTACACTTCTAACAATGAGAGTGTCACAAGCTCTTTCAAATGTCGTCTCCAACCAACTTTTTAACCTTGTAGTGGAGTTTGTGACATTTCTTTAAGATATTTCTCATGCTACCATTAGGTTCTTTATTCGCCTCTTATTAGCTCCTTTTGACCATGCCCTTGTGGATATCTTTATTTAATGCATCTTTTTGCCCAATTAGGAGTTCAACTAATGTAAGGAGATACTTCTGCTATAAACTCTTTACACTCATCTAGAATTCTATTACATGATGGCAACCAACAATTCCTAGTTAATTTAAGGAACATGTACTTCCAAGTCATTTCTAATGAATGCAAGGACATGATCTCTAAGGGGCTTATTCACCATTTGGGACAATATGAATTGGTTGGAGTTTTAGTGTTGATTGAACATTAATGGAAAAAATAAAAACTTAATTATGTTGATTTTGTCTTAAAATTTGGGCTAAATTAACAAGAAACGAAAGAAGTAGAGCGAAGTAATTGAAATGGGTTGAGGAGTATGCCTTGATGCACGTTGGTAGGACAATGAGTGGCAGGGTACGAGACAAGGCATACCAAGTATGCAGCTGGGTGAAACAGGGGCAGAACAAATGTGACATGCGCCGGGCACAAGGCTATGTGCACCCAGGCACGCAGTTTCCTAGAATCATGTGCCTTGAAACAAGTTGTCCACATTGGCGTGCACAACGACAATAATTTTGTGTGCTGGGGCACAAGTCATGCACAACACAAGGCCCATAGGCTAAGGACTTTATTTTTGCTCGTATTTAAGCAATTTTCTTCCAGGACAAATTGAGAAAGATTATAAATGAGTGATTCTAATTGCTTTTGAGATAGTTTTCTTAAGACAAAGATTAGAACAAAGGTGTTTGGTGTTCTAGTGAGATTTGTGTGACTCAAGTTGTACTTGTTACTTTGATTTAAAATCAATAAGAACCTTTTCTATGTTGGGTGGATTAGGCATATTGCCAAACCACATTAAATCTTGTTGTCAATTTTCATTGAATTACTTTACTGTTATTTCATAATTTTGTTACTAGATCTTTTTGGGTTACAAAAAATTGGTATAAAAAGCTAGGATTGATCATACGTCTTCCATGAAGTATGAGGTAAAGAAGTTTGATGGGAAAAATGAATTTGGGCTGTGGAAGATAAAAGTTCATGCCCTCTTATGTCAAAAAAGTATACAGAGAGCGCTAAAGGACAGAGGTTTCTTTTTGGAGACGTTGATAGATAAGGAGAATGATGAGTTTATGGTGAAGGCTTACAGTACTCTAGTGTTATCATTGGCAAATAACGTATTGAGAGAAGTCGCCACAGAAAGTATGCTAGTAGATTTATGAAAAAAACTAGAGAGTCTTTATATGACGAAGTCCCTGACAAATCGATTGTATCTAAAATAACAGTTATACACATTAAGGATAAAAAAAGGTACATCTATTACTCAACATACTAATTATTTTAATAAGGTGATTTTAGATTTCGCTAGTATAGATGTAAAAATTGAAGATAAAGATCAAGTGTTAATTCTCTTATGTTCTCTGCCCAAATCCTTTGAGCACTTGATCACTACTTTACTATATAGAAGAGATACAATTTCAATGGAGAATGTGAATGCATCATTAAATTCCAACAAATTGAGAAAACATGTCCTAAGCTATAACGATGGTGAAAATGGGAAAAGATTGGTGGCAAAGAGAAGATTAAAAGAAAGAAAAGGAGTAGAAGCTGATCAAAATTTTGAACCAAGCCTAGAACAGGCAACAAGCATTTTAGATGCAGTAGAAAGGGGCACTGAAAATGAAATTGTCCAAGACAAGGAAAGGGAAAGAGTGCGGGTGAAATTTCTAATAAAAAATGGGATGTTGTTGAAAGAATTATTAAGGATGAGTGTAATAGTAGGCTTATTCTCAATGTTGTTGAGAGTCTGTTGAGTTCAGAATGGATTTTGGATAGTGGTTATTCTTACCATATGTGCCCATAAGAAGATTGGTTTACCACTTATCAAAAATACAATGGTGGTAAAGTGCTTATGGGAAATGTTGTTTCATGTAGGGTTGCAAAAGTTGGCTCATTAGTATCAGAATGCATGAAAACATGGTGAGGACTCCAACAAATGTGCGTCACATTCCTGATCTAAAGAAAAACTTGATTTCATTGGGTACTCTGGATAAGAATGGCTATGAGTACAGAGCTCGAGATAGAGTTCTGTAGATTTTCAAAGGTGCATTGCCTATCATGAAGGGAGACAAGAGAAATGACCTTTACATATTGTAGGGCAGCACAGTTTCTGGTACTATAGCGGTTTCTTCATCAATCAATGACACTATAAGACTGTAGCATATGCAGCTTGGACATATGAGTGAGAGGGGGATCAAAACTAAGCAAACAAGGTTTACTTTGTGGAGAGAAGACTAGAGAGTAGAATTTCTACAAGCAATAGGTGCTTGGCAAGTAACACAAGGTAAAGTTCATTACTGCAATTCACAGGACAAAGGGCACCTTGGATTACATTCACTTAGATTTTTGGAGGCCTTCTCTGGTTCCTTTAAAGGGAGGTGCTAGGTATATGCTAACATTTATTAATGATTTCTCATGGAGAGTATGGTTGTACGTGCCGAAGTATAAGGATGAAGTGTTTGTCAACTTGAAATAATGGAAGAATTTGATCAAAAAGCAGACAGAAAAGGAGATCAAACGTATGAGGATCGACAACAAATTGGACTTCTCCAAATAAGTAATTTCAAGATTTTGCAATAAGGAAAGAATTATGAGGCATCGCTTAGTTGTACATACACTACAGCAGAATGGATTTGCAGAACGGATGAACATGACTGTCTTAGAGAGAGCTAGATACATGCTCTTTAATATTAGATTGTCCAAGGATTTTTGGGCAGAAGTGATCAACACTGCTTGTTTTTTGGCAAATAGGTCACCATTGACTATTTTGGACTACAAGACACCAATGGAAATTTGGTCTGGATCTCCTGTTGATTACTCAAATTTGAGAGTATTTGGGTGTCCAACTTATGCTCATGTCTGCAATAAAAAGCTTGAACCTAGGGGCTAAGAAGTGCATATGCTAGGCTATGTAGATAGAATCAATTGTTATTGTTTGTTGTGTAACAATGACAAAGGCTCCAAGATGATTATCAGTAGAGATGTGACATTTGATGAGTCTGTTATGATGAAGAAGGTGGAACAGCCCGAAAGTAGTCAACAGTGTATTAAGGAGAATGTGGAGATTGAAGTTGATATTCCACAAGTGTTAAAGGGGAAATAGAATATGGTAGATGAAGCTTGTGAGAGAGCATTATCACCTACTCAACAATAGGAAAATAATTTCCTGCGGAACTATCGTTTAGCTCGCGATAGAGAAAAGAGGTAGATTAAACCACCACAATGATTTGCATATTCAAATTTAGTTACTTATGCTTTGAGTTTAGCTGTGGATTTTGTGGGTGATGATTCAGTTACATACAAGAAGGCAATTTCTTGCTTAGATTTTGATAAATGGATTGTAACTATAAGTGAAGAGATGGAGTCTCTACACAATAATAGCACATGAGAGCCGGTTGATATACCTAAAAGGTACAAGATTGAAGGTTGTAAATAGATCTACAAGAAAAATGATGGGATTCTCAGGGTTAAGGATGCTAGATACAAGGTGCGATTGGTTGCTAAGGGTTTTACTCAAAGAGAAAGAGTTGACTTTCATGAGGTGTTCGCCCCAATTTTAAAACATACTTTCATTCGTATTTTACTTACCATGGTGGCTTTGTTTGATATGGAGTTTGAGCAGATGGATGTGAAAATAATGTTTTGTATGGTGAGTTGGAGGAACAAATCTACATGAGTCAACCAGAGGAATTCGTTGTTTCTAGGAAAGAAAATCAAACATGTCTCTTTAAAAGGTCTTTATATGGCTTGAAGTAATCTCCTAAATAGTGGTATAAAAGGTTTGATGTTTTTATTACCAAGATAGGATATATTAAAAGCATTTACAATTGTTGTGTATATCATAAAAAATATAGTGATAGCTTTCTCGTATATTTGCTATTGTACGTTGATGATATATTGATTGTCTCTAGAAATATATTAGAGATCAATATTTTAAAGGCTTAATTGAGTGATGAATTTGAGATAAAGGATTTAGGTAGTGCAAAGAAGATATTGAGCATAGAGATCATCTGTGACAGACATGCAAGATTGTTGTACGTATCTCAACACCATTACATTGAGAAAATACTGGAGCATTTTAGGATGGATAAGTCCAAGCCAATTAGTATGCCATTCACAACTCATTTCAAGCTCTCATTAAATCTATTATCAAGTATTGAGGAGGAGATAGAGCACATGTCTAATATACCATATGCTAGTATAGTAGGTAGCTTAATGTACACCATGGTATGCATTAGGCCATATATTTCAAGAGTAGTTAGTTTTTAAGTAGGTACATGCACAAGCCAGGAAAAACGCATTGACAGGTTGTATAATGAATGATGAGGTATCTGAGAGGCTCTACATATAGATGTTTGAGGTATAGTCAATTCAATTATACTACTAGAATTATTGGCTATGTAGATGTGGATTATGCTGGAATTTGGACAGCAGAAGGTCAATGACTAGGTATGTATTTTGTGTTTCAAATTGTATGCTTAGCTGGAAGGTAACTTTGCAATCATCAATTACATTGTCCACAACAGAAAATGAGTACATAGTTTTGGTTGAAGGCATGAAGGAAGGTATTTAGCTAAAGGGGCTGATTGAGGATATAAGTATGGATTATGATATTACTACCATATTTTGTAATAGTTAAAAGCCATATACTTGTCAAAGAACTAAGTATTTCATGAGAGAACAAAGCACATTGATGTGAGGTACCACTTTGTCTGGGATATGTTGTCTTAAGGTGTTATTTTAGTCGACAAAGTTAGGATCAAGGACAATCCAGCATACATGTTGACTAAGAGTATTTTAGGAATCAAATTCGAGCTTTGCTTGGATTTGATTAACATTTACAGACTCAGATGAAGAGCTCTTTTGGGGGCAAGAACAAAGAAGATGGATGGTGAATTTTAAGTCAAGGTGGAGAAGTGTTGATTTTGCCTTGAAATTTGGGCTAAATTGATGAGAAATGGAAGAAAATAAGTAAAATAGAGTAAAGCAGTCGAAATAGGCTTGGGAGGATGCCTCAACATACGTTGGCATGACGTCGTGCACTGGGGCACGAAGCAAGATACGCAAAGGCGTATTTTTGAGCAAAATAGGGGCAGAATGGATGTGATGCATGCTTGAGCATAAGGCTATGCACGCACGGGTGAGCAAGGTACTAAAACAGTGCGCCCTGGCATGAGTTCCACATGTTAGGGCCTGCAGTTCACTGGAATCATGTGCCTTGGTGCAAGTTGTTTGCGCTAGGGCACGCAACAACATAGTTTTCTCAGCATAACTTGGCAGCAACAAAGTTTTGTGTGCCGGGGTGCTAGTCATGTGCGCCCTACCACACGACGCAAGGCCCATGGGCCAAGGACTCTATTTTCACATGTATTTAAGAAATTTTCTTCCAAGACAAATTGAGATAGACCATATACGAGTGATTTTAACTACTTTTGAATAGGTTTTTTAAGATGGAGATTAGAATGAGGGTATTGGGTGCTCTTATGGGATTTGTGAGACTCAAGTTGTACTTGTTACTTTGATTTGAAATCAATAAAATCCTTTTCTCTGTCGGGTGAATTAGGCATATTGTTGAAATATATTAAATCTTGTTATAAGTTTTCATTAAATTACTTTACTGTTATTTCATAGTTTTGTTACTAGATCTTTCTAGGTTACAACAAATTGTTCAAAGTTGGTGATAGTACTAATAGGAAATTAGTTGACCTATCTAGTGCTCATTTTAGGGGAGTGGTACGGAAGATCTTGCAGTAAATTGTATTGCTCAAATCATGTAGTTTAACTTTTACATGAAATATATTTAAGTATTTTTATGGATTCACAGTTCTATCACATTCACCAGATAGGGTCTACTTGGATACTGCTACCTTGGATGATGGAAGTTGATACTGTTTTGTATCCGCTTTTATATGACCTTTTGAAACAAATGGCACGACATGCTTTTATCTTATTTTCTCTTTGCTCAATCCTTCTTGAGAGAGCCCATAGGAGTTAAGGTTTTACTAATTTTTGCAAGAGGATTGAGATGGCTCTCCTCAAGATTGATATTTTTCTATGTACTATGGGCCACTACCCTAGTTATTACTCTAATGGAAGTGTCCTTTATTATGACACATAGGGCTCTTGCTAGAGGTGTCAAATGGGTCGGGCCGAGCAAGCCTGGCTCGTTTAACAAATGGTTCATGGCTGTCTTGGGTTAAGCCGGGTCGGGTCGGCTCGTGGGCTATTCACGGTCTGGACCTTGACGAGCTGAAAATTGAAAAGTCTAGCTCGGCTCAAAACCAACCCACTGTATAGATGAGCTGGTTTATATATGAGCCGAGCTAGGCGATTCGGCTTGTGGGTTGGCCTTCGAGTTTCCTTTTTTTGTTTTTAAATTTGAAAATGAATTTAAAAGTTTGAAGTTTTTATATTTATGTGATTATTAACTTTTCTTTCAACACTTATACTTTTTTAAAAGATTTAATAATTTATACTTATGTGATGTTTAATATTTTACAACACATAAATTTTTATAAAAACTAAGAAATTTATACTTATATTAATTTTTTTTATCAATTATATTTTTTCAAAAACATCACTGGCATGGACCCCTCTACCTGTCATTAATTTAGAAAAAATAATTACATAGAGGTGGATTTGACCAAACCTCTAAATGAAAGTACATAATAATAACAAAAAATAAATAAATAAATAACTTTGTAATATCTAAATATCCTAACATGTTCAATGATAAACCGATCGTTCACTCAAATGGTGTAAATCACTCTCGGATTGAGATGCGGCAGTGGATGCGATTTCAAGCCATTCTTCATCGTTTTCTTCAAAATGAGGCAATATGGTCTTCACCTTTCTCAAATGTTTGTTTCTATACTCTTGGTCTAGTCAATCCTTCCAAAGAATACAAACCTTAATCGAATTGGGTTTTTACCGCAATCTTGTATCAGTCAATGTGTGCTTGCCCACACTAAAGGCATTCTCGGATGCCATCGTCGACATTTGAGGTGCAAGTACATCTCGAGCAATGCGTGAAAGAATTGGATATACTTTAGCATTATTCTTCCACCATTCTAACACGATGAATCCTTCATATTCGTCTTCACATGCATTTTGTAAATATAGCGGTATCTCTATGCTACTTTCGAGTCTCAAGATTAACAGTCTGTCATTCATCAAATTACCTAAAGATGCAAACATTCTTGTTTTTCTAGTAGATGGTCGTTGCGTACCTACATGCATTTGTCCTATTCCACAATTTTGACTATAAACACTATACAATTTTTTTAAAATATCTAAAATTCTTATTTTTTCTTCTTCATAGTTAAAATCCTCATGAAGTATAAAATTATTATATTTTTGCATTAATAAAACTCATATATCTAACTTTAATCTAGGATCTAAAACACTTGAAATAATTGATATGTAGGGTATTTTTTCATAATACTTAAGACTTTTTTTTTCATTGCACAAATTACTTCACTTAAATGTTCATCATATCAATGATTATCAAATAATTGAGCAATTTCATATAGTGTATATAATAACAAGTTAGATGTTGGATAAAAATGATTGAACATAATTTTGATTTTATCATTAAATATTTGAAGAAGTGGAGCAAGAACTTCCACAATATCCCAATCCGCATCATGCAAAAATGGTTCACCATAATCATCAAACATTTCTTTATTACAAAATTTACTAATTATATGACGATAAGGTATTGCCTCACTAAGCATTCTATATATAGAGTTCCACCTATGTTGAGTATCTAAGTAAGGAATTACAAATATTGTCCTGCGGTTTTAACAAAATTTTTTATATTCTTGTGTATTAATTGACAAAGCCATAATGTGTTAAAATACTTCTAATTTTACCTACTGAAAAATTAATTTTTTCTAAACCATCTTTACAACATAAATGAATAATATAACAAAAACATCTAACATGAAAAAAAAATACCATTTTCTAAAAGATCTATTAATTTAACTAATTCCTTTACGGCAAATGTATTATTAGATATATTATCAAAAGACATAGACAGAACTTTATCTATTAATTTCCAACCCCTAAGGCAATCTCTAATTGCTTCATAAATATGAATACCTGTATGGGGATGATCAAATTGTTGAAATTCAATTATTCATTTTTGCATACACCAATTATCATCAATTCAATGAGCCGTAACACATAAATAATGCAAATTGCCTCTACCTAACCATATATCGGATGTAAAATAAACTCTAAATTTCAAATTATCAAAAATTTCAATTAAATTTAAAATTTTTGCTAAATATTGTTTATACCCATCATCATAGCAAGTGTTACGTGAAATAGGTTTATAAGCCGGTTGTAAATACATTTGATTATATCTAATTACTAATTCATTTTTGGCATAAGTAAAAGATAACTCATTTTGTACAACTAATCTAAATAAGCCTATTCTCATATTTTCTTGACTATATCTCCAACTCTGTAGCTCACCCGATTCATTTCAATAAAGTTGTGATTGACTCTCTACCCCCACACCCTCTTCATTCCAACCCGGATGATGACTGTCTAAATGTCTTTTAATTGTACTCGTTCCAACTCCTTTTTTATTTTTATAAACTGCATGACAAATTTTACAATGCACCAAATCGGGTGGGCCAATAGCAATGCATTTTCATACATCACTAGTTAATATTCTTTTTTTATTCCCATGTGTATCATTATGTGTGTCAATATCATCAGGTTCTTGTGTTTCATCATCATCTAGGGGGTTTTCTTTATCTATTTTATCGGTGGTAGGATGATATTGTTCTTGTGATTCAGTATTATGCAAAGATGCGGGTGTTTGTGCAATAAAATTATATTCTTCCGTGTTTAAATTACATTTCATATGATATTGGGTTGTAGAACTAAAAGAAGAGGGAGGGGTAGTAGTAGGTCTTAGGGGCAAGTCTATAAATTGATGACTAGTACTATACCTAGTAGGTTGAGTGGAGAGACGAATTGAGGGTCATTTAAAGGAGAATCTTGGTCTACCCTCGGAAAAGCTGTAAAGCGACTACTAGTTTTTTTTTATTTTTAGAACTACTAGTAAGATTCAATTTTTTTTCATTTTTATAATCAACTAAATATGAACAATTAACAAAAAAAATTCACAAAAATTAACACAAAAATTAAAATGTAAAAAAAAGGATAGATGTTACTATAAAAGACGTAATAACAATTAAGAAGTCGCAATTTGATATCCCACCATTCACGGCTCCATAAAGTAGCAAATTAATAGATCACTATTCAAAGATCCACCAAATAATAGGTACAAAATAAATTTAATAATATGTACGAAATAAATAAAAGATATAATTTATTTATAAATTATTATATTAGAGAAAAATTGTGGAATAAAAAATAAAATTTTTAGAATATTTGAGGTTTGAGAGATTTAAGAGAAATTGAGAGATTTGATAGGAAACATTTTTATAACAAATGACCTCTATTTATAGTGGTCATTTGGCGGTTTTTTTAAAAAAAAAGAAGAAAGAAAAAAAAGAAAAAGACAAGCAAATTGCTGGCAATAATTTGCTTGCTAAATTGACTATTGGCCAGGCCAACGGTCAATTTAGTAGTTAAATTAGTTGTTACAATTTGTAATGGCTACTTTCCCTTATTTTTTTTTATATTTATAATTTAAAAATTATAAATTCTTAATTATTGATTTATACATTTATAAACTAATAAATTATAAATTATACATTCTTAATTATAAATTGTAAATTTATATTTTTAAAAATTTAAGAATTTGTAATTTTTAAATTATAAATTATAAAAATTAAATTAAAAAAATATTTGTGGGCTAAGTAGGCTAGCTCGTGAGCTAGCTCGTTTAGCCCACAAGTTGGGCTAGCCTATGGTCCTTCATGGTCCGTGGGCTAAGCCAATTCCGAGCTATATAATTTTAGTTTGAAATAGATTTTAAAAGGAGTTGGTCTAAACCAATTCATATTAAAAAATTAAATAAGTAAAATTGGGCCGATTTTTTTTACGAGCCGGGCCACTCGGCCGTTTTGACACCTGTAGCTCTTACATTATATGTAAGACCATGCCTATAGGGATGGCAAGTCTAGATGAGGTGATCGTACCAAGGAAGAGAGAGTTTGGAGTAGCTGGTTTCCTTGTTCTGGTAATGCACTTCATCCTGGTGTGAGGTTGACTCTCACCTTTGGTTATGCTAATCTCTTGGGCAAGAGAGCACAAGTCTGCATTCTCAACATTTAGATTTGATTTTCTTAGAGGCTACGCTAAAATATCATGATAATTATCAAAGTAGGGAGGAAATTGCTATCATGTGAGGTGTGTATGAGTCCCTTTTGCAATACGAACAAATCTTTATGAGCATAGAAATTTTTTGCTTAAACTCTTCAGCAATTAAGTCAATCTAGTGGCTTTAAAAAATGGAGGATTGTCGATGCAATGCTTTCTTCATATATTTTATTAGATTTTTTGTTGGATACTCAGTTCTTAAATAATAATTGAGATTTATTTTTATCTCATAGTATTCCTAAAAAAATAATAATTGAAATATTTGTAAATTAAAATGATTTATTTGTTTACTATTATTATCTACACAGATATTAGATGATAGTTGGTGATCCTATATTATTATTTAAATAAGTGATGATGCATGGATCTGTCGCAACATGGCAGCCTCCCCCCCCGAGGTATTGTCCCTCCTACGCCCAGTTGACTATTCAGTACATGCCGTCCGGGTCGAGCGGGGGGTTTTGTCTTGAAAAGGTGCCTCGATGGGAGGAGAGGGTCCAGCCGCTTATATGCTGGTCAAGACCCTCCTCTCAATCCAATGTGGGACAAATGCCATACATATCATCAGCCCCCCAGAGGAGGGCTTGACAGGCCACTCGCTACATGGTGTCCGGACCTGCATGGGCCACCAAATGATGATGCATGGATCTGTCGCCACATGGCAGCCTCCCCCCGAGGTATTGTCCCTCCTACGCCCAGTTGACCGTTCGGTACATGCCATCAGGGCCGAGAGGGGGGTTTTGTCCTGAAAAGGCGCCTCGATGGGAGAAGAGGGTCCAGCCGCTTATATGCTGGTCAAGACCTCCTCTTAATCCAATGTGGAACAAATGCCATACATATCAATAAGATTATATATTGGCAAAAAATTTTCATTCTAGAAAAAGAAAATAATATTTTTAGTAATCCAAATAATCCCTGATATATATTATTTATTTTGATCAGTTGTTTTTTCAAATAAGAAAATCAAAATCCTATTCTGCTTATTTTGATGATTTTTATTATCTTTTTAAATAATATTTAAAACCCCCAGTACGTAATTACACATTGCTTATCTTGATTTTTGTCAAACAAGAAAATTCACAATCTTTATTTTGATAATTTTTATTATTTTTCAAATGATGCAAATAATTATTTTCCCCATGAAAGTGTACAAGACAATGATAGAATCTTATTTGAAAAAGAAAAAGAAAAGAAAGAAAAAATCAAAGACGATGTTAGAAGAGTGGACGTCTGAAACAAAGGGCAAAGAATACACTAGAGGACAAATATGCAGATGTCCACCCAAAGCCCCGCATTCATTTCCTGGAAATGGCAGAAAACAACAACCCCTTTATTATCAAGAAATAGCAGCGGTAGTTCTTCTTCGTCTTCCTCCTCCTCTGTGCGTTGCTCGTTTTCTTCTTCTGTATCCCAACGACCCCTCAGGTGCTCGTTCTCACTGTTTTCTTTTCTATTCTATTTCTCCTCTAAAGGTTGTTTCTATATTAATGATATTTCGTTGTATGGACTTTTGTCTGTCTTCTTGTTACTGTTGGTTTATATTTGTAGATATGCAGTTCTTGGTGCTGGCTTTGCTGGGTTATCCGTGGCTTGGAATTTGCTACGAGTACTCTCTCTCTCTCTGTATACAATTATTTGTGTGTGTGTATTATTGCCTATGGGGATGCTCTAGGTTCCTGTTTGAATTACAAATTATACTGTTCAAACAAAGAAAAGGAAGTCAAGAATACGGATTTGTTTTGTACTTTTTTTTTTGGTTGTGTTCTAGCTTGATAAAAAAGGTATAATATTTCCAATATTAATAAAAAAGGTGACATTTTTTTTTCTCTTTCTAGGCAGATATCTTTGGTTCTTATATATATACATATATATTTATTTATTTATCTATTTATTTATATATTTTGTTACCTGGATCGCCATTCTCAAAAAATTCTTGAGCCAATGCTGTCACTAGAAATCTTGATTTGGACAACTTCTGTATACTGGGAAATGTAAATATGCAGCATATGGTAAGTTTGAGATTTCATTTAGGACTGATATGGATGTGGTCTCAACCTTTAATTACAAAGATGTTCGTTTTTTGAATTTGCTGGAATTGTTTTTCCCGCATAAAAAGATCTGATGCCTTTCAAATGCAACGATTTGTTAATACCTTTAAGATAAATTATTTTGTAGAGCTTATTATCCTGATAAAGTGAATTTTGTACCATAACTAAGGCACACAACTGTGAGGATTGGAGAAAAGAAAAACAAAACAAACAGTCAATTTGTAGTCTGTTAACTGTTTGTAATTTTTGTTTGATCAAATGGGCATGCGAACCACATGCATTTTCCATCATTATGTGCTCCATGGAGACCATCCACTCCAGCTCCTTCTCTACTTGATTCAGGACCATCAGTTCCTCATCTTCTTTCCTATGTTTGTTCCTTTCTATTTCAATCCTTTGTTAATGTGTTAATTGTTGGAAGCATACATTTACAGCGTGGTTCTGAGGAATCGCATATTTGTGTTGATATTTATGATGAAGTTGGCATTGGTGGAGGTGCATCTGGAGTTGCTGGTGGACTTCTACATCCATACTCCCCAAAAGGTCCATATCTCCATTCTATTTTGTCTTCAGCTCTATTGTTGTTGTGGTCATTAGTTCTATTTATCCAAGATACCTTATCATGTGTTCAAATATTGAAAAAGAGAGAAAAACCTGCAAGGGTAGCTGGTTGAGTTAATTCACTGTGTTTGTGCAGTAAAACTTCTTTGGCGGGGTGCAGAGTTCTGGAAAGAGAGTTTAAATCTCTTAAATGTCGCTGAAGGTGCACTTCTTAAGCCAGTAAACAAGGACAAATGCGCAAATCTGAAAAGTAGCGAACTTCCTATAGTCAGGAGAAGGTTTGTTATTCCTCATGGGCTTTCCCTTGTGTTTCAATTACATTTTTTGAGAATATTGATATTCTTGTGTAAAAGTTCATTTAACATCTATAAATTATTAATCTTTTCTTTTCTTCTTCAGCTGAATACGTTTATTTATACCTCAGCGTTGCCTGTGTCTTAGATCTTAATGGAGTGTATATGTGTTGTACTTTTGCTTTATTTGTCTTCTAATAAGTGATAACCATTAAGTTTATATGAGAGTTAATTCTCACACCTGAAACTGAGACTGACTTGTTTATTTCAGAGGAATCTTAAGACCAGCTGTCAATTTGAAGAGCATGAATATAATGACAGAAGTAAGACCTTCTGACTGCCAATTTTAAATAAGAAATGTTGATTTGAATTCACACTGATGCAGATTCATCTTGTTTTCATGAGTAGAATGCTCAGAACTGTCTTGCCAATTGCGGAATAGAGCTCATCCATGAGGATGCTGCTCAAAATCTTGTCCCTAATCTCTCTGTACCATTAAACTTGGCATTTTATATGCCTGAAGCTTTGAATATTAATGCTCAATGCTACCTTCAGGTTAGAAGAAAGACTTGGGTGCCTGAATAGATATATCTTTTCTAGTGGCTTGTGACATTGCCCCATACTTTTTTCTTGTAGGGTCTTTACTTAGCATGTGAAAATCTAGCAAATGACATGTCTACCTTGGGCTATATACATAGAGAATTGAGTTTTCACCAGAAATCTGTCCAGAGTCTGCTAGAACTAGCAGGTGACTCTCTCTACAATTGTTATTCCTCACAATGGATAGCCATATTTTATCCTCTTATTATGATCCTGAAAATAATTTCCTTGCAAATTTGTAACATACATTGACTGCTACCCCTTTAATTTTGAAAGAATAATGTATGGAAAAGAGAGTTGCTAAACTGGAGAGGCTTGAAAAAATTGAAATTTGAGCACCACTAAATGGTGATTAGCTTTCAAGGGGCTGAACTTGATTCTGTTTCCAAGAACAATTAAAATTTGTCTACCTGGTTCTCCATACAATCACTGTGATTCTGGGCAATTCTTGAGAATAAGAAAAGCTGATGACAAAACGGTTCCAGGGGACTACGATGCAGTGATTATCTGCTTTGGAGCCCGGGCAGCCTTTCTGCCAGAGCTATGTGGAAAGTTGCCTCTGAGAACATGTAGAGGCATCATTGCTCACCTCCAACTTGGGGATGATATGAGGTATATTTGATGCTGCTCATTTATTGGGTTTATCTCAGGGATTTTTCTAGGATGAAAAGATTCTATTGCCCCAGACAAAGGCACTTAGGACAAGCTAGTGTATTTTAAGCTGCGCTTGAATTGAGATTCTATCTATAATTGTCTGTCCTGATCAACAATTCATAAGAAACACTCAAATCTGATTTTGATTTACGGGATGCATATTTGATCATATTTTAGTAAATACCAGCTTCAACTCTGTAACTTTTTATCCATTTGTTGAAAATGTAACAACTGTTTGTTTCCAGAGAAGAATATCCAGAGTATAGTCCCTCAATTTTGTCAGATGCCTGGCTTGCTGTACATGGGGCTCGTGATATAGATTTGGGATCAACATGGGATTGGAAATCGAGGAATTACTCAAGGGATGTCTCCACAGAAGAAGCTTCCAATGCAATGGAAGTGCTTCTCCCAAAGGCATCTTCAGTATATCCAGCAATTAAAAATTGGACCCTAACTGGAGCCATTGGAGGACTTAGGGCGATGCCACCACTCACTGCCGATGGATCACTTCCGCTTCTGGGTTGTGTAGATGAATATGTTGGTGGAAGCCATACTTGCAAATATTGGTTGTTTACAGGCCTTGGTGCAAGAGGTCTGTTGTTTCATGGTTGGCTTGGCAAGCAATTGGCTCTGGCTGTGCTCTCCTGTGATGAACATTTGCTCCCTTCTGAATTAACCTCCTGGAAGCATAAAATGTACCACCAAGTATGAAAAGAAAGATTGTGAAATTACAAATGATCTCTAAAAGGAACTGTTTTTCAGTGGAGGTGCTGCAAAAAGCTTCAGTTCGGCTCTAGTGTGAACTTGTGGGGTTCATTTCGGAGAGCCATTGGCATCAAACAGTAGAGAACCAGCAAGTACCAAAGTTCTGTCAGACAGAAGATTCCAGATGACATGATCCCTTGAGGTATCTATCTCTTCATGAAAGAGGGTAGTACTGCAGTAATCTGGGCCCTGAATTCGAGCTACATATGCACTTAAAAGCTGAAGAAGTTTTGCCCTTTGGGTGAATGTTCAAGGAGTCTGAATTCGTCCATGCAACCTCAACTAAAGTTAATTGGAGTCTATGTTGTATTTAATAATCATTTATTTCCCAATACATTGGGGTTGTGAAAAATGCATAATCATTTCAAGACGGACTGTTGCATAGTTGGAATGCTTTTCAAGACTATGACCCATATTTCAACTGGGTCACAAGCTCACATTTGATCTCCAATTTTGGCATGTCATCTGTAGCTTGTATGTCAATTTTTTTTTCTCTTGAAGGGAAATTAACCATTAGACAGTCACAAACAATAGTTTTCTCTGTTCTTAAATCGTCAGCGTATAGATGCATTTAAATATCAAGACTTCAATCTTCAGCGTATAGATGCATTTAAATATCAAGACTCACCAATGCAATATGTATCAGTCTTCATGCAGAAATTTGGAACAGAAATAGCTCCGAACCATCTCATGAGGTAAATATATTGCCCAACAAGTTGCATTGTCGTTAGTTGTTACAGCTAAACAATGTACAATAATTCATCAGTGTTTCGACGCATTTAAATATCAAGACTAACCAATGCAATATGCAACATTCTTCATGCAGAAATTTGAAACAGAAATAGCTCCAAACCATCTCATCAGGTAAACATACTGCCTAACAAGCTGCATTGTTGTTAGTTGTTACAGCTAAACAATGTACATCCGAATGATTTTTTTCTCATGACAGTGCAAATTCATGATGTACAACATAGAAGAAGGTTCAGCATCATTACAGCTCAAAACACCTGGTCTCATTTGATACATAGAGAGCTTCTTGTCTCTTTCTCAAGATAGAGTCCAGATATAAACCTGACCTCCACTTGTAGCCCCTGCAAGCGTTCCTATGTCGTATGGGTGTGCATCAAACCGGCATGGGATAGCAGAAATGAGATTACTTTCTAAAGTCGTGACTGTTTTTTTCCCAGCAATGGAGATAACATCAACTTCTCTCTTCATATTACCAATGAAGATGAATGAATCATCCCAACCCCATATGCCTCTGTTTCCACCACAAATTCTGCCAAGTTAGAAAAGATTGAGGCTACTAATTAACAACTTCAAGCATATAGTGATGTAATGAATGTGTTTTAATTATCTGCAACAAACCATGTGGTTTCCAGCAGAAAGTTATGAGCACAGAGCACAGTGTTAATGTGATCATAATTCACAAATAGCCCCCGTTCATTATGCTATAAGGGGAAAGATTAAAGATATCAAAAAATCGAACTTGCCCTCACTTATTCGGAGCTCCAAATCCAATTGATATAAAAACTGAGAAAAGTTTTAATTTTCAAATGCATTTTGTTATCATACCTGAATGTGGAAATCCATCTTCCTGTCTGATTGTAATGGTATACCATGGATGTGTTTTCGTAATTTGGTCCACTTGACAGGCCAACTTTGTCATCAACACTGCAGGAACAGATAAAAAGAGTATCATCCTTTGAACAAGACATGAGAAAGAAATGCTTGTGGCCACTTATTTAATATAAGAAAGACACAGTTCAGCTGACACAGTTTTAAGATACAAAGCATATTATGCTATATAGGCTCTTACTGCCTGGACATTTAACCATAACCTCCAATAACTACTAAGATTGTACTAGTTAAATTTACTGCCGTAAAGAGTAATAGCAAGATTAAGAAGATCAAAAAACCAAAATAACTGAGTTGAGATCACTTTGGACTTGGAGACTTTTCCAGACAAAGAAACTTAATACTTCACTCCGTTGAGATCCTCAAGATAAATAGTTTCGTCAAATCAAGAATCTTATGACGCTGAAAAGATTTCCAAGGAGAGAACTACATTGCATATCTTGAGTTAGATGTCCCAAATGCTAACATGCAGTCATTATCAAAAACAAAACAATAAAAAGTGCTATTTTTGCAATGTGCATGAAGCCTAAAACATGCCTTGTTGTTGCCAGAAACTTCCCAGTGGGTGAAAAGTAAGCGGAATGCACAGCTCTTTTATGACTAACAGTCTTCAGTGAGGTTGGTTTATCTGCATTCATGTATCTCAGATCCCAAATACAAGCAGTGCCATCTGTAGAACTTGTGGCCATGACCTTCTCATTTTCTGAGTTAAAGTCTATAGTGTTGATTCTATCTTCATGTAAATTGCATGATGACAAAGACTTTCCAGCTCTCACGTCCCAGATATTGACTCCTCCCTTACCCTCGCTAAAATATAAGGAATTTGTGTCTTGTGGATTTAGGGATAGGGAGTATATTTCATATTCACTGGAACAGACCATGTCAAATACCTCTTTCTCCACATCCATCAACCTGATAAACCCATCATAGCATGAACTGTACATCTGCATAAACAGTAACAGGTTTTTTGCCTCATCAACAGAGTACAGGTGGCATATAGCCAAAATCCAACATTGATATAAGCGCAAATACCCCAAAATGAAGGACAGGATGCAATAGCCAATATGAAGCACGCAACCAGGACAGCTATATACACCAACCTAAATGCTAAATGCTTAGTTTGCCCAAAAGATTTACTACTATTTTTCTTTATTTAATGGTCAGTTCAAAAACATATTGCCTCTACTTTTGTTCAATTCTTTGAAGTTAAAAACAGAGTAACTGCATGATAATATTGGACATCACAATGCTTTAGATATCTTTCTTACTAGTATTCTATCTAGCCAAAGTATCTCTCAGTTAAACTCATGATTTTGACATCCTCAGCCAATTTCTAAAGTGAACGAACGCTCCCACCAAAAGAAAAATCCAATATTTGAAATGTTTGTTTGAGATGTGGAAGTTGGAATAGGCTTTTGTCTAATTTCCACGAGGACACATTCCATGCAAATAATCTCATTTTAGCCGGTCAGCCACGTATAGAACAATTTTGCTCATAAAGCAAATAATTCTGCCATGCTTGGACTATTTATCGAAACCAAGCAGTGTGTATATGATCCCAAAACAAGCAAACAGCAACATGCAGTTGCTATAGTAGTACTTTGTGATATGAAAAATCATTACCAGTATTCATACCTTTGATATGGAAAACGGGTTCATCACAATTCCAGAAATAGGCCCTGAATGTGGGCGATACAGATAAATCCCATCACCATCCTCTGTCTTGCCATTAACATTCCAAAACCCGACATCTCCAAACTTGTTTCCAACAACCACCATTTGCATATCCAGTGTAGGTAAAAACTTCAAACTCATAATTCTCCCTGGCGCCAGCCGTGCTATATTCTCGGGCTTCAATTTCAATGCCTCCACATCAACTGAACCGCACATTCTTTTTCTAGCTTTGAACGTCTCAAATTTCTCACTTTGCTCCAAATTATCTGTGGAATCACAAGGACCTTCACTCAATATGAATCTCTGAGAACATTTTGAAATAGTTTCTATGAGTTTCTGGTCCAACCCATCGTCACCAGTGTATGCATCTCTCATTGCAAGGGGTCCAGGTTCCCGAGGGGATTTCCTCTCTACAGAATAGGAATTCAACTGGGGAATTTTCTTCATCTTCTTTTCTTCGTCAGCATCATCATTGAGACCACTGGCAGTAGCAGCATTGGGCGGCACCCCACGAGTCCTCAGCGACCGCCGCAGAACCACAGGAGTTTCGGTTTTAGGCTTCTTCACCGGATTCCGTTTATAAGATTTACTCTGAGCCCTGCCAAATCATAGATTCTTCAACGGTAAGCAACGTACATCATAACCACTCACTCAAACACATTCCTTTCTACAAAATCATAGGCAATGAAGCATAATAGACAGTTCCTCAAACAGGTAATCTGCCAACCATTTTTTTGGAAGAAATTGCAATATTTTTTTTTAAGTAAAAAATAAATCCGGAGAAAAAGGAAAAAAAAACGTGCAAAAGATATGGAGGAAAACGACCTCTGGCGTTTGACGGCGGCGGAGAGGTCATTGAGCCTGGAGTGAATTTTGAGCGCCGCCAGCATTTCGTCATTGCGTTTTATGTTTTCCAGTCTCCGCCGCTCGTACTCTGTCATCTTCTGATGGCCACCCATTTCTGAGATTCAGTCGACGATTTTCGGACCGGTACAGTGTGCAATTTATGAATGCTTTTTGGATGTCTGCCCCAGGCACTGTGGGCGACTCGTAATTTAATGGGAGGCGGGAGAATTGGAATTGGCGCGAAACCGCGATGTGCGATTACGTGGTGCGTTCGTGGCCGTGGAACTCGGGCCGAGCTCATGGATCATAGGTTGTCTTGGGCTCGCACAAGACTTTGCTGGGCCTGGATCTAAACTTATTAGCATTGGGCTGGACTGCATGTGTTTTAGTTTGACGTTACAGTAATTATTCAGTATATTTTTTAGTTTATTAATTAGATTATTATATTATATTATATTTTAATAAAAATGTCAAACCAAAAAAAAAAAAAAAGTTTTGTACCTTTTTTCTCTCGCTTCTCCCGGTATTATATTCTCTCATTTTTTTTTCTGCTATATAATTTGCTTTGTCTTCATTCAAATATGGGATTTAATATGATAAATCCAAATAAATAGATTTAATACTTGAAAAACTACAATAATATATTAATTTATATGTATTAAAAATTTAAACATACATCGAGGTTGCCATAGCTTATCTTTGCATGCTTAAATAAATAGGCTAATAAGATATTCTTTTTTTTTTTTACTATGAGCTTTCATACTCATTGTTATATTTGAAGAGCTCGTTTGCTTGGTATGTTTAGATTAATCATAATATGAATAATAAAGATAAATAGTGAGTTATTGTGTATTATATCTAATGTTTATTTGTATATTTTTAATAACTTGATATATAACTTTGATTGTTTGCTTGTCATGATTATCCCATTTAACTAACTACAATTTGTTTAAAATTTAAGCTGGAAAACATATACCCGAAAACTTTAATACACAAGCCAAATTTAGCCTGACTTGAAAACCTATTTAAAATCCTATTTTCTATGAAGACTTCCATTAAATCTAAACATTACATAAATCTAAATTTTTAATACACTTACACTTGTAATAGATCTTGATAAACAATAATCAAAATGATAAATAAAAAATGCATAATTATAAAAGTCTAAATCTAAGTATAAAATAGTATCATTTCAATAAAAAGCAATACTAAGTAACATAATGAATTCCATAAAAGATTAATTAAAGAAATCAAATACAATTAGCTATTTAATATTATATCACAATTATTGTATCTTTTATGTGAAGAAGGATAAATGGCAAGTTTGTTAGACTTTGCAAGCTTTTAGAAGAGCCCAAGTTTAGCCTATTTAATTAAAAAACATTTTTTCAAGCATTAACATGACACTTTTATGAATTAAACTAGGTTAAATTTGACCATATGCATATGTCAAGTAGCCTACCTATTTTTATCCCTAGTTATAGTGATTCTATTTGCTTAGAAGAAGAGAAGGATACTAGAAGAAGCTGTTGCCATTGGAGTATTCTTAAAAGGTAAGCTTGTTCGAAGGAGAGCAAACTATTTAAAACTGATTTGCTAGTTAGTAATCCATCCCAAGTCCTAACTTACATTCCTCTCTAAATTTATCTTAAAATGGCGTTGGTGTTGCCACAAAAACCACCGCCAAGATGGGTCATGTCTGAACGACCCAACTTGAGTGACTGAGTGTTATTACTCAAATAGATGATGTTAGATCTTTCTTTTACAAAATAAAATATCGTTGAAGGAAGAAGCGAAGTGAAAGTGAATGGCAATATTGGCACTAGAGTAGCCAAATGTTAGTGTTGTAACTTGGAACGATCTAAAATCACAACTATAAATAATAGTAAAGAAATTTAATGCATTTGACAATAAGATCTAACATGGTTCAGTGATATGCCTAACCACCCGATAAAGAAAAGAATTTTATTGATCTCAAATCAAAATGCAAGTACAAACTTGAATTCCACAAATTTCATGAGAACATCCAACACCCTTGTTCTACACTTCGTCTTGAGAAACTATCTCAAAAGCAGTTAGAAACCCTCTTATATGTGTCTCTCGTTAAATTATGGAAGAAAATATTTATTTATATCCACAAGTTAGAGTTCTGGTCGAAGTTAACTTATGTTGTGCACTGGGGCTCACACAATTTGTTCCCCAGCACAAAAGTTAACGTCTCATGCATCGGGGCGCACAAACTTTGCACCCCAGCACAAACTTTCTATCCTTTGCACGCTACTGCAAAAAATTGGGCAAAAACTTTGCGCTGAGGTGCAAAAAACTTGCACCTCGTTGCAAAGTTACTGTTCATTAGGCGCAGTTACTGTTTGTAGACGGCTTAATTTTTGAGCCAATTAAAAAATGACATGTGTAAATAA
>JACGDI010000998.1:1387361-1443606 GCA_014898725.1 Jacaranda copaia | reverse complement strand
TTGTAATTCTCATATATATATATATATTATATAAATTTAATTTGTCCATTATTTCTTCTTTGTCTTGTGATTTAATTTTGCAGACAATGAAATTTGTGTGAACATTATTCATCACAAAGTTATTGTTCGCTGCATACGTTTTTCGATCCCTTGCTCCATTTCACTCCATTTTTCTTCTATTCTTTGTCAATTTAGTCTAAATTTCAAGGTAAAATCAATAATTCTCCACCTTGACTTGAAATTCACCATTATTTTTCTTTGTCCCTACCCTCAAAAGGGCCTATCATTTGAGTTTGCAAACGTTAACCAAATTCAAGTAATTCTCAAATTTGATTCCTGGAAAAGCCTTAGTCAACATGTTTGTCGGAATGTCCTTGGTCCCAACCTTATCTACCAAAATGACACATTGAGATACCATATCCCGGACAAAGTGATACCTCACGTTAATGTGCTTTGTTCTCTCATGAAATACTTGATTCTTTGATAAATGTATAGCACTCTAACTATTACAAAATATTGAAGTGATCTCAGAATCCATACTATATCATCAATTAACCCCTTTAGCCAAATGCCTTCATGTCTTTAGCTAAAGCTATGTATTCAGCTTCTGTTGCAAACAATTCAACTGATGACTGCAAAGTCGCTTTTCAGTTGATCGTACAACTCGAAACACAAAACATATACTCCGTCATGGACCTTCTGCTATCCAAATCTCCTACGTAATCCACATCCACATAGCCAATAATTCTAGCTATAGAATTTAATTGACTATACCTCAAATATTTATCTGCAGAGCCTCTTAGATACCTCATGATCTATTTCACAGCCTGTCAATGAGTCTTTCCTAGCTTGTGCATGTACTTGCTCACAGCACTGACTGCATGTGAAATGTCTAGCCTAGTGCACACCATGGTGTACATCAAGCTATCCAATGCACTAGCATACGGCACATTAGACATGTACTCTATCTCCTTCTCAGTACTCGGTGAATCATCTGATGAGATCCTAAAATGAGCTATAAGTGATGTACTCATTGGCTTGGACTTATTCATCCCAAAACGCTCTAGTACTTTCTCAATATAATGTTGTTGAGACAAGTACAACAATCTAGCGTGTCGATTTTAGATGATCTCTATATCCAATATTTTCTTTATACTGCCCAAATCCTTCATTTTAAAATTTTCACTTAACTGAGCTTTTAAAACATTGATCTCATATATATTTCTAGAGGCTATCAACATATTATCAACATACAACAATAAATATACTAGGAGGCTATCACTACATTTTTTATAATATACACAATAATCAAAATTGCTTGTAGTGTATCTTATCTTGGTAATAAATGCATTAAACCTTTTATACTATTGTTTGGGAGACTACTTCAAGCTATATAAAGATAACTTCAAAAGACATGCTTTATTTTATTTCTTGAAATAATGAATCCTTTTAGTTGACTCATATAAATTTGTTCCTCCAACTCATCATGCAGAAATGCTGTTTTTACATCCATCTACTCAAGCTCTATATCAAACAAAACAACCATGGCAAGTAAAAAATGAATGGAAATATACTTTACAACTGGGGAGAACACCTCATGAAAGTCAACTCCCTCTCTTTGAGTAAAACCCTTAGTAACCAAAAGCACCTTGTATCTAGCATCCTCAACCCCGAGAATCCCTTCTTTTTTCTTATAGATCCATTTGTAACCTACAGTCTTTTTTCATTTGGGTACATCAACTAGCTCCCATGTGCTATTTTTGTGTAGAGACTCCATCTCTTCACTCATAGCTGCAATCCATTTATTAAGCTCTGGCTTGAAAATTGCCTCTTTGTATGAGACTGGATCATTTCCTACAAACTTCTCGTCTAAACTCAATGCATAAGCTACCAGTTCTGAATATGCCAACCACTGTGGTGGTTTGATTTGTCTCCTCTCCCTATCGTGAGCTAAACGATAGTTTTGTAGTGAATTATTTTTCTGCTATTGGTTAGGTGATAATATGCTCTCACTAGCTTTATCTATCACTTTCTATTTTCCCTTTGAAACTTATGGAGTGTCAAGTTCAAACTCCACCTTTCCCTTAATGCCCTATTGACTTCTTTTAGGCTGCTTCACCTTTTTCATTGTTGCAGACTCATCAAAAACCACATCACTACTGATAAGCATCCTGCAGGCTTTGTCATTATTACACCACAAACAATAACCCTTTACCCCATCTGCATAGCCTGGGAACATGCACTTCCTAACACTTGGCTCAATCTTTCCATCATGAACATGAGCATAGGTTTGGGCACCCAAACACTCTTAGATTTGAGTAATCAGCAGAAGACCCAGACCAAACTTCCATTGGTGTCTTGCAGTCCAAAGCAGTTAATGGTGACCTGTTCACCAAGTAACAAGTAGTATTGATTGCTTCTATCCAAAAATCATTGGACAATCCGGCGTTAATGAGCATGCGTCTAGCTCTCTCCAAGATAGTCCTGTTCATTTGTTCTATAACTCCATTCTACTGTGGTGTGTGTACAACTGTGCAATACCTCACAATTCCTTTTTTCTCGCATAATTCTTGAAATTCCTTATTGCAGAACTCCAATCCATTGTCAGTCCTTAAGCATTTGATTTTCTTTCCTGTTTTCTTCTTGATTAAAGTTTTTCATCGCTTGAAGTTGATAAACACCTCATTCTTATGCTTCAACATGTATACCTATACTCTCCGTGAGAAGTCATCTATAAATGTCAGCATATACCTAGCATCTCCCTTTGAAGGAACTTGAGAAGGCCCCTAAAGATCTGAGTAAATGTAATCCAAGGTACCTTGGTCCTGTGAATCGCATTGTCGAATTTCACCTTGTGTTGCTTGCCAAGCACACATTGCTTGCAGAAATCTAACTCTTCAATGTTCTCTGCACCAAGTAAGCTACGTTTGCTTAATTTTGACATCCCCCTCTCACTCATATGCCATAGCTGCATATGCCACTGTCTCGTAATATCATTGATTGATGAAGAAATTACTGCACTACCAAAAACTGTGCTACCCTGTGAGATATAAAGGCCATTTTTTTTGTCTCCCTTCATGATAAGCAATGCACCTTTGGAAACCCGCAGAATTCCATCTCAAGCTCTATACTCACAATAGTTCTTGTCTAGTGTACCCAGTGAAATCAAATTTTCTTCAGATCTGGAACATGATGCACATTTGTTAGGGTCCTTACTATACCATTGTGCATTATGATACTTACTGAGCCAATTCCTATAACCTTGCATGAAGGATCATTTCCCATAAGCACTTTACCCCCATCGTATTTTTGATAAGTGGTAAACCAATCTTCACGTGGGCACATGTGGTAGGAGCATCCACTATCCAAAATCCATTCAGAGCTTAGTAAGCTTTTCGGTAACATTGAGAACAAGCCCACCATCAGACTCATCTTCAATAATTCCTGTGACATCATCTCATTTCTAATAAGAAGTTTCACCTGCATCTTTCGCCTTTCCTCGTTCCGAACAATTTCATTTCCAGTGCCCCTTTCCACTACACCTAAAACACTTGTCGCCATTTCTAGGCTTGGTTCAAGACTTCGATCGGTCTCTACTCTTTCTTCTTTCTCTCGGTCTCCCCTTCGCTATCAGCCCTTCTCCACTTTCACCATTGTTACTGCCTAAGATATGTTTTCTCAACTTGCTGAAATTCAATGAAGCTTTCACATCCTCTATTGAAATCGTATCTCGTCCATATAGCAACGTAGTAACCAAGTGCTCAAAAAATTTGGATAGTGAACACAAGAGAATCAACGCTTGATCTTCATCTTCAATTTTAACATCTATACTAGCGAGATCTAGAATTTCTTTATTGAAATAATCAATGTGCTGAGTAATAGATGTACCTTCCTTCATCATCAATGTGTATAATCATTGTTTCAGATATAGCTGATTTATCAGAGACTGCATCATATATGGACTCTCCAGCTTTAACTATAGTCTTACTGGCATACTTTCCATGGCGATCTCTCTCAGTACGTTATCTGCCAATGATAACACCAGAGTACTGTAAGCCTTCGCCATAAACTCATCCTTCTCTTTGTTTGTCTGCATTTCCGAAAAGGAATCTTTGCCTTTTAACACTCTCTGTAAACCTTGTTGACATATGAGGGCATAGACCTCCATCTTCCACAACCCAAAATCATTATTCCCATCAAACTTCTCTTCCTCGTACTTCATGGTTGACATATGATCAATCTCGGCTCTTGATACCAATTTATTGTAACTTGGAACAATCTAGAATCACAACTATAAAATAATAGTAAAGAAATTTAATGTATTTGACAACAAGATTTAATATGGTTCGGCGATGTGCCTAATCAATCCGACAAAGAAAAGAATTTTATTAATCTCAAATCAAAATATAAGTACAAATTTGAATGTCACAAATCTTACGAGAAACTATCTTAAAAGCAATTAGAAACCCTCGTGTATGTGTCTCTCGCTAAATTTCAAAAGAAAACATGTATTTAAATCTGCAAGGCAGAGTCATGGTTGAAGTCAACTTGTACCGTGCGCTGGAGCTCACATAATTTGCCCCCCAACACAAAAATTAACGCCATGTGTACCGAGGCACACAAACCTTGTGCTCCAGAGCAAACTTTCTGTCCTTCGTGCGTTGCTGCAAAAAATTGGATAGAAACTTTGTACTGTTTCACAAAGTTACTGTTAACTATATGCATTTTTTTAGCCCTTTGATCTGTTTCGCTCCATTTTTCTTTTATTCTTTGTCAATTTAACCCAATTTTCAAAACAAAATCAACAGTTAGCAAAGTTCTTGTGTGGGTTTCTCGAAGTATGGATTGCTTCAAAAAATCAGAGCATCTTGTGAAGGCACTTATGGGTATTTTATTTTATGTTTTTTTCTAACAGTGCTTCCTTATGCGTACCATAATATGCTCCAAGAGATTCAACTCCTGTGGTAGTATATTCTTTTCCTTGGGAAGAGAATGAATTGGTATGAAACATTGTTTCTGGAACATGAGCGCTCTTTTCTGGTGATTTGGAAGATTGAGCTATTTATACAGTTTGGCCTTTAGGTTTGCATAAACTACCATTATACTAATTATGTGACATGCTATATAGATTGCAATGTTTCATGTTTATATGATTTGGCTGAGTGTTATGTGGACAAATTGTCTGGCTTGTATAGAATATGAATGGTATGTTATTTAAGTTTGAAAAATCAATGGAGTTTGTCGCTTATTGAAATCATTGCAAGTCAAAGTCATTTTTGATTAAAGATTAAAACAAATGATCAATTAGCTTAGGTTTATAAATTGAATTTCCTTATTATCTATGTTGTGAATTTTTGTACTTGCATGACAAGAGAGAAATTAAAACAGGGGAAATTGTTGCTTTGAAGAAAATATGAACAGATAATGAAAGAAAATGGGCGTCTTTTCCTATACTTGAGATGGCACCTCATAATCATTGTTTTTTCTTTCTAATTTAGATCGACTATGTGGAGTTTGAGAGGAATATCTCATCAGACTTAAGACTAAGTAGAAGCACCTTTTTTGAAATATTCAGATAAATGAGTTAAGCCAATACATCACTTAGTCTTTCACTTTTAATTATTTTCTTGTTATAAGACCTAATAGAGCTTCAAGTTTGTGTATGAAGTGTATTCTGACAGAAGTGGTATGTTATTGCAGTGAGAAAGGTCTAAAGATGTTGGTGTGGAGGCAGGATTAGCTAAATCTAGCCTTGCTTTTGATAACTCCTTTGGTGGCTGTTGTTTCACTTTTTTTTTTGTCTTTTATTTCTGCACAAGTGTTGAACTTGTATCTGCTCGTTTTTGTTGGAATTCTATTTTGCTATCTTAATTGTGATTTGGTTCTGCGCAATGGGCTGTTTTGGGAGGCTAATCACGTTTGTAACCTGGGGATGGTACATAATTTAAATCTTGACAAAACTTTTTGGTTTAGTAGAATTGATTTTTTAGATGCTGATTGTGACTATATTTATGCTTTGGGGTTAGGTTTTTGTGCTCAAAATTGTTTATTTATTTTGGTTTAAATGCTGCACATGATTGATTTTTACTGCCTGAGATATGTTGGTTCAATGGGAACGATGATTTTTTGATTCATCTTTGCACGCTACATTCTTTTTCCCTTGCTATCACTCTTGCAAAGATTATTTTTGGGACTTCTCACCGCTGCATTTAAACTCTACTGCTGCTCTTTGTTCAGAAATTCTGATCGAGTTTTTGAAAGTTGGAACTTATTGGTTTACTTTTGTGAGGACTTTAAAATTTTGAAAGCTGCACAAGTCCTGTTTCTCAAGGTTTTTTGTTGCTAAAAATTCAGTTTAGTTTCAATTCTGTTTTTTTGAATCTAAGTGCTGAAAATTGGTGGTTTCTGTTGCTAGAAATTTGTTGGAATGAGAAGTTAATATCTACAATAAAGAAATTGATTTAATTGCTGAAAATTGTTCACATAAGTGCATTGCTTTAGCCACAGTCTAAGACGGCAATTTCACGTAACGGAAAGGCTCTAAAAATCATGCATTGCTAAATCATGAACTGCATGGTTGTGAGAACTGCGTTGTCAGTTATTATCATTCAAGCTTGTTTCTGTACATTCAATGTTTCTGTTTCTAGAGTAATATATATTGGAAGAATTGTCATTCATTTATAGTTATTATGCTGAATATTCTTTGAAATAGTTTGCTTATTTAATAATGGAAAAAAGAAAATGCACCTGGAGGCTAGTTTCCAATTTCAAGGAATTATTATTTGTAACTCAGTTTGCTCTTTGATTATTTCTTAACACATAGAGATGGGGATTTTGGAGACACCGTTCTTTGTTATCTTATTGACAGAGTTTACAATCTCCTCACCAACCCTTGGAGCTCCCGGACATTGACCGAACTTTTTCTATTATTTGAATAGAAGTTAACATTTGTGGCCACCTCTTGTATTAGCCCACAACACTCCTCCACTTTGTCTGCCCTCAAGTTGATCTTGACATTCCTCTCATTAGCTGCTAATAACATACAGCACTGTAGTAGTAGCCAAGGTAGAAGGCAGGTAGCACATGAATCTGACTTGCATGTATGCTTCTTACTCTTTTGTTTTATTTTTAAAGGTCTCCACGCTAATATGAAACAAAACTCAAGTACTTGAGTGTTGACTTCTTGAATTTGGGAAGGTGGGTGGTGTCTATTGCTTTTTAGCTTTTTTCATATATGTTTTATATGTTTTTGCAGGATAGTTTCGAGAGAATTTATTTTGGGCAAGTTGGTCAAAGAGAGGTACTTTTATAGCTTATTTACTTTTTTGATTGTGAACCTTTTATCTGCAATAATGAGTTTTCACTAAAGTTGATTGTGGTTTATTTAAATGTAAGATCGTTGAAATAATTTTGAGCATATGGCTCAACAATAATTATTTTGGAGTGTGAGTTAAGGAGTGGAGTTTTAGTTGATGATAAGCACGTGAAGCCAGATCTGATGTTGCCTTTCGTGGTTGATTGAGCATTGTTGGGTCTTTAGGATATCGAAGGCTTGTGTCCACGTTATTATTCTACCAAGTGCTTGGTGATATATATTGAATTTGAGGGACTACAGATAATCCATTCCATTGCAATGGTCCTGCTTATTTTGCATTTTTTTTCCCACTCAATGTTTAAATTTAAGATGGTGGAGGATTAAACTTGATGAACTTATGACAATTGTAAGAATATCTATTTTGGATCTTCAACTTCCTCTGTTAACTTAAATTTCATGAACGGAGAATCAGGTGGACAATGAAAATGGTTGACTAAACAAGTAGATGGATTATTAACAGTGAAAAAACTGAAGTGCAAGGTCCGGAAGCTTGTGTCTCTGTGTGTGCAGATACCCACTAGTTTATTTTGATAGACCAAAAATTTGAGAATTAGTGGAAAGAGTTTTCATTCATGTCAACGTAGATAAGTAGTTTGATAAAAGTGGAGATTAATGTATTTTTACAAATTATTCTCAATTTCATTTGTAACTTATTTCTTGCATGACCAATTCATTTAGATTATGAAATATGTGTTTTTTGGGTCTCTAATTTTGACTTAGGTATAGAGAGGAAATCCATGCGTTGCACTTAGAGGTATGTCAAGTTTCCTACATATTTTTGTTGACACTTCTCTTGTGTTTTTACGTGTAATGATGGGATGGTTGGTTGGTTGGGCAGGAAAAGCAGCTTGTAGCCGAGATAAAGAGAAGTGTTAAAATTAGAAATGAGGTGAGTAGATGATTTAAATTTTCACGGTTGATAAAAGCCATGTCATGGACTTCAGTGATGCTTAAGAAATTGTATTGATTATTCTTCGTATCTCTTGTAACTAAAATTCTTGCACATCAATTAGTCGTCAGGCTTCGACAACAAATGGCAAACTGACAAAGTAGTCGAACTTAGATGAGAGGTATCCCAACTCGCACACAGGTACGTATTAGATTATTGCATTTGGTGAGATGTGTCTTTTTTTTTTTTAATTTTTTTTGTGATTACTTTAATTCATTTCAGTATGGGTTGTAACCAGGCATGTCCATTTGCAGGCAATGTCTGCCCAAACTTACGCTGACAACGTCCATTTCAAGTATTTTTTGGTCAAGTTTTTTGTTTAGAGCTCTCTCATCACGTGCTCATCCAAGAAAATTGATGAGTTTTATGCGCGGCAGTTTTTCTCTTTTATAGGACATCAGTAGCTGTAATAATGTTGGTTATGCAAGCCACCATGTATCTTTACCAAGTTGTTAATATACTGAAAATTGAAACTTTTAATGCATATTGAATTCTGTATGAAAAGAACCTAAAGGCCAAGTTTTGTTTACTATTTGTATATGATTTGATGAGACAAGTTATGAAATTATGAGGATGTCACAAATATGAAATTATGACGTTAAAATTAATTAAATTTGGTTAAGAACTTCGATGATATTTTGGTATTCTTCGATCACACTGTTCTTGTGGAAAAATTTTACCACATAATAACAAAAAGTTAATGAAACATTTTGAGATATTAACAGCAATGCGGAATTATGTACAGAAGTACAATGTTGGAGAAATTCAAAGTGAAGAGTAGTAGGGCACCAAAAGCAACTAGGGAGTTCGGTAAACTGGCCGAATCGAATCAAAATTGAAATTTTAGTTTGTATCAAATACAAAACCAAAATTTGGTATTCAGTTATTTTTTTAAAAAAAATTCAATATTCGATTCGGTTTCGTTTTTTTTACTGATTAGCTGAAGCATTCGGTTCAACATTTTGGCGTACGATTTGGTTCGATTTTTACCGAATAAACACTCCTAAAAGCAACTTAGGAAGCATATTATTGAATGATAAGCACATTACAAGTATTTTTATTTTTAAGTTTTATTGAACTTCAATTATAGATGTTTGGAAGTGCATCCATATATAGATGGTAATATTGGGATTCTTTCTTCAAACTTTTATTCATTTTTTTTCTAAATTTTAAAAATGAATTAAATCATTACCAAGCATAATTGTTTCTTTTTTTTATGCTTTTATGATTATGAGCATGATGGCCATGCAAGATAAGTATGTCATATATGGCTTGAATAGGTTGCCATATGTATAATTTTGAGCTACAATACTAAATTATATGCATAGTTATTTTGTTTCTTTTTAATGATAATTTTATGTATCTTTTGTTCTCTAATTCTTCCATCTCAAAAGAAGTTATTCAAATAAAATTTATAAATTTCTTATAAAATACTTTGATAGGATTGTGCATTTGAAAAACCCATAAATTTTATAAAAGAAGCCAACTTTGGGTTGAGTTAGGATTAAGGTTCATAAAAAAATTATCATATTATATTTTTCTAATATGCCTAAAATTTCAAAAAAAATACCACAAATAAAAATAAGTTTATTCATTTAGTGAAACGAGCACAGTATCACGCCTTTTTTTTTTTTCTCTAGTGTGTGTATATATGTGTGTGTGAAAGAAATTAGAAGAATAAATTAGAAATTAATCAAAATACCCACAAGATGAAAAAAAAATCTGGTTGTCCTCAATATTGGAGGGAGGGCCATAAATAGGTATTAAACAATAAACAGTTTGGCCATTCAAAAAAGGAAACATGATTTATACCATGAATTAAGCAAGAAACAATTCCACCATTCCTATCCATCGCGAGATTAAGGCTCGAATTTGACGAAATAGATGAGATAAATTAATAGGCTCTGTCCAGTTAGAAAAAATGCTCTGTTACCTGTTGAACTTGACTCCACAGCTAAAATTGTACTTTTGGTTAGAAAATGTCACTTAAATTCAACTCAAAATTCCATCTCCATGCCACAAGCTTGTATGAAGAATATTTCAGAAATCTGAGAAACCCAGGCATTAGCTTGACCAAATCAATGGATCAAGTAACCTAGAAGTTTTATTGTATGCGTATAAATGAATCAATGGCAACTTTAGTGGGGAACACATGATTTAAGAGAAGAAACAAACAAATGAAGATGGAAAACATACGTACATGATTGTGAATGAAGGCGGCAGGAGAAGGCGAGTCCATGTTTTTTTGTTGTTTCTTTCTGAGGTGCGTGAAATGAAAAACGATTTCTTCAGAATGCAGGAGTTGTATATATAGATATCACCCTGCGTGTCACAGCAAGGAGCTTTTGCACATCACAACACTAAAACTTGTCAAAGAATGGACTTAGCCTTAACTCAGCCCAAAAGCTAGTTCAAGATGTGAATATTGCCCAAAATTATATATAGAGATCACAATTTATTTATTTCATCGATGTAGAGCACTAACACATCACGCACATACCCATAAATAAACATTTAAAGCATGAAATAATAAGAAATGGGTGAGCTTTTGCAGATCATAGCCGTAAAACTTGTCAAAGAATGACTCTTAGACCTAATTCAACCCCAAAACTAGCTCAAGAGGTGAGAATTGCCCAAAACTATAGAGATTACAACTTATTTATTTCACCGATGTTGGACACTAACACATCCCACACACGTCCATAAATAAACATTTAGAGCATGGAATAAAATGATATGGGTAGTCTAATAACACTGGGTAACCCAACATCGGGAATGGTGGCTCTGATACCATGTCAAAGAATGAATCTTGGGTTTAATTTAACTCCAAAAATTTTGGGTTTAATTTAACTCCAAAAATTAATTCAAGAGGTGAAAATTGCCCAAGACTATATACAGAGACCACAACTTATTTATTTTATCACGTGGAACACTAACAAAACTTCCTCCATGTTTCAATCTATGCCGACCAATTTCGTGAATTCCTGAACATTCCTAATCCTCCTGCTTTGAACCTCATCTTTAGCATCGGATGTAGTTACGTTCCGCTAAAGATCCCTGTGAAACTTCAAGAACTCAGTTTTACAGCTCCACTTGTCCAAGAACATACTATTCTCCATCATAAAGTCAATGACCTCCGTAACCCTCTCAAGAAAGCCTCCCTGAACAAAATTCAATAGTAATAATTCGTACAAATCTCTGTTATATACTGTTAAGATGAAAAATAAAAAACTAGGGATGGGGGAGATAAAAAAGTAAAAATAAGATAGACGAGCCAAGGAGGGGGGGAGGGGGGGTGCAAGGCTAGTAATTGTTGGCCCCCTCCCTGTCGACAATGACCAATTGCTGTTGGCCGCAGTTGGTCACCACCCTCCCGACACGCCAGCAAAAGCGATAGGGCTGGCCGACGAAGTGGCCAACCCCATTGTGAGAGCTAGCAGATCTGTTGGCTCTTGGTTTTGGCATTGCAGAGGCCAATGGACCTTCACAATGGGCATCTCGCCGGTGCTTTTGCCGGCAAGAACTGTAAAATAAATGGAAATATTAAAAAAAAATGAAAGAAAGGAAGAAGAAGAAAGGAAGGAAAGAGTACCTAGGCTGCTTGTGGGTTAAGGAGTAAAGTGGAATTGAGATAAATGAGAGGTAGGGTTTAGTGAATAGTGATTTGATCACACTTTTGACTTTTATATTTTCTTAGATCATTTTTATTTAATTATAGTAATTAATTTTTTTAATTTTAAAATTTATTTATTCATTAATTTATTATATATGACTAGGGGTATAAATGAGCTAAGTCGAGCCTCAATTTAGATGGCTCAAGCTCGGCTTGTTTATTTATTCACGAGCTCGAGCCTAAACGACCAAACTCAAGCTTGGCTCGTTTGAAGGCTTAACGAGCTTTAACGAGTTTAACTTAATAAGGCTCGTCATAGACAAGCAGAAAAGCTTGATTTGTTAAGCTTAGATAAGCTCAAGGTTGTCTGTGTATAGATTACCACGAGCTCACTAAAATTCAAAACAAAGTCTATAATAATAATTTTTTTAAATAATTTTGTTATATATTTTTTTAAAAATAAAAAATTGAATTATTATTGTTATTATTATTATAGATTTTATTATATGGGCCTAAGTTATAATTATATATGTGTATATATATAATAAAAAGCTTGTTTAGGTTTACGAGCTTTGCAAGCTGAATATCATCGAGATCGACTCAACTTATTTGATTCACATGCTCAAGCTTAGCTTGGCTTGGCTTGAACTTGAAAAGATCGAGCTGAATACAAACTTTCATCGGGTTGAGTTCAAACTGTTCGCAAATCGTCTCATCTCATTTATACCCCTATGTATGACTCTGATTTATATCTTGATATTTGATATTTTTTTATATATATTATATTTTAATATAATTTTAACAAATTAGTTTTATGATTGCTATTGAATATTGACATTTAATTTTCAATATGTAGATATAACAATGTTAATCAATAATATTGTTCTCTATTATTAATATTTTGGGATTTAAAATTTATAAAGTTGTGAGATTATAGGATTTAGACTTTAAGTTTTATATTTAGTTAAATTTTATTAGTTTTCTAAATTAATAATAGTACAAATTTACAAAATAAAATTATGAAATGATATGTTCGTCTAATATTTTATGTATATGTTAGATATTGTAAAATATTTAAAAGTTGTTTGTTTGAGTTTACATCTTCTCAAAATATTTTATAGATGTTGATATGGGATAATCCAGTAGGCCCAACAGGCCCAGCTTCGAACGAGATAGCCCATGAGGCCCAAACGTACATCTATCTGGTTGACCTGTATCGACCTCATTTGGTAAGTCCCGCAGTCGACCCGTATCAACTTAAAGGCCACTTCAGAAGTTTTAGTATTCAAGTTTGGTCGACATGAATTGACCTCCGGGTATAAATCAGACAGGTCGAACCCCTTGGCACGAGCGACACGTGGCAGCTGATGTAACCGCTACCAACAACTCCAACAACTCTGACAACCCTGTCAATAACTCTGGCAGGGACGTGCTCCTATTGACATGGTTATCTGAAAAAACAGGAGATTGCGCCACCTGGCACAGTACCGAAATCTGGATATGAAATGACTCCCAATCCCCTAGCATGGGAAAAAGTTAGTACACCTGATAAGGGTACTTGGGTAAAATCACGCCCACAGCAGTCTATAAATACTACAGGCCCAATCACGCTCAAAATATTGCCATTTACACTATTTACTATATACTCTTTCTATATTCTGCTCTACCAGAACTAACTTGAGCGTCGGAGTGCCTTAATCGGGGGCCTCTCAGCTAGTTGACATGTGTTTGTAGTTGCAGATCTCAAGCCCAAAATCACTCAAATCAATTAGAGTACTTGACTCTCCAGCTCAAAGTAGCATCAGATGTAGTGTTTCATAATTTTTTTTAAGAAAGTAACTTATAAAATTCCTAAAATAAAATGTTAGAAACTTATAAGCACTTTTAAAAAAGTAAAGAATTCTTAACTTAGTTGTAAAATCTTAATAAGCTCCTTTAATTTTAATCATATTAATTATAAAATTGTCATTACTAATACCTTATGAGCTCCAAAATCTTATTATCCAAACACTTTGAGAACGTATTTTTTTAAAAAAATTTAGCATCTTATAAATTCAAAAAATATATTATAAGATGCAGGAGATCTAAAAACATCTTATAAGATGCAGAAACTTATAAAACGTTTTAAATAAGTTTATCCAAATACCTTTTAGAAGGGGTTTGGCTAAACTTATTTAAAAGGTCTTATATGTTCCTACATCTTATGAGATATTTTTGAAGTTTATAAGTTGTTAGATTTTTTAAAAAATTTAGTTCTTAAAGTGTTTAGATAAAATAAAATTTTGGAGTCTATAATGTGTTAATAATGGCAATTTTATAATTAATATCCTTAAAATTAAGAGAGTTTGTTAATATCCTAAAAATAAGTTAGGAATTCCTAACTTTTATAAAAAGAGCTTATAAACTATTAACATCTTATTTTAAGAGTTTATAAGTTTCTTTTTAAAAAAATTTATTAAACATTTTTTGATATCTTATAAGATGTTTTAAGAAGCTTATAAGCTCACCTAAACACCCTTTTAAATCTTAATGTCCCCTTAGCTAGCTAATAATTTTAGTATTTTAGTATTTTATTTTAGAATTAAAAAGTTAATTATTCTTGATTTAGTTAATTTTTTTTATAATTATTGATTCACTTTATGATTAATTAATATTAATGAAACAACACCAATATAAATTAATTATAAAGTAAAGCAACAATAATTTTATGTTGATTAATTTTATCATTTCTATATTTTTTTCAAATTTTTTTAATTTAATATTATTTAATTATCATCATTACCATCCAATTTTCTTATTAATTCTTTAATTACTAATTTATACATATATTCATTTATATATACATTATGAAATTTCATATTAAAAAATAAAAATAATTTATTATGTATAATATATTAAATGTAAATTTTTTAAAATATTATTTGTATATATTAAAATACATAAAAATAGAATATATTATATATAATAATTTTTTAAATATTATTTATCAGATACATATAACGGATTTAATTAAATTACGGATAATCAAATATACAAATGAATATATCTAACAGATATGTATTCGAAGTGGATATTAAATAGATCAAATAGATATTTATCATATTCGTATTCATTTATAGTTAGATGTCTATTAATCGGATACGGATAATATTCACTTTTAACGAATACAAATAATAACTCTACAAATGAATTTGCATGCGAATAGTAAATAAATTTTTGAATATTTATTTATAGTTTTAATTGGAGGCAAGCGGAAGTCGGAATTGTTTCATGACTCTTAACGTGTTTGAGGCTCGGAACTCAAAAGCGTTGGACAACGACAATTATATATGTATAGTGAATTTGGTGTGTCCCAGTGCCATGTGTACGAGATTAGGTCAATTATAATTGTTAATCAACATGGATAGAATTTCTATTTACAAGTCGACAATGATATCAGTTACAATTTTAAATGACAAACGAAAGAACATAATTTCAGAAAAGTACCTATCTATACTATTAATAAATTATTTATTTTTTCCTTTTTTTTGTGTGTGTTTTTGAATGATTGTCTAAAATACTCTTACCTTTTTTTTTTTTAATAATTAGGAGTTATACAATAACTACTATTTATAACTCATCTGTTTGATGTATAATTATCATTTTATCATAATTTTTTAAATATTATTTATGAAAAAAATAAATAATTACAATTATTGAAATAGTATTAAATTATATAAAAAATAAATAAAAATTATTATCATATAAAAAATATTATAAAATTTTAGCACTTGCATCGATTGTGTGAAATTACTAGTGCTATGTAAAAGGTGTACTCATTACAATTTATTATTTGTTGACATTTATGTGAAGATTAAACAAATCTTATATAAGTTTACTTAATCAACCTTTTTTTAATTTACTTAATTGACCTTATTTTTTTAAAGTACAGAATACAGGAAATTATTTTACGGACGCAAATTCCAAAAGTTATAAAGGAGAGTTCAAATTCGTAATGATCATGAATTGATTGTACACCATAATTTGTTTGTAGAAAATTGCTAGCAATCACTAGTTAGTTATACAACAACATCTATTAGAAAGCTTGAAATTAAAAATTCTCTATCAATTGAGGAACATGTTCTCTTATTCCTATTCCATTTCTATAAAATATAAATTTTGATGCCTAATACATCATAAATAATTCAAAATTATATAGGAACAATAATTAACTTCATCTTGAATAACTTACAGGAAATCCCTTCCATCTCCAATCTGCTCAACACGTGCAAATTGCTTTTCCATCGATGTGCTCTGTAATTTGTACTCGAATTCCTTTTGTAATTCGTCCATTTATAGAGAAAAATTGGATCCAGTTCAAGTTTCTCCCTTAGTGCATTGAGCACCTTGCTATTCTAATGTGCTAGGTGTTTAAATAGGTTTTTGAAATTATGTTATGAGATCAAAACCTATACATCAAGAAAAGAATTTTCAAATTAATAATTCATATGTATTGATTTATCTGAATTAGTTACTTACAATTTCTTTTCATCTAAACCAATATAATATTGTCAAATAGATTTATAACTTTTTTTTTATCAACTCATCGTTAGAGCTACAATTGAAATAATTTTTTACACATTGATTAATAACTAATAAAAATATGTCGACAAATATATATAGCGCATCTATTTAAGTAAAAAACAAGTGTCTTTTATGATAGTTTATTTTTCTTTTTGAGCTACAAAAAATATTATTTACTAAGCGTGTAGATTAAAATTTAAAATATTTTTTAAGTTACATACATGTATATATATATATATATATATATAATAAAACAACATCTATTCTTCCAAAATTAGAATCTCTAAAGAATATCTAGATAGCAAATATCTGAATCCATTAAAGACGTCAATCCCCTAATTTTAATATTAATTTATTCATATAGCAATATTAAATTCAATGGCCTATATGCCTTTTGAATTATGACAATCGACTAAAAATTTTTTGAACAATTTTTCTTTTGCAACTTACATTTAGTGAAATTCAGTGAGTAAGTGGCCTTATGTAGAGTGGAAAAGCAATGTGGCATCAACAATTAAATTAAGAGTGAGGATGAGAGGAGAGAGTTCAAAATTCAAAACTAAAAACATAAGACAGTCTAAAAAATGAAATAAAGAGAGAACATCTCAAATTGTGAATTAATGTCAAATACAAAATAAAATCAGGATTTCAATAATTTTACTTTATAGAATAAGAATTTACGAAATTAAATTAATTATGCTTTCGAATATTCAATAATTTTTTCTCTTTAAATATTGTATTCAATAATTAAATCAAATTTATAAGTCGACTGTACTTTTTAGTAGTACCCTACTTTTTTTTGTAAATAAATTATTAATAGAGGAAAGATGGTAATTTATTTGCAATAAGGTTAGAACTTCCTTTAGGAAAAAATATTTAAAATTAAAATATGAAATATGATGATAATTAGAATGAAATTAAAATGTAAAATCATATTTCTTTGACAATTATATTATTAAATTTATCTATCGCATATCATATTTTTCTTTTTTATGAAAAATATTACGATTGTCATCACTACCTTTTATTTGATCAATGAAGAATGTGGGGTGGATGAGTGACCCCTCTCTCTCTCTAATTATATTATTAAATTTCTCTATCCTGTATCATATTTTTCTCTTTTATAAAAAATGTTACGATTTTCATCACTATCTTTTATTTGATCAATAAAGAATTTGGGGGTGGGTGACCTCTCTCTCTCTCTCTCTCTCTCTCTCATTATATTATTAAATTTTTCTATCTCTAATTATATTATTAAATTTCTTTATCTTGTATCATATTTTTCTTTTTTATGAAAAATGTTACAATTTTCATCACGACCTTTTATTTGATCAATGAAGAATTTGGGGGTGGGTTGGTGACTTCCTTCTCTCTCGCTAAAATATCACCCACAGCAAAACTTATTCCATAGAATACAAAATACTGAAAAACATAAAATTTATCATTAAAATATACAAAACAATGAAGTACAACGTAGTTATTTCTAAAATAAAATTTTAATGACAACTAGATCAATCCTCGGAAAACCTATTATGAACATCCCTACAACCTCTCCTGATACAAAAGAATGTTCCTCTCTTGTGTAATAGTTCATATAAATCCATCCATCCTTCAAAATGTGGCCATATTAGCTATTTCATTAGACAGTATAATGTTGCTGGATGGTCTCAATATCCAAACCCTTCAGCTTTACCACCGATTCAACATGTCCCTTAAGAGTGTGAAGCTCCCTCAGCCTGCACCATTTGTCTTGTAAGAATATAAAGTCAACTTTTTAATTAGGATAATGCTAGCAATTTCCAAGATAGAAGCCATTCATATTAAAATTTTCAAATGTAGATGAATACCTGGCAATTTCAGCTCTTCTTTTTGCCTGCTCTGCTATTTCAGTCAGTTCCCTGTAGTTCTTGTCATGGAGCAGGGCAGAAGTGTCAGGAGTTGAGAGGCCATGGAGGGTTCGTTGAGCCAGTGCCCATTGCGCTTCTCGCTCGCCCTTGCCATAATCCTTCTTGGTTGTGAAAGCAGTCTAATATGTGACAAAATTTAATAAATAAAGATTAGTTTTTTGTTAGTTTTAAAGTTTGTATTTCATTGCATATATACCTTGTTCTGGATCACGGAATCCCAGGCTTTGCCACTCAATCCAAAACGAATGATGAACTTGAGAATGTCGAGTGGGATGTAGGTGACAATGCTGTAGATCCAAATGACTGCTGCCCAACCCCATCCAATGCCTTTAATTCTTGCAAACTCCCAGTTTGCATATACAGCAATAAGTGTGGCGAGCTGAAAGTACCCCAAAACTCAGGAAACTTAAGAAAACTTGAATAAACAAACTAATTACTTGATAATCCTTTCAGTTCGAGTAATGGGACTCACCAACTGAGCTATCAAGAAAGCACTGACGAGCAAGATGCCAGGGCGTTCGACAAATGACCAGCTTCTTGACCTCGTCACAAAGATGAGTGCTTGGCTGATAATGCTCACTTGAAGGTAGAGGGCAGCTGTAAGTTCATCAACATTGCCCCTGATGGATTTCACTTTAAAATTCTCCTACAACCAATAAATAGTACAGATATTATCGATGGAATTTAGTTTTATTTTTTTAAACACATGCATGATGAAAAGAATAGAAGAACTTACAGAGAAGAAATCAGTGTCGGCTGCCAGGTAGAAGAAGATAACAGTCATGATTGCCATGTATGTTCCAAGGACGACGCCAGTGGCGAAGATTTCCTTGAGCTTCCATGAGTCAGGCAGGGGAGATGGCTTCACCCTGTCCTTAGAGATGGTCATGATGGTTCCATCATTGAGAATAGCAATGATCAAAACCATGAAAGGAGAGAAGTCAAACTTCCAGAGAAGGGCAATTAACATGAATCCCATCACAATACGAATCGTGATGGAAACTGCATAGATGGTGTAATTCTTCATCCTCTGGAAGATGGCTCGGCTTGTCAGCACTGCGCTCACAATCACGCTAAGTCCTGGCTCAGTCAAAACAATGTCTGATGCACTCCTCGCAGCATCAGTAGCGTCTGCCACAGCGATGCCAATATCGGCCTTCTTTAGTGCTGGCGCATCATTCACACCGTCTCCAGTCATACCACAAATGTGCTTCCTCTCTTGTAGTTTCTTCACAATCTCATATTTATGCTCTGTTTTACAAAAGCTCTTTTGTTAGTTTTGATCCGATAAGTATTTAATTTAATGGAGTTGTGTGAATCATGTGTTCATTTTTTGTTGTTACCTGGGAAGACTCCTGCAAAGCCATCTGCCTTCTCAATGAGCTCCTCAACCGGGATTGCGGCAATGGACTCATCCTTGCTCTGTCCAAGAAGGGAAGAAGATGGATACATGTTAGTGCCCATTCCAAGTCTACGGCCAGTTTCTTTCCCGATGGCTAGCTGGTCACCAGTGATCATCTTCACATTGACACCGAGATCAAGAGCCTTTTTAATGGTCTCTGCACTGTCATGCCTTGGAGGGTCAAAAAGAGGCAACAAGCCAACAAATTCCCAAGGTCCACCAGCACTCTCTTTTGTTTTTTCTGGGACAGTCTGGCAAAGACATATATCACCCCATGCTCATGGTTTTAGTATTCTTACTGTTGTATGAACGATGATCCACATATATATCTTCATAAGCCACCTAACTCACCTGTTGTGCAACACCAAGAGAACGAAGACCGCGGTTTGCAAAATTGTCAATGATCTCATGAGCCTTCTTCAACTCATCCCCTTTGAGATGGCAAAGATCAATTATCTGTCAAAATGTCGAACATGTGAAATAAAAAAGGTTAGCCATTATAAGGGATGTGTGTGTGAAAAATCTAGGATCGTCTTCTTTACTTGCTCAGGAGCACCCTTGCTACATCTGTGCCAATTGCCATCTGAGTCATAATAGGTGATTGCAGTGCGCTTATCCACTGGGTTAAAGGGCAGGAAATGTACTTCTGCGATGCCTGCTCTTGCCTGAAAAGCTCACCACAAGAGAAGAATTAAGATCAGTTTTCATATACCAATGGTCAAAAGAGCGATCAGAACAATTTTGAAGCACGTGCCTCCTTGGGATCACTTAGCATGTTAACAATTGAAGCATCGATGGCATCCTGGTTCTCAGTCCTGGAAGCCCTGGCAGCAATCAAGATGACGGTGTCCTTGTCCATATTCTTTGGGAATACCTCAATTAAAGATTTGTCCACAGTAAGCTTGTTGAGGGTAAGAGTTCCCGTCTTGTCACTGCAGAGCACATCCATTCCTGCCATCTCCTCAATGGCAGTCATCCTTTTGGTGATGGCACCTTGCTGGGATAGCCGGTGAGACCCAATAGCCATTGTCACAGACAAGACTGTTGGCATGGCAATTGGGATACCTCCAATGAGCAGCACCAGCAAATTGTCAATTCCTTCTCTGTACTTCCTGTGCTGGATGGGGTACATTACTATAATCTCAATCACCATCCCCATAGCAATTGAGCAGATACAGAAGTTTCCAATGGCAGTCAACACCTGTTTTTCCAACACGGATTAGAGTTGAGATAAATTACCATATGCTACAACTTGATCTTGAACCAATGATGGATTTTTTTGGATACCTTCTGGAAGTGTCCCACATTGTTGGTGCTATCAACAAGATGGGCAGCCTTGCCAAAGAAGGTGTGGACACCAGTAGCTATGACGACAGCATCAATCTCACCTTGCTTGCAGGTAGAACCAGAAAAGACTTCATCACCAGGGTGCTTGGTTACAGGAAGGGACTCCCCAGTGAGAGCTGATTGATCAATCTTGAGAGGATCACCCTCCAAGAGACGAGCATCGGCTGGGACAATATCTCCCAACTTCACACTGATCAAGTCTCCTGGAACCAGGATTGAGGCTTCCTGCTCACTCCATTTGCCATCTCTCAAAACCTTTATGGCCAGATGAATCACACAATTAAGTCAACAACAAATTGACATAAGGGCAAAGACCCGTAACTTCAAAACGAATGAATGATGAAGAAAAGTGGAAATACCTTGGTTTTGGGAGCAAGGCCAGCCATAAGGGCAGCAGCAGCATTTCCTGCATTGTTTTCTTCAATGAAACTAATAGTTGAGTTGATAATAAGCAGCACAACAATACCGACGAAATCTTGCCAGTCCGGAGCCTTGCCCTACAATTATTCAAATGCCCATAGTTTAAAAAGAGAACATATAAAGATGGATTTCTAAAATGAAATCCAAAAAAAACTGAGATTTTACTTACCCCTCCATTGGCCAAAACAATGGCCATTACTGCAGCAGACTCCATGACCCATGACAGAGGATTCCACATAAAGCCCAAGAACTTGAGGAATTTGCTCTCTGTCTTCTCCTCAAGCTTGTTGGGGCCAAAAATCTCAAGCCTTTTTGCCCCTTCCTCTGATGTCAGGCCCTCCCTTGAACATTTTAGCTGGGCGAAAACTTCTTCAATCGGGATGTTCTCCTGCACCAATCAAAAACATGAATTCCATCAGTCATCACCATTTAATCTCTTGCATCATACTTCATATTATCAAATGAACAAAGATTCATGTGTGATCCAACTTACGAGGTCAACCGTTTCATTCTTAATCGCTTCTAAGGAAATATCGGAGGCCATGTTTGCAGTTAATTTTCAAGGAAAAGAGGACAAACACTTCCACAAAGAAAGATTGAGAGGCCAAAATTCTCTCTCTCTCTCTCCCTCTACAAATCCTCTTTTCCTGTCAGGCCTCCATGCAAATAAATATACAAAATTAAGCCGGACAAGTTGAAAGAGAAGGCGGAGGCCTCGGCTACTTATAGTCCCATCCCAGTTCGCACCTTTATTTTCAGGCAATTCTTGCCTTGCGTCCATGAACTCCCTACGATGGCGGCCCATCTGACATTTTGCCAATCTCTCATTGTTTTTCGTAAAGACTAATGAATGCGTTTTAAGTATTTCAAGATTTTCCTTGAAATATGGATTTCCAATCTTGAAAATTAAACTGATTTTTTCTTATAACCGCATTCCAAAGATTAGCTCAAGACTAGGATTAAATGCATGCTTTTTTCAGTGTCCAAAATTTGCATTGTCTTTAACCCCTGCAAGTAACAAGATATGAAAATATTGCGATAACAGTAAAATAACCTTACTTTCTAACTTTTTTTTTTTCATCATATTTTATTTCAATATCAAGTTTTTTTTTAAAATAAAATAAAATTTCGACCATATTATAAATAAATATTATTTGATATTTATAATATTGGAAGGTATTAATAAATAAATATTTGAATAATTTGTAATCTAGCACATAAAATAAAAGAGCGTGAACTGGCAAAATATCATGCAAGGTCTTAAAATAATTATTATAAACAGTTTACATTTTTCTTATGCATTATTAACAACCCTTATTTATTGCAAACTTTCAACCTTCTATATATAATATAACGGAAAAGTTAAAACCATCTAAGTAAGCATGGTATACATATGCACGCTTAGGTAGCATCTTTGAACTCTACCTTACCAGATATGAAATTGTATAAGATAAAAACTACTAAAAATTCTTGAAAATATATTTTTATATCAAAAAAATCAATTAAAATATTTCTCAAATCCAAAATATTATTCCATTAATTTTTCAGTTCAAAAAAAGCCAGTTGCTATTTTTTTTTTATTAGCTTACCTTGACTTATTAAAATTTCTGTAAATTACTCTGAATTTATTAATTAAGAAATTTAATGAATTAGCTTTTCAATAAAAAAATTTGCTTTAGATTCTTTAAATTGATATTGATTGGTAGTGATTTTAATCTTAATATATTATATTTTTTGAGAAATTTATTTCTTGAATTTTTAAAATGTACAAATTAAAGCGGAGACAATTTTAAATTTTAAAATAAAATGAACTAAACAAAAAGACTATTTTTTTTTTTAAAAAAAATCACAAATAAAACTTGTAAATGTTTTACTACAAATAAGTGTAAATTTCAACGAGTAAGACATTTTTTAATGTGGATGTTCAAATTTTGTCCAAAAATTAGGCAAAGGTTAATGGTTGGCCTTTTAGAACCAAAAAATTGTGCATGGATTATTGATCGGAAAATAACTTTGTGAATTTTATTAAATATAAAAATTTATTTTAGGGAATTGTAAACATATTAAATTTTTGGCCAATTGATAAGTGACACGTGTGAAATAATATATTAAATATTAATTTAAAATTTGCTATTTAAATCTTGGAATATATTAAATTTAATTCCAAAAGATAAATAGTTAATTTTAATTAATAATTTAGTATTTATTTTATATTCAAATCAAGAATTGACAAGTGTCAAAGATAAAGTGTCTGTATCCACAGACCAATCAAATCAAAGATATTTAATATTGATATTATCTTTTGATATTTGATATTATCAAATCAAATATATCCCAAATTATCTTTTGATATCTAATATTATCTCATCAAAGAGATAGCCTTTGAAGTATTTAAGTAAATCTAGAAATCTTCCTTCAAGCACCTCTATAAAGGGGTGATTTTAGCTCATTTGAGACAACATAAATTCTAGCAGACGAGAGAAACTTGGAAGAGGTCTAGCAATTCTCTCAACCAAATTCAAGGAGATCCACGACGTTCAAGGCGTTCTTCACAGAACTCATATATTTTTGGCGTTTGATTTGAGATCAAGCCATGAAGCCCTCAAATTTGCATTATTTTATTCAAGAAGATTCACAACGTTCAAGGTGTTCGTTGCGGGACTCATATATTTCTAGCTTCTGATTCGAGATAAAGGTGCGAATCCCTCTAATTGGAGTTATTTTTATTCAAGAAGATCTACGACGTTCAAGGCGTTCTTCGCGGAACTCATATATTTTTGACATTTGATTCGAGATCAACGTGCGAAGCCCTCGAGTTGGCGTTATTCTTATTCAAGTTAAATTTAAAGGAGACCCACGGTATTTGAGGCATTTTTTGCAGAGCTTATTAAATTCAAGATTATATTTGAAAGGGAAGAATCAGAGGATCAAATTAGAAATAGAATCCATAGTTGATTGATTGATAGATTGTAATTTTATTTATACAATATTTCTTGTCTCGTAATTTTATTTATTGCAAACAAAGAAAATTTGTTGTTACAAATTTTGGCATGCCCAGTGGAACCTCTCTACTTCTCATCTCTTCCTTTCATCAAGTTGAAGCATCATGGCTACCAACAAGACTGTTGCATCGAAGATGACTACCTCAAATTCCATAAATGCTAGAGTAAGAAATATTGGCGTCACCACAAGAAGTATGTCCAAAAAGTCACAAACATCCTCAGAGGTAAATCCTTCACTTGAAGTTGTGGAGAAGGAATTGCCGCATGCCATCGATATTAATAAAGATGGTGCAGACTTAAACGAAAAATCAACAGCATCCACTCCGCGTTCAACCTCAAGTTCCTCAAGCATAGCGCCAGCGATGGTGATAAGTGCTACAACTTTGGAGAAACAAATTGCCAATTTGATGAAGATTATTGAAGGACTGGCAAAACATGTCCAAGAGCAAGATTCTCAAATCTCCAAGTTGATGAACAAGGTGGATAATGCTGAGACCAGTCACATGATGGAAAAACAAATAGAAGCTCAAGATAAGGCGAAATATCCACAAAGAGGTAACCAGTTGAAAATGAAAATCCTACAGTGAAGGAATTACAAGTTTCCACCGATGGACTACTTCCTATTGGCCAGCTAAGAGAATTTATCATGGGAACTATCAAAGACAAGTTTAAAGGGAGCTTTAAGCCATTTATGACTTATTCCAAGCCATATACTCAAAGAATTGACAACTTAAAGATGCCGATTGGTTATCAGCCACCGAAGTTTCAAATATTTGATGGCAAAGGTAATCTAAAACAGCATGTGGCCCACTTCATCGAAACTTGTAATAATGCTGGGACTTATGGAGATCACCTAGTAAAATAATTTGTTCAATCTTTGAAAGGCAATGCTTTTGACTAGTATGCCAACTTGGAAGCGGGCTCAATTAATAGTTGGGGGCAGTTGGAGCAAGAATTTCTCAATCGCTTCTACAGTACCCGAAGGATAGTTAGTATGATTGAACTTACAAATTCTCACCAATGGAAAGAAGAACCAGTTATTGACTACATCAATCGCTGGAGAAACTTATGCCTCAATTGTAAAGATCGATTGTCTGAAGCTTCAGCTATCAAGATGTGCATTCAAGATATGCATTAGGGGCTTTGATATATTCTCCAAGGAATTCAGCCCAAAACATTTGAAAAGTTGGCTACTCGAGCCCATGATATGGAGTTGAGCATGTTTGCTAACGGAGTAAAAGGGCCACCAATTCAGGAACCTCGTAAGCATAAAGAAAAGCAAGAATTCAAGAAAGGGGGCAAACATCTTGCTAAAGAGCAAAGTAAAAAAGCTATGGCAGTGAATGCAACACCCACCCATCAAGTTTTGTACAAAGGCAGAAATCACAAGAGACGAAAAGAAAAATATCTCCCAAGAAAGAGGACAAAGAAAATTAACTTTAAAGGAGATGTAAGCTAAAACATACCTAATCCTTGATTCGGATGTTTCTGGAATATTTGATGATGCTCAATGCAAACCTTAGTGAATTACCTGAAATGAAGTAACCTGAAGAAGCTGGGAAAATTGATGACCTAAAGCATTGCAAGTATCATCGGTTGGTGGGTCACCCTATCCATGACTGCTTCGTATTTAAAGATAAAGTGATGTAATTAGCTAGGCAAGGAAAAATCTTGCTTAAGGAGGATAATGCTGCCTCAAATCATGCTACAATCAAGATTGAAAAGGATGTATTTGGTGATCACGACAGTGACATTGCGTGCTACATGATAAGTGAAGAAGAGATTTCTTCTCACGAAACATGTTTATTTGATGAAGAAAATCATAATGTAATTGAGGAGTGCATATTGCCAATGACTTTCACTGATGAAGATATGTTGCTTGGCTCCAAGCCCCACAATAGGCCACTGTTTGTAACTGCCTATGCTCGTGAGCAAAAAATAAATAGAATTTTAATTGATGGAGGCTCTACAGTCAATATCTTGCCATTGCATGTGCTAAAGGACTTAGGAATCTCCACAGATGAATTGATAAATAGTTGGTTGATGATCCAAGGGTTCAATCAATAGGGGCAAAGGGCTCTTGGAATAATAAGGATAAAGCTATTGATGGATGACATGTTGTCAACGGTATTGTTTTATGTCATAGATGTCAAAACATCATACAATATGCTTCTAGGCCAACCTTGGCTACATGAAAATGGTGTGGTTTCCTCTACTTGGAACCAATGTTTCAAGTATTGTCGAGGAGGTGTGGTAAAGAAAGTGATTGGAGATAGCAAACCTTTCACTGAAGCTGAATCACACTTAGCAGACACCAAATACTACATCGAAAGTCTAAAAATTGCCAAAGCCAGAGACCAGGAGGAATCCAAGCAGCAAGATGACCTTGATGGAGGAAACAAGGTTAAAGACTTGACTCTATCATGTCATAGTGAAGATCATGTAAAGGGTGAGTTACCTCTAATAAGATCTAAATCATTGAAAAAATTAACATTTCCTTTAACCAAGCTTGATCTGAATAAGCCATCCACATAGCTACTGAAAGGATTTGTGTGCCCAACTCAAGAAGCCGAAAAAGAACATGGAGAATCTCTACAACTTTCAAATGATAGCTGTTTTGATCCAAAAGCCTATAAACTTCTTGTCAGAGCTGGATATAATCCGCAAAAACATTCCATCTTGGGAAGACATCTCCCTGAGGCATCTGGCAAGCAAACGTATGGGCTTAATACTACCCAAATGATGTTGAAAGAAAAAGGTCAAGGTGTCCAAAGCTCTCAAACGGGACTTGGATTTGTTCCTCAAAATCCCATTCACATTGCAAATAGGAGAGCCAGCAATAATCATATAGTTGGAGAGGAATTTTCCTCAACATATGATGTTTTTTATAAAAATGGGAAGAAAGTCCCACAAATCTCAATTTCAATAGACTTGGGAAATGACAGCACAAAAGAACTTACGATCGGAGACCAAAAATGCCAAAGTTCTTGAAGTGGGTTAGAGAGCCGAAAAAGCTTAGGAGTTCAATTCCTTCACGTATGAAACAACGCTCTATTTTGAATATATCATGTGGTAAAACCCTGAAGGTTAAACTGCGAACTATTATCTTCACACAAATTGAAATTGATGAAGAAAGTGAGAGAGAAAGCGTGGCCTCTTCATATCATATTATTGTTAGTGATAGTCGGCACACTCATTAAAATGCTGCAGATCATCTTTCTAAGCAAATCCCCAAGCTTATCAGCAGTGGTTACATAAGTGAAAAGGATAGTATCATGCAGACAATCTATATAAGAAAAAAAGATGGGCAAATAAGGGCATGTATAGAATTCAAAAAGATTGAGCCTATGGAAGAGGATATTGTGCCAGCGTACCATATTACCTTAAGCGAAGAATTTTTGATTGAAGAAGAAGATGCTGAAACTAATCCTCCTGAGTTTGAAGAAGTTGTTAAAGCCACAATAGATGAATTGAAAGAAATTAATTTAGGTGATGCCAATGATCCGTAGCTTATCTACATTAGTGCTTTGTTGACTGCTAAGGAAGAAGAAGTATATGTTAAGCTATTACGTGAATTTAAAGATATATTTGCATGGTCATACAAAGAGATGCCTGGGTTAGATCTAAAGGTGGCAGTCCATCATTTATCAATAAAGAAAGGAACTCGTCTATTTATGCGAGCCCAACGGCGATTTCGCCCTGAATTGGTTCCTTTGATTCAAGCTGAAGTAAATAAGCTCATCGAGGTTGGGTTTATTTGAGAAGTCAAGTATCCAACATGGATCTCTAACATCATCCCAGTAAGAAAGAAAAATGGCCAAATTCGAGTTTATGTTAACTTTAGAGATTTGAATGGTGCTTGTCCTAAGGATGATTTTTCATTGCCCATTGCAGAACTCATGATTGATGCTACCACAGGGCATGAGGCATTATCATTTATGGATGGATCATCGGGGTATAACCAAATATGCATGTCTCCAAGAGATGAGGAGTTGACAACCTTTCGTGCTCCGAAGGGAATATACTGTTACAAAGTAATGCCGTTTGGACTAAAAAATGCTGGTGCCACATATCAAAGGGCAATGCAGAAGATATTCGATGACATACTTCATAAGAATATTGAATGTTATGTTGATGATGTAGTTGTCAAGTCCAAAAGGCGAGAAGATTACATACAAGACTTGATACAAGTTTTCAAACGCTTGAAAAAACACCAACTCAAAATGAATCCATTAAAGTGTGCATTCAGTGTTACATCAGGAAGGTTTCTAGGATTCATAGTTCGTCATCGAGGCATAGAAATAGAGCAAGCAAAGATTGATGTAATTTTAAAAATGCCTAAACTTCAAGATATCCATGAACTTAAAAGTTTGCAAGGAAAATTGGCTTATTTACGGAGATTCATATCAGCTGGTAGATGTCAACCATTTAGCCATCTCATGAAAAAGGGGGTTCCATTTGAGTTGGATAAAGCTTGTAGGAATGCTTTATGAAATATCTTGTGTTGGTTGCACCAGTACCTGGACGTCCACTGATTCTTTATATTGCTGCTCAAGAACGTTCTGTTGGAGCTTTATTAGCACAAGAAAATGATGAAGGAAAGGAAAATGCCTTGTACTACTTGAGTGGAATGATGATGCTGAATGAGTTGAAATATTTGCCAATTGAGAAAATATGTTTAGCTCTAATTTTTGCAATTCAAAAGTTAAAGCATTACTTTCAAGCTCATAGTGTTTGTCTTATCTCAAAAGCAAATTCACTAAAATATGTCATGTCAAAACCTATCCTCTCTGACAGACTCACAAGATGGTACCTTCAGTTGCAATAATTTGAAATCATCTATGTCCTGCAGAAGGTAGTACAAGGACAAGTTTTGGTTGACTTCTTGGCTGAACACCCAATTCCAGCTGAGTGAGAGTTATTTGATGATCTACCTAATGAAGATGTCTTGGTGGTTGAAATTACATCTCCTTGGAAGATATACTTTGATGGAGCATCCCATAGAGGAAAAGCTAGTGCCGAAGTGGTATTCATCACATCTAATGATGAAGTATTACCATATTTCTTCACTTTTACCAAAATTATTCCAACAACATTGTTGAATATCAAGCTCTTATTCTTGGATTAGAAATGGCAGTTGACATAAAATAATTACACCTTAAAGTTTATGGAGATTCTAAGTTAGTGATCAACTAGTTGCTTGGATCATATGAAGTCAAGAAGCTTGAATTACTTCGATACTTTAATTATGCAAAAAAGCTCATTAGATGGCTTGGGGATGTAAAAATTGAACCCGTGCCAAGAAAAGAAAATAAGCAAGCTGATGCATTAGCTAAATTGGCCTCTTCACTTGTTGTACTTGAGAGTGAAGTGAGAATTTCAATATGTAAAAGTTGGGTTATACCACTAATCTTCGAGGATGAGGATTGTGAAGAAGATGAAAGCCATGTTGTTCAAGTATTCGAAATAGAAAAAGAAGATTGGCGCCAATAGTTCGTGGACTATTTGAAGTATGAAAAGCTACCAAATGATCCACGTCAAAGAGTCAACATCCGACGTCGTGCGACTCACTTCATCTATTACAAAAGTGTACTTTATAGGCTATCATTTGATAGGGTCTTCTTGCATTGTTTAAGTGATGATGAAGCTATCCAAGCCATAAAAGAAGCTCATTCCGGAGTTTGCAGCGCCTACCAATTAGGTCCAAAATTACATTTTTGGATAAAAAAAAAGGGGCTACTACTGGCCGACAATGGTAAACGATTGCATGGATTATGCTAAAAGATGTCAAGCTTGCCAATTTCATGCAAATTTCATTCACCAACCACCCGAGCTATTACATCTGACTATTGCTTCATGGCCCTTTGATGCTTTAGGTTTAGATGTGGTTGAACCTATAACAAAGTCATCTGCTGGGCACTTGTATATTTCGGCTGCAACAGACTATTTCTCTAAATGGGCCGAAGCAGTGCCCCTCAAAGAAGTAAAGAAGAAAAATATTGCTGACTTTATTCGTATCAATATTATATATTGCTATGGGATTCCTCAATATATAATTACCGATAATGGAAAGCCCTTTAGTAATAGTCTGATAGATAAACTTTATCAAAAGTTCAATTGCAAACAAAAGGAAGTCTTCAATGTATTATGCCGCAGCTAATGGTCTTGCTGAGGCGTTCAATAAGACTCTGTGTAATTTGTTGAAGAAAGTAATTTCAAAGTTAAAGAGAGATTGGCATGAAAGAATTGGAGAAGCTTTATGGGCATATCGAACTACTCATAGAACACCTACACAAGCAACTCCATCTTCATTGATTTATGGAGTTGAAGCAGTTTTACCTCTTACGCAACAAATTCCTTCATTGAGGATAGCCATATAAGAGGGGTTGACTGAGGAAGAAAATGCACACCCACATCTTGAAGAATTGGAGGCCTTTGATGAGAAAAGATTGGAAGCACAGCAAAGACTTGAGTGTTATCAAGCTTGGCTTTCCAGGCATTTAACAAGAAAGTGCAATCACGATCTTTTCAAGTTGGGGATTTGGTGCTCACTATGAGAAGACCCATAATCACAACTCATCAGATTGGGAATAAGTTCACATCAAATGGGATGATTCTTATGTTGTCAAAAAAGTTTATGCAAATGGTGCATATAAGTTGGTTGTTGATGATAGATTAAGAATTGACCATATAAATGGAAAGTCCTTGTAGCACTAATATGCATAAAGTTGGAAGATTGCTCCTTGACGCACGAGCCTAAATTGCATGTTGCTCCTTGACGTACGAGCTTAAAATGTATGTTACTCCTAACCCGCATGAGTATAAACTGTGAACGGCGCCCCCCTCCAAAATGTTGCTTTCTTTGAATTACGTTATGACTTGATCTCTTTATTGGGTACATAAGCAACTCAGATATTCTCTAAGTTTAGTCATGAGTTTATTTTAAATTATATTTTCCCTTTATTCAAAAGAAAAAAAAATTGTTTAGTTGTTTTTTATTAAGTTAGAGTTTTTTTTTAAGTTAAAAATAAAAAATAAAAAATAAAAAAAATAAAAAAATAAAAATAGTTTAGTTGTTTTTTTTTAGTTAATCAGTTTGTTGAGTTTTTATTGGGTTAGAGTTTTTTTTTTTAAGTAAAAAAAATTAGTTGTTGAATTTGAGTTTTTTTTAAATATATATAGTTTAGTTGTTTGGGTTAATTAATTTGAGCTTGCTAAAAACAAAAAAAAAACAAAAAAAGGAAGGTAGCAATTTTTGTTTGGTCAAAAAAGGAGAGAAATTAAAAGATTGCAAGATAAAAAAAAAAGATATCTTCTATGTAATCTCAAAAAATAACAAATGTAGCAAAGTTTACTAAAAAAAAAAAAAACAAAGAGCAAAAAGTTCTAAATAAATTTTAAGTAAAAGGACTCAAGTTTTTCAATTCTTCCTTGACAGCCTCCAAGTGTTCCATCGAAGTTTGCAAATTCTCAGCCACTTTATTGCTCAATGGAGGAGTATTCTTGATAATAGTAATTTCCTCTTCAATCTCACGAATTTCAGTTTGGGCATTTTGAAGAAGTTGTTGTTGGCATTTCAATGATGAAGTCAAGTTCTTTTTGCATTCCTTTAATTTTCCAATCTCCTTCCCAACACATTCCAACTCTTCTTGAGTGGAATGAATTTGATTTATTTCTTTGCTTTCTCTAGTTTGAGCATTATGAAGATGACTTTTGGCCTCATCTAGTTGTTGTGTAAGAGTTTCATTGGATGATTTCTCAAAAATTGCTGACTTGGCCTCATCATAAGAAGCAGTCTTGTCAAAAAGTACTTGCAATAATCCTTCAACATTAGAGATGTCAAATTTGTTAAAGTCCCTCATTAATTCAAGCACAAATTGAACACTATTCTTAATAGATGAGATTGAATCAAGTAAAGTATTTGCTATTCTCTTGTGAAGGCCATCCCACAACATTTGAAAATACTCTTTTTGATGATTAAGTACAAATTTCTCACCTTCAAACATTGAAACTGGAGCACAAGGAGATAGTTGTTTAGCTTTCATGTTATGGAGTGCCTCATTTTGCATGGTTGTGTCAATTGGAGTGTTTGTGGCCAATAAGTTAGGTCCCATGATTGATCATCGGCTGCCTTGGGATGTCTCATCTTCATCAACATTAAGAATTCATTTTCTAACTGAAATATTGCATGATTTGAGTGAGCAAACAACTAAAATGGGGCTTATTTAAAGGAGAAAAGGGGGGGTGGGGGGAGGGATAGAGAAAAGAAAATAACCTCTTTGGCAAAGTTCTCTGTTGGCAAAGAATCACTTGGCTTTGGAGATTTGGGACTCCTTTTTAAGCCTTTTTCAATGATGATCTACATTACTACTGCTGCTTGTTTCTAAAGGATAAGGATTCCTTCTCTTTTCTTTTGGGGGCTTAATGTCTTCTAGGTTGGAAGAATTTTGAATAGTTTGAGCAGGTGGTCTATCCCCTTTATCATGATCCTTGTGCTTAAGGAAAATTTTAATTGACTTCAAATTGATCAATTGTGCAATATTTTCATCAAAGTAATCTCCATGAATTTTAGTCCACCATTTCTTGTAAGCATCCAAAGAGAATTTTTTCACATTTGAGGGTACACAAGGAAACCATGCTGTAGACATAGAATTATGCAAAGTGCATAAGCGTCAATAGCGAAGTCCTTCATCCAAATCGGTTGTGCGAATATCATGAGCAAGAATTCCAGGAACTTCTTGATAATATCCAAATTGACGACTGAAGCGGTGAGGACTATAAGGTTCAATAATAAAGTAGTCACCTTGCCACAAAGGAAGATAATTTGAGCGAATAGCAATGAAGTATTTTTGCTCCAATTCTCTAGCCTTGCCATCATCAATATATGGAAATCCTTTGTCTTTCGTAATTATGGTGCAAGTCCAGGAAATAAAATCCCCTTTGTGAATTCTCCTACGAGCTTCCTTTGGATCATAATATTTTGCACCCTCTTCGCCAGAATAAATCACCATTCTTGGGCTACATATTCTTTGCCAAACTTGATAATGTGTTTTGAAGTAGTGTGCCAACCAAGCATAAACAAAATGGATGGAAAAAGAAGAATGGACATGACTCGACCTCGGGGAACCTGAAATTTTATTCAAACCATTGTAGATGTTGGCTAAAACTGGAATAGCAAGACTAACCTTCCTACCGGTAGCCATGATGCATGCTATCTTGAAAGTGCTTGGACATATTGAATTGACATCATTGGTAGGAAGAACAAACGAGCAAAGCCAACAAGCCAAGAATGCTGCCAAATAGGTTTCTTCTCTCAAGTTCCCAGGAATCCCAAGTTTTGAAAATAATGCCTCCTTTGCGATAGACCATTCTCCATGAACGCCAAAATCACCAAGAGGATTATGAGTTGATTTGAGCCGGACTGTCTTTTTCTCCTTGCGTGATGGTGGTTGATGGTATTTTATGACTCTTCAAGATCAATACTCCACCCATTTCTCTATAATAACTTGAGAAAGTTGACCTCCATGGGTACCCTTTTGAAGTAAATGATAAGCTTGAAATACGAATTTGCAAGAATTGGGAATAAATTTACTTCCTATTTCGTCAACTCCAGTAAGCTCCTTGGCATAAGGAATCACTTTGTCATAAAAAATTTCCATCATAGGGAGGCCTACAAGGTTGTGCAAATCCCACAGCAATATGGATAATTCTCCAAAGGAAGTAAAAAGAGTATTTGTAAGTGGACACCATGCCTCGCAAAATGCTTTGATAATCTCAGGATTTCAATTATATGTGAATAATGAAGCATACATTGGATCATATACTTTCATGGCAATCAACTTACGCTTGCATCGGCTAAGGACATCTTTAGTCTACTCCCAGTATCCTTTGATATAATGGAATTCGCCATTAAATTGAAGGGTTTCTCCCCATTTAGTTTTTCCCTTAATAATGCTGCAACCCAATATTGGTAAAGGAATCGATTCATTTGATTGTTGACGATGAATTAATTCGCTTGGAGGACAATGATGAGTTGCCCTTAAAGCCCACACCTTGGAAGTTTTGATCTCCCGGGACCATTCCTCAATATAAAGTGAATTGATCAGTCGTGGCCACTTTGTTGCGTATCTACTGATAAGCGGATTATTAGTAGTCAAAAGTGTGCTTTTCTCCATGGGTTGATTCTCTTCATCAAGGATGATTAAATGTTGTACTCCAGCACCGGTTGAAACATCCTTAAAGTAAACCATGATGCAGTCTGCAAGGATACAAGAAACGTTAATCCAATTATTGAGAAAGAAAAAAAAAGGGACATGAATGATGTGAAAAATCATCATGTTTAATGCCCATGTGAATTAATGGAGAATCAAGTTGATAGCAATGCAAAAATAATGTTATATGTTCAAAGGGACATTCTATCAAACATAAAAGATGTATAAGTTAGAAGAGAAGGAATGTTAAAAATTAAGAAGATGAGCATACTCGGACAGTCCCACAAATTGATTCCACCAACTATGTCTATCCAAGTTCGTTTGGGTGCCCCTAACCATGCCTTTTATAGTGCTTTTGAGGTTGCCGAGTTCAAGTAGGAATCTCAGCTCAAGACAAATTCCAAATATAAAGTTGAGTTCTAATTGAATTTGGTTTCACCTGAATACAATAGAAGAAGTTGTTCCCTAAAAGGATGCTTGTGGGCCCATGATTCCATATATAATAACCAAGAGTGAATTGGTTGCTTGGCCACGAAAATAGTCAAGGGAAAATTGACAATTGAGAATGTCAATTATGCATGTGGATCCATAATTATTTAAATATATATATATATATATATATATATAAATTCAAGGGATGAAGTAAAGCTTGCTGCCATTGATTTTTCTATAAAGAAGTAATTTTGGGCTTATCATGTGAATTTTGATATGGGCTTTGGTTCGGCCCACATATGTTCTCATATGCTTCAAGTCTCATCTCTTTTGGAATTGATCTACATTCTTTCGTCAAATATTGAAGTGGGGGCATTTGTAAATATATTAATTTTTTGACCAATTGAGAAGTGACACGTGTAAAATAATATATTAAATATTAATTTAAAAATTTCTATTTAAATCTTGGGATATATTAAATTTAATTCCAAAAGATAAATAGTTAATTTTAATTAATAATTTTGTATTATTTTATATTCAAATCAAGTATTGATACGTGTCAAAGATAGAGAGTATGCATCCATAGACCAATCAAATTAAAGATATTTGATATTGATATTATCTTTTGATATTTGATATTATCAAATCAAATATATCCCAAATTATCTCTTGATATATAATATTATCTTATCAAAGAAATAGCCTTTGAAATATTTGAATCAATATAGAAATCTTCTTTCAAGCACCTATATAAAGGGTGATTCCAGCTCATTTGTGACAACATAAATTCTAACAGATGAGAGAAACTTGGAAGAGGTCCAACAATTCTCTCAACCAAATTCAAGGAGATCCACGACATTCAAGGCGTTCTTCACGGAACTCATATATTTTTGGCGTTTAAATCGAGATCAAGGCGCGAAGCTCTCGAATTGGTGTTATTTTATTCAAGAAGATCCACGACGTTCAAGATGTTCTTCGCGGGACTCATATATTTCTAGCTTTTGATTCGAGATCAAGGTGCGAATCCCTCGGATTGGCGTTATTTTTATTCAAGGAGATCTACGACGTTCAAGACATTTTTCGCAGAACTCATATATTTTTGGCGTTTGATTCGAGATCAAGGTCCAAAGCCCTCAAGTTGGCGTTATTTTTATTTAAGTCAAATTTAAAGAAGATCCACGACATTCAAGGCGTTTTTTGCGGAGCTCATTACATTCAAGATTATATTTGAAAGGGAAGAATCAGAAGATCATATTAGAGATAGAAATTATAGTTGATTGATTGATATGTTGTAATTTTATTTGTACAATATTTCTTGTCTTGTAGTTTTATTTATTGCAGACAAAGAAAATTTGTTGTTACATAAACTTAATAATTTTCCCAAATATATATTGGTATACATGTTATTCTATCATTAACTTTATTCAAAAACCTTAATATTTGTCCAAGATCTAAAATGAGGTAGGTTGTCGTTTGATTCACATTCAAATGAGCAGACTCGCTTTCCAAGGATAATTCACTTGAAAATTTTCTTTGTTGATCACATGTAAATTTATAAATTAATTGTACATTGTAATTTACGATTTCATGTGTTACACTAATGATCTATATTGAAGTTATTATGGCATTCCAATAATAATGCATGCAATCGTTTTAGGCAGCTATTTATTTGAATCCAATTTACTAAGTTTGAAGGTAATTAATTTAAATACATCACTTTTATTTAAAAGAAGCATATGAATTACATAAAATATGAGACATGTAAATAGGTGTGTACCTGAATGAGGCGCAAGAGAACAGAAAGATTCATATAGGATTATTCCACTTAGGCTCTAGCTAGAACTTTCAAATATATATATATATATATATATATATTTATTTATTAATTTATAATTATAATTATATATATTGTTGTGTTTAGACACAATCAAGTTAAAATATATAATAATTCATATTAGTATCAATTAATTCGTCACTTATGCACTAAATCAAACAAAATACTAATTATACATTTAAATATAATATATATGTATTAATATTACAAAAGCAATTTTTATTACTATTTAATCACATATACATAAAAATTATCAATGTATAGAAACCATCTAACTCAAAGAATAGAATTATTAATGTAATATTTATGTATGTCAAAAAATAGAAACACAGTAAATCACAGTACAATGAAAATATAAGTAATTAAAGAGTTAATTTAATTTTTTGAAATGCGTCATTTATATTCAATTGTACATTTAATATTAATTTTATTTTGTAATTTATATAGTGGCATTATAATCAATAATTCTAATTACTTATCTGAGTCATTTTTCATACAAAATAATATTACCAACTTACAACTCAAATCAAATTTCACGAGCAATCTACTGATAACAATATCTCATAAAAAATCTCACAATCAATCAAAAACTCACATCACAACATACTATTATGTCAACGATCGTCATTACATTATCCACAATCAATTAAATCCCCAAAACTCATTTTTATTTCTCCGGAACAACTACGTACATTTCAATTCTTATTTCAAGAGAACAAAAAATGAGAAAACTTCCCCCAAACGATCAGTAAAATTCTTAATCCTGAGTTACACTCGGAGCCGACCTTTCACCCACATCAGACTATAACAACAAAAGCTTTGCTTGGCTGGGTATACTGCTGCATTTTTCACCCAAAACAAATAAAATAAAATATCTCTACTCATATTCCAAGACCGCTATCCAAGACACACTTGTAAAATACTTATTGTCCCGTTCCTCTAAACAAAAATAATCATTACATATATACAAATATTAAATATATATCTTCTCGTACTACAATTATACATACATAAAAATACTAATACACAATTTTATTTTCACCCACTAATCAAACAAAAAGGTATTCATCTAATATTTATATTTACAATATAAAATGTCTCTTTCTAACATAAACAAACACAACATTCTCTTCCAAAATAATCTCTAACTACTCCTAAAATAAAACACATATCGCAATCCCCAACCCAACTCGCCAAAATTTATTCTTCCAATTTATTTTTTCCAAAACATGCAAAATATAATCAAATAAAGCCAAACCTCCTACAAAACTAATAATAGATTATATCCAATAGAGATAATTACAGCCCCCCCCACGAAATTTGGGGTAACTGCATATATATTCCCTGTGGTTTTGGAAACTATAATTACTTCTCCTTATATTTGATGTCATCCAACAGATAAATTCAATTGTTAGTCAAACTAATGGAATCTACTGTAGTTGTTGGAAATTTTTCTAAGTGTATTCTGCCCTTTAGTTGTCTTAACTTGCATCTTGATTATTTTGTTGGATCAAAATACTTTATATACGTATGTGCGGACTTAATTATAATCTATATTATTAATAAAGATTCTGATTATTTATTGGCGTGAAAAATTTTAAAAATTTTCTTGAAATGCCTTTATTTATTTTTTTTAATCCTTATTTTACCTAAAATAACCATTGTACCATTTCCATCCCATTACCAGCATTAGTCCCATCAATTTAATATATGGTTATATTTCATCTCATACCTATGCATTTTTTTTTCTTTTGTATTGCCATCATCTTCTTGACTATATATGATTTCTTTCATCTAACTATTTTTGAACTTTTATCTATACTATTCTTCAAATTTATATGAATGAATTTATTGTTGTCTTTATATCATAAATGTTAATTGATTGGTTTTTTTTTTTTTTTTTGGGGTCTATTTGTAGTATTTATTTTTAGATCATTTGGATTTTGAAGTTACATCATCATAATTCGGTAAATTTTCACTTTTATAACTACAATATAAATGAACTTATTATGCATAGTTAGCAAATGTGAGGGTTAATTTGCCAGGCTTTACCTTAATGCTTGCATAATGAATTTTAATTATATAATCATCTGCATCTCCACATAATTAATTATGGGTTAAGAGATGTCCATAATTAGTTTGAAAAACTCTATAAACATAAGTTTTGTGTTCAAATGTCAATAGAAATATGTTATTTCATCTTACTTAAGTGTCATTCATAAGTACCTCAAGAATTATGCTCCGATATTTAAATGCACATGCATCGAGTGTACACTAGTTGCTAGTATGAAAAAAAGGAACCTAGAAAGAGGTTAGTTTATAAATTTAATTAATTAGTAATATCACAAGTGAAAATATATTTATTAATTTTATTAATTAAAAGTCTAAATATATTATTTATTTTTATTAATTAATTTAATTAACTAAAAGTCTAATTATACAAGTTAATCCGAATATTACTTTTGTGCATACTTATATTGGAGTGTATTTTAGCTATATTGTATATGCATTATTTGGTTCTTTTAAATATTTTAAATTTTGTTAACTAAAATACAAACTTGATATATAATTTGAAATTGTTTAGCAAAAAAATTCTTAAAAAATAAAAACTCATTATTTCTTAAATTAGTATAATTTAAAATTATTCATAATAGCTTTACGTAAATATATATAAATTGATAAAATTTTCTAAAAAGTAAATAATTTTTAATAAAATACATAATAATATAATTTTAATAATTTTAAAATATTTTTATAATTTTTAAATTATTTAAATACTTTTTTTCAATTTTCCTTTTTTCCCCTTCATCGTCCGCACCTCCTATCCCCACACATCTATGTGCACATTGCTGCCATGGCCATGTGGGCAGCCATGGTATTCCCAAATGCCAAATTTAACCAGATCTAGATCCAGCCAAATTCGACGAGCAGCCGCCATGAACACTGGTCATGGTAGCCGTAGCAATCCCCTCCCCCCTCCCCCCGCCCCCCGCCCCAACCAACCCAAGCATATATCTAAGTATAAATATGTATGTATCTTACATATGTATATGTTTGTTATATATTTTACAAGTGTCTATATGTAAGTATACAAATGTAATATATATATTTTTATACATATATACGTACATCTAAATATATATAAATATTTTTTAATTTTAATAAATAAAAGGATATATATATATATATATATATATTTTTTATTTTTTACGTTTTGACTCTTTTGGGTGTTTTATTTAAAATCATTAAGAGTAATGTAATCATTTCATGCACTCTAATAGGATTTTTAAGGACGTCCCTTGTTAAAGAAGGTGGATATAGTTCTCTAAACTTGAGTAGATCTACCTATAATTACTCCAAACCTCAGGAGAGGTTGCAATTATCCATGTCTATTAATTAGCCTTGCTTCTCAGGCCACCTAATTGGAGCGTGATGCATCACCGTAAAGTTCAAATTATGCTGCTTCAACGGCTCTCAAACATTTTCCCAGTTCTGTTTCAAGCTCATTTGATCAAGAAGAAAACTGTTTTCAATCATAATTTCGAACAAGCATTTGGGAAATGCTTAAGTTGAACAGGTAAAATCCATGCAGCTTCAAACCAAGGGGTCAGTTTATTCAAATGGTACATAATTTTATTTCTTCGAAACCTTCTCAGATATTCTAATCCTTCACAAAGTGACGAACATTTCGATCTATAGATGAAGCAAAAGCAAGCAAAGGCAATCTAGCCAGTGAGCCACATGCAGGCTTAATACAAGTAACGCTTTAACACTTACAAGTATGATCCGCATCCAACACATTGCAAGAACTTGGTTCTTAGTTTGCTAAATTGGGCTCTGATGTTTGCTTCTATGGTATCCATTCAAAAGTCATAAAACTCCCCACCCAATCAATGTTAACTGCTGTAGCACCTTATTAAAGCATAAGCATCCCATGAATAACACTTCAAAGTTGTACCTCATTAGCACAATTTAGACACTTCAAATTTGGTGAAACTTGATATGGTCCTTGGTCGACCCACTTGCCATCTCTTACAAACAATCAGACATTAACATCAAATTATGTTCGATGAAAGCCCACACCAAACACAAAATAATAACAGTCTAATTCACAAACAAGAATGCTGAATGCAGTATGTGGGTAGGAGACCAAGCACAAATATCTATTTCAGAATAAGATAAGTACCTCAACTGAAAAAAACATGGCTCAGCAAACACCACCAGAAAATTGGAGACCAAAATAATTAGAGCAACTACATTGCATCAGCAAAAAAAGAATATGTTACTCGAACAAAAGAAGTCAGCATACTACTTGGCTATTCCACTAAAAATCCCCAAAGAACAGCAACATTTAGAGCAATAATAGTTAAAATTGTTCAGAAAACACAAAAAATGGACCCTTCTTCCCCCATTTATTTCTATGCATTGGTGCAGTTCTATAGAGCTAGTACCTGACTGTCCGCTCCTATACTGATAATGCTAACAATTATAGACCAATCCAAGGTAAAAAAGGTCCATATCTTGACAGTGCAAGCAACCAACTTGGCTGTAATTAACCTACCACCATTACCCCAACACATACGCAGAAAAAAATAGGGAAATGAAAAAATTAATAAAGAATAATCAATAAATGAACATATATAATAAGAAACACCTCAAAATAATTACATTTTCCCTAGTTACAAATTCCAATTTAACAGCCATATTTAAACACGCAGAGAGCCATCAAAGCTTCAAAGCTTCAAAGTTCACCTCACTTAGGCAAGTAGCAATTCTAGTATCCACTGACAATAATTTCCGTACTGAAATCAAATGGCACCAAAACGAATATCACAAACAACATTCAGCAGGCAATCCAAAACCCAGAAGATGAATAAAACATAAGAGTCTCGGCAAAAAGAAAATAGAAAATAGAAAAAAGAAAAAAAGAAAAAGCACTAATAGTCCGAAAACCCCCATTTTGAACTTCAAATTAATAACAACAATTCCTCGTAGAAGCATTATCCAAAATTTAATCCACCGGAGTTTAAAATGCAGTTATGAACTAAAGCAACAAAACAAGCATCTATTGTAACTCTATATTCTGTATTTCTTTTAAAGCATCAATACAGTTAAAGCTCAAGTGGGGCTTAAAACCCTAGTTTCGTGCGGCGCCAATGCCTGCGCTTTGCATTATACCTACAAGGAACGAGAAGGGAACCATATTTAACAAAAAAATGATCGACCATAAAAACCAAAAATTAAAAAAAAAATAGAAACAGAGAGCAAAAAATCGTACCTGATTGTATTGTCCGTACGCATGCGGATCCAATAAGGAATTGGACGATTCTGCCTCTGCTTCTTCGCCAGTTTCTTCTTTATTCTCAACGTCTTGTGCGACGGCTGTTGAGAATTTTGTCAATCCAGAGGCACCAGGCAAAAACACCGATAAGATTATGCGAACAGATAGCAAGAGCGAGTTACCATTTTGGCAGTATGGAAGTTGGAGCGATGAAACGAATGTCTTCGGAGTGAGGGGAAAAAAGCCCTAAGTGGGAGGTTGGGCCGTCAACAGTCGAGTTTGGATCGAATATCTTATATTTGAATATAAATTTAATTATCAAAATTTATATTTACATTCTATAAGTAATTTTATCAAATTTTTGTTAGTTAGTATTATATTTGAATTCAATGAATATCTAAAATTTAATTAAAAAAATTTGATTCAATTTATTTATTTTTTCTTTTTTTTTTGAATTTTATAAAAATATTATATTTATAAAGTAAATATATATCATATTTAAATTTTTAACAATTTTTTATTATATATTAGTTCATAAGTTAAATATTTAAATATTAAATTCTTATTTCACATTATATTAATGCATAATAGAATATAAGTTAATCAGATTCATTTATTATATATCATTGTATTTTAGGTTTTGGTGCGATAATAGTACTTATTTGACATTATAAATGCATATTATATTTGATTTTTAATTAATTAATTATAAATTTAAAGTTTTATATAAAAAAGAAACCCATTTCAATCAAATTAAGATTTGCATTACATTCTTTTATATAATAACATTCAACTCCTATTTATTATTTTTCTTGCATCATTTTTTGTTATAAAAATAGAGAAATAAGTGATACAATTATAATGTAGATAACCTCCAAATCTAACATTTTTTATGAAAATCAACTGATTTGATATATTGTATAAGAGTTCATTACCTTTTTTGTCTAAAAATTCAATTTTGGGGTTGCTATATAACCCTAAATATATGTGTAATATTATATATATATATACACATGTAATACTATATATATTTGGATTCGGATTATTAATGAATCAAATTGAGTCAAATTCATATTCGCTCCATTTATTTTGAATTATGAATTTTTTTATTCGGATCATATCCGTTGAATATATTATCGGTTACAGATTTTAAATTATCGAATCGAATTCAAATCGAATTCGAATTAAAATTTGCTTCATTGATAGCCCTATTTAGGAGGTGATTGATAATTAGGAATGAAGATGAAGATGGAGAAGGAACAGTTTTAGAATCATTTATTTTATGTTTTGGTATGTGAGAAATTAAGAAATGAATGAAATTATTATTTGTTGTTCGATTTAATATAAATTATTTTGGATGATGAAATTCTTTTTCTTATAAAAATGTTAAAATGAAATTAATTATTATAAATATATATTTTTTGAATACAATTTTTAACGCAAAAATCTATGATAATAGTTAATTTTTTTTCTTCAAGTTTGTATAAGATATTATATTTATTATCATATATTTGTTTCATTATTTATTATCATGTATTTATTTCACTGTAAATTATGTGATGGTTAAAAATATAAAAGTATGAAAAATAAGAAAATGATTTTATTAATTTTTATAATTGATTTGTCCACGTAGAAGATAATTGCTTGTAGATACAAAAATGAAAATATTATTTTATAAGAGTAATATATTAATACAACCAACAGGATAAAGTACTCTATCTAAACATATTCATCCACAATTATTTATCCGTTCAATAACCAAAGGAAAGAAATGTTCGAGGCTAATAAGCCAAAAATCTTATCTAAGTATTACACATTCATAATTATTTATTATTTAAATACCAAATAAAAAAAATGTTCGAGCTAAATAACAATAAAAAATTATTTACCTAAACATTAAACTAATAATATGACTAATTTATTTTCAGTTCAAGCTAAATAACAATAAAAAGAGACACCCCTACCAAAAATGAAAAGCTCAAATTATGTAAATTAGTTTTGTATAGAGAAAAACTTCAAATATCACCATCCAAATTAGCTTTGACCAATTGCTCTTTATCCTCTTCAATCATGCTAAAGAATACATAGGTTAATTCATGGTCATGAGCAATATGGCATACAACTTTGATAACTTCTATGACAATAAGATTGGGGATCTTTCTCCTCTCAACGGCAATTTTGAGTCTCTTTCTGAAATTTTAGCATCAAGATTTTCTCTTAACTTCTTTGACTATTTGCATGTGGTTCAAATTTTTAGGAGGATCATTTATAGAATTCTCGATGACAAAATTCACTTCCTTAATTAGCTGCATTTTCTCAAAAGCTATATTTGAGTCCATCAACTTGTCGTAAATATACTTTGTGTGAAGATTGCTCGTAGAGACGACCTCTTTGTTGTGGCTTTCAAGAATCGATTAGGTTTCCTCAACTCAATCGATACAAGTTAGTGTGTTATTGGGCCGATCATAGTGCTTGTGAGTGGGATGGTCCAACTAATGGTGTTGGGAATATATCGTGAGGGAGGTATTAGATCAAGCATTAGGGTGCATGGGCTTGCCCAATTAAAAAAGAGTATGGGTCATGGATTGTACAAATAATTGAGTTTTTCAATAGTTATTAATACAATTACATCAATATTATGGTAATTTAAATTTATATAGATAGGGACCATGTGCCACGATAACTAGTTTATGAAAAATAACTTCACCTTGTAAAAGTTTCATGTTATGTACTAACTTCTCAGGATGCTAAGTGTTTTTATTTAATTATTTATTTTTAATACTATAATGAAAATTATCAAAATATTATACAAGTATTACAAAAATAAAAATTTTAAAAGTAAAAAAAATAAAAATGAGGTTGAATATGTACCTCTTGAAGACTAAAAAAATAAATTGAAGGCATGGAAACTTTGATCATATTCATGCTTTTTTAAGATAATTAAAAACAATGAAAATGCATGGAATACATTGAATAAAATAAAAATAAAAATATTCCAAATAATTATCTATTTTTGTAGAACTAGTCTTTGAGGATTGCCTCAAGATTTTGTAGTTGAATGCTTGAAGTGTAGGTCTAATTTTAGAATGTGCATTAGATGCCCTTTTTAAGTCATTTATGGCTCTATTTATAAAGAAGAAAGGCTCAAGCCCACTAGATTTTCCAAGCTATAAGTATCAATATTTGATGAAGCTACTAATTATTTTCCTAATGCTAAGTATTGTCAACTTAGCACTTCATCTTTGTATTGTTTTGTTGTAGGTTTGTGGAACATTGAAAGTATGCATGAATGTGTGGTAAAGCTTTGTTTAAGCTTAAGATAAGGAGTCAAATCTCCAAGATTTAAGGGAGTTGGTATTAACTCTAGTCTTATGTATTTCTCTGTATAAAACGTTTTGCTAACTCAATGAAATTTGTGCTCCAACTTTATCAGATTTGCCCTCCTTTCTTTAATGTTTTTTTCTCGAGTTCTTTTACAATTGGTATCAAGAGCAAAATTGATCTTTTTGAGGGATTGTCTTTTGAGTGAAAACCAGTAAGATCACCCACCAAAAACCTTAAACATTTGATCTGTCTACGTCTCTTTCATATAGCTTTTAGTAGCACTCCTCTTTCACCCCCCATTTTTAATGGCAAGAACTATCAAGTCTGGGTTATGAAGATGAAAGCATACCTCATGGATCTTGGTCTATGGAAGTATGTGGAGGAAGATAAGGCTTCAACACCTTTGGGACAAAACCTTACTCTTCAACAGATGAGAAATTATGAAGAGGAGATGGCAAAGGGTCCAAAAGCCTTATCTTTAATCTATGCTGCAATGTCAGATTTAATTTTTACAACGATCATGGCATGTGAATTTGCTAAAGAAGTTTGGGATAAGCTAAAGTAAGAATTTCAGATGAGTGAAAAGACAAGGTAAATGCAAATTCTGAATTTGAGGAAAGAATTGGAGATGCTAAGGATGAAAGAGATTGAAAAAGTGAAAGATTATATTCATAGAATCATGAAAATTGTTAACTAGATCATTTTGTTGGGAGAAATAATGGAAGAGAAGAGGATTGTTGAGAAGGTGATGGTGACACATATCAAGAAAAATTTGAAGTAAAAATCTCATCAATTGAAGACACTTGGGACATGTCTCAGTTTATAATGATTGAACTATCTAATGTGCCTCAAGTTGTGGAGCAAAGGAAAGCTTTTAGAGAGGATAAAAGTTTATGTGAAGTTGCTCTTGTAGCTACTCAAAAGCTTAAAGCTCAATCTGATGGAGGATCAAGTGGAAGAAAAGATGAAGAGAAGAAGGACAAACAAAACAACAGAGGGAGACACAGAAAAACGAAACACCCACTTTGTCCCTACTATAAAAAGACCAATCATATTGAAAATTTCTATTGGTACAGGCCAGGAGTTCAATGCAAGGTTTGTAAACAATTTGGTTATGTGGATAAGGTGTGCAAAACAAACCAAAATAAGTAAGCTCAAGCCCAGCCAGCTCAAGGCACTAAAAATGCCGATAATCATGAAGAGAATTTATTTGCTGCTATTATGGTTGAAGATTGTAATGTAGCAACTTAAGAGAATGATGTTTAGCTTGTTGATAGTGGTTGCACACATCATACGATAGTTAACTTGAAGAATTTTGAAGGCTTGGACTCAAATTATCCATCCAAAGTTAGGCTTGGAGATGCAAACTTGTAGATGTAAAAGGCAAAGGAGTAGTTGTTGTTCAAACTCCCTCAAGAACAAAGATTATATCTAATGTGTTATTTGTTTATGAAATCAGCTAAAACCTTCTTATTGTTGGCTAGTTGCTTGATAAAAATTATAATAGGTTATTTAAAGATAATATATGTGAAGTCATGGATCTAGTTGGTGCAAAACTTCTCTCAGTCAAGATGAACAAAAGAAGTTTTCCTCTTAATTAGAAACATATTGAGATAAAAGCTTATGTCATCATAGAAGATGAAACATGCATCTGGCATAAAAGGCTTGGCCACACTAATTTTAAATCTTTGAAAATGTTGCAAAGTAAGGAACTTGTAACTGATATAGCTTATGTTAATGAAACTTCTAATGTATGTAGAGTTTGTTAAATGGGGAAGCCAAGTTAGTCACATTTTCCTATAAATGAATCTTGGAGAGCTACTGAAAAGCTTTAGCTAATACACATGGATGTTTGTGGACCCATGAGCATTCCTTCTTATGGTGGCAGTAGATACTTTCTTTTATTTATTAATGATCTTTTAAGGTTTTGCTAGGTTTACTTTCTTAAACAAAGATCTGTAGGATTTGTTGTGTTCCAAAATTTTAAAGCAAAAGTTGAAAACAAATGTGGCTCCCCAACTAGAATCTTGAAGTTTGATAACAGGAGTGAATTTACTTCAAATTAGTTCAAAGATTTTCTTTAGAATGCAAGAATTCATCATTAACTTACTGTCATTTACACACCACAACAAAAATGGTGTGAGTAAAAGGAAAATAGGTCCATTATGAATATGGCCAGATGTATTTTATTTGAAAAAGGTTTGCCTAAGGTGCTAGGGGCTAAGGCTGTGAATACAACTATTTATCTTCAAAATAGGTTGCTAACAACAACTATTGAAGGGAAAACTCCTTATGAGGCATGGACTGGAATCAAACTATTGGCTGCTCATCTTAAAGTATTTGGTTGCATTTGTTACTCTTATATTCTTGATATCAAAAGGGCTAAACTTGCTACAAGAGCTGAAGTTGGAATATTTGTGGGTTATTGTAATATTTCTAAAGGTTATAGGATTTTAGATCCTATTTCAAAACAAATGCATGTAAGTAGAAGTGTTAAATTTGATGAAGACGATGCATGGGACTAGAAGAAGATGGTGGTTGTAACTTCTTTCCAGATTGCTAATCAAGAATAATTTATCCAAGAAGAAGAAACCATTCTAGAGGAAGAAGATTTTGATGATGATTTTGCTGTAAGAGATACAAAGTCCATTGAAGACCTTTACAATAGATGCAATGTAGCTATATTGGAGCTAGCAAGTATAGATAATGCATTACAAGTTTCTGAATGGAGGGCTACCATAGAGAAAAAGTTCAATATGATTAATAAAAATAATAAATGGGTACTTGTACCTATACGTAAGAATAAACAGATCATTGGAACTAGATGGGTCTTCAAGCTCAAGTTGAATTCAGATGGAACAATTAACAAGCACAAAGCAATGCTAGTTGTAAAGAGGTATGCTTAACAACATGGAATCAATTGTTTGAAACCTTTGCACCAGTTGCAAGATTTGATACTATCAAATTATTTCTTGTAGTTGTAGCAAATCAAAGATAGCAAGTATATCAACTAGATGTAAAATTAGCCTTCCTTAATGGATTTCTTGAAGAGCAAATTTTTGTAGAGCAGCCTAAAGGTTTAAAAGAGTTGACGACCAAGTATGTCTGTTAAGAAAGGCTCTTTATGGTTTGAAATAGGTACCCAGGGCTTGGTATGCAAGAATTGATAACTACTTGCTGAATTTGGGTTTAATAAAAATTGTAATGAAGTAACGTTGTATGTCGAACATCAAAAGGATGATATTCTTATAGTTTCAGTGTATGTTACAATCTTTTGGTGACTGGAAACAACCTAAAGTCTATCATAGACTTTACAGAGCAAATGAAGAAGGTGTTTGAAATGAATGACTTGGGCAAAATGTCATACTTCCTGGGAATGAAAGTTAATCAATTTTCTCAAGGAATTTTTGTTACTAAAAAGAAATATGCGAGTGAATTTCTAAAGAAGTTTTGTCTTGGAAAATGCAAATCGGTAAGCACACTTGCAGTTCAATAAGAGAAGTTAAAAAAGATAATGGGTCTGGTTTGGCTTATGCTTCAATTTATAGAAGTTTGATAGGTTCCTTGCTCTATCTTTAAGCCACAAAGCTTGATATTATGTATTCAGAAAGTGTGCTATCAAGTTTTATGTATGCACCAATTGAAACTTACCTCAAGGATGCTAAAAGAATTTTGAGTTGTATCCAAAGTGCCATTGATTATGATGTATTTTACAAAAGGACTACACTAATGAAATTGTTGGGATTTACTGATAATGATTAGGCTTGGTCACAAGATGACATGAAAAGCACCTCAAGAGTCAGGATATTGTTTTACTCTTGGATCAAGTGTTATTTATTAGTGTACAGAGAAGCAAGGGTTTGCGGCTCAATCAACAGCTAAAGCAGAGTACATTGCTGCCTCAAGTGCTATTAATCAAGCCTTATAGTTGAGAAAAATACTGATTGATTTGGGATTTCAGCCAAGTAAAGCAACTGTAATCCTTTGTGACAACAAGTCTATAGTGGCCATGGTAAAGAATCCATTCTTTCATGGAAGGACTAAACATATCAAAATTAAATATCATGCCATTAGAGAAGCAGAAAGGGATAATGAAGTCCAAATTTTGCATTGTTTTGGTGAAGACCAATTAGCTAATATTTTTACCAAAGCACTACAGAAACAAACATAAGAGCTTCTTAGAGCGAAGCTTGGTGTTTCTAGGAGCATTTATATCAAGGAGAAGTGATGAAACTACTAATTATTTTTCTAATGCTAAGTTTTGTCAACTTAGCACTTTTTGTCTTGATATTTTGCTATAATCTTTATCCTATTTTGCTGTAGGTTTGCAGAACCTAGAAAGTATATATGAATGTGTGGTAAAGCTTTGTTTAAGCTTAAGATAAGGAGTCAAATCTCCAGGATTTAAGGAAGTTGGTAGACTCTAGTCTTATGTATTTCTTTGTATAAATTTTTTTGCTAACTTAGTGAAATCTGTGCTCCAACTTTATCAAATTTGCTCTCATTTCTTCTTTTTTTTTTCTCTAGTTCTTTTACAATATTATGTTTTGTAGTCTAAGATTTTAGGATGCACTGCATTCATATGCTGATTTTACTAAATTATCCTTAGGGTATATTATTGCTATGTCATATAGTCCCCTTACTCTCAAAAGGAAGCATCTTTTTTGAGAGTGAAATATTTATATTATCAGTTTTATAAATTATTTTTGTTATTATTGCCAATTTAAAATTTGGTATTACATTATTATTATCAGTATTTCTTTAAGTGATTATGTTGGCTTTATATTTTCATTGCTCTTGTGTTTAGGGTTTTGTACTCTTGGGCTTGGTAGGTTTTCTTGAGTAGATGGATTCAAGAGGTAAAATTTATTCTCTCTGTTTTGCTTTCCTTACTCTCTTTTCTCTCATTGTTGGCCTTTAGTATTTTATCTAAATCCTTTGACAGAAAAATAAAAAAATCACTAACATGGTGGGTAGGATTGTAACATATGGAAAGAGGTTGAAACAGAGGAGAAATGGGAGAGAGATGCAAATCCAATAGTTGGGAGTGGTCATATAGATTGCATACATACGACTGACCTAGCATCCTAACTACAATGAGTTAAAAGGCATGTAAATTGCACGGGTTGCTGTTGGAGTGGTTGACAGTGACCTGTGCTGGCGACTTAAGATTAACTACATAGGGCATAGGTCGGAGGCCCAAAGCCAGCAACAAATTGGCTGCATGAGGCATTTGCCTCACACTTGCAGGTGAGCACCGACACATGTGCGGGATATTTGGGGTCACATGTCTATTGGGGCCTTCCATTTTTTGGGTTTACTTAGTGTTAGTTTTTGAGCTTATATGTGAAGATGTGACTTTGGGTAGCATACATTTGTTAATCACTTCCTAGCAAACCATACATCATTGAGTCAAAGTCGTTAGAGACTGAGTTTGAGCTAGAATTGTCAGAGTTAGATTTGTTAGAGTCTTAGTATGAATCTATAGAGATTGAGGAGTTCGACGAGCAATAATTTGGAATAGGTGTAGAGCTCTTAGGGAAGTGCAATAATGAGTTAGAGGAAGAGTCAGGCCCTAAGAGAGACTCATTTGGAGATAGCGAGATAAGCACTTCACTAACTTTTGGAAACTTCAATTATTATGTGGAAGGATTGCCTTGTCGGATGAGTATAAGTTTAAGCTACCTTCTCGGGGTAGTCATATGTCATGTCCTCCGTTTGTGTATTTTTATAGCTTTGAATAGTTATTTCACAAGCGGGTTTATGATTTCCCTAAATACTTTACTACCTGAGGTGGTCAACAGTTGTAGGTTGTGTTTGAGTCAATTAGCTCCTAATTCATATATATTTTATTGTCCTAGTGCTATTAACATTCCTAAAGTTTATCATGACCTTCGAAAGCAGTGCAAAGCTGCTAGAATAGTTACTTTTACATTATCACATTTTGTAAATAGTATAAATTTAACTAGACGCTATTGGTCCAAGCACATTCAGCGTGTGCCTAAACTTTTGCTTTATAAAAGATTAAAAAATATTAATTTAGTTTTGCTGAATACAAATCTGTTAGATTGAATACATAAAAAGGTTGAAGAGAGTGAAGTTAGAGAGAGAAAAAATAATGCACTGAGAGATAAATGGAGCAAGACAAAGAAGATACAAAAACTTTTTTGACATTTTTTTTGGTTTAAATAGGATTAATTTACTCGATACATTAGAAAATCTATTTACTAATGACACCCTCAGACTTTATAAATAATATATGCATTATTTTTTAATTTAAAATATTGATACAGCAAAATCAAACCATTCCTAAAAGAGTATTTTAAGAAAGAAACCAAGCAACCAATCTGTACCTTCAACATTTTTTCTCTTAAATTACAATAGATGAAGCATGAAAAAAATCACATTTTCCATAATGAACCTAAGTCCTATTCTTTTAAATCAAAAGTTCGATTGCTAAGCCCATGACTACAGAAGAGAGCAGCTTGACAAACAAATTACAATTTTTATAGAAATGTGGGATGCCAATATTTCTAGACAATTGAAGTTATATTTGAAGGTGTGGACGAAAGAAGGGGTTTGAAATTTGTGTGGATGGTAATTTTGAATTTAATTTCTCATTACTATAATATTTCTTTGTAAAAGTTGCCAAAATCATATAATACGTCTAAAATTGTCTAGGAATTGAATATGGTAATCTTATTTTAAAAATTTCCAATATATTGTAATTCACAATCAATGATTAGATTCTTACCAAAATTTTCAAAATTTCGGTAAGAAATTACAGTTTTAATTATTGATGAAGCTCTAATTGTTTGTTATATTCAAAATGAAGATCACATTATAGATTTTTCAGAAACTCACGGCAACTTCTTTTACATAAAAATTTCTAATCTCATTACTTCTGCTATGAAAAAGCTTGTCCTTTTATAAATCACAACACATCGAACTTAATTTTTAAATTTTTTTTTTATGTCCATCTTTTCGGAATTTTTAATTACAATTTATCATATTAGTCAAAGAATATCAAAATTTTACTTCATTATAATTTCTGAGTAAAATATGTATTGCCAGCATTTAGGTTTTCTCCACATTATAATTGATGAAATTATTTAATTTTTATTCAGATTTGGTCAAGTATTTATGAATCATAAATTTCTTAGATTTTTTCGACAAATTTTAGCAACCCAAATTAAAGGAGTAATCAAATTAAAATCAGAATAGGATTTATATTGCATATATAGAAAAATTTCATCAATTGGAGCATCTCCTTGCACACTATATAAGTGCCTCTTTTATGCATGGACACCACCGCCCTATAGAAAAGTACACAGAGAAAAAGAAAAAGAACAACGGAGGTCAGATGGCCAAGGTTTTCTGGGTTCTTTTCCTCATGTTCTCAGGTTTCTCTTTTCAAATTTTCCTCATCCCCTTTTCAATTAATTTGAATTTTGAAAAAGAGGACCCACAAAAGACGATTTTTTTATTTTTATTTTTATTTTTTAAATGCTGTCACTTGATTTCATTTTTTTATTCAAGCCACTTTAAATATATTTTAACCCAAACAAATCACGAATACATACATACATATATATATATATATTAGGTCAAAATATATAATATTTTAATAATTAAAACTTGTCTTGCAGTTGCATTGGCTGTGGCCATCGTTGAAGTGGATGCCAATCGATGCAGAGTTATATTAGACAGCAGTGGCTGTAATCTCCCTACCTGCAGAGAGCAATGCTTTAAATCTTATAATGGATTTGGATCGTGCACTTCTGGTGGATCATTTGGCACATACATTTGTTCTTGCTTTTATGATTGTCCACCAGTATAGCTTGTGTTGCAACGACAGATATTTAGCTTTCGTCTGGTCTAGCTTATGAAGCCTCCTTGTATTAGCTAGCTGCAAGGACAATCATAAATCAATAAATTGAAGTTGACCGAAGGCGTTTTGATTAAGGGAAGGGTGTTTTGATATGAATTCAATATGAAAATATCGAATAATGAAAATTATGTCATGTGAATAATGGGATTGATAAGATGTCGATGTATGCTGTTGAGGGTAGAAAAAAAAAATGCTATCATAGCAATAATTATGCATACCAAGAGTTTCAATTTTTAATTATGAGGTTGGAAAATGTGATTAATTGTGGAAATATGAATACCAAAAAAATGTCAAATTTCAATTAAATGGAAACCAGCACTCCTCATATTATCCCAAAAAAAGGTCAAATTTCAACTAAATGAAAATCAGTACTCCTCATATTATCCCAATAGTTAGTACTTTATTAATTTTTAATCTTGAATCATATTAACAATTTTGGCGTTTCTTCACTCCAACTTTATTTTATATACAATAAATTGCATTTTTCCTTGTGTATTGGTCACAAATTTTGGGAAAATTCAAATTGCATTTAACATCCCTTGTTGCGATTTGTTGTGCCTTCTTTTCGGTTGTCGAGCAGTACCACTTGTAGCATTCTCATTGTAAGGAAATAAATAATTTTTTTTTACTACTAATGTTCTTAATTTATTTGTACAAAAAGATATGTCTTTTGTTATTAAAAAAATAATACAAATGTATTTCAGCTTATACAAATTTACGCCAAGTCAACTAATTATGTAAAGAGGGTTGTCGGTCCTCCCTTCCTAAAACTATTGGTATAGGGCTGTTAACGGTTCGGATTAGGATCAGTCATATTTGAATTCGAATTTAATTATCAAAATTTATATTCGAATTTGATTCGATATCTTATAAGATCTTTGTTAATCAACATTGTATCCAAATTCCATGGATATTTGAAATCTGATAAAAAAATTTGACTTGATTTAATATATATTTTACATCATGTTTGAATTTTTAACAATATTTTATTACATATTAGCCCAAAAGAATATTTGAATATTAAATCCACATTTCACATTATATTAGTACATAGGTAAACTATTATATATTATTGTATTTGATATTTTATCAGTATCTCTATCTTTTTTTAGGCTAAGACTCAATATTTATAACATAATATAGACATTAATATTGATATTATGTCAATATAACGTATGAATTCTATTTTAAAATCTTTATTAATATTATATATTAGAGTATTAATTTAATAAAAAATTATTAAAGTTTGAATTTGAATATTTAATGTATCAAATTACTTAATTTCATATTGAATCCATTTATTTCAAATTATGGATATTTATAATTAAATATGATTAATTGAATAATTAAATCAAATAAAAATCTTAAAATTCAAATCGAATTCAGATTGAATTCGAATTAAAATCGAATTCATTGATATCCTATACTAGTATTCTTAAAGCCCAAACCAATATATTAAGCTTAGATACTATAAAATGGTTTACAGTATTTTTAATTTCTAATGTAGGATGGATGTCTTCCAACCCTTTTCCAATTTAACAACTTATACTATTTTTTATTTTACTTTATGAAAAGCGGTGATGATTTTATGAGGAAGAGTCAACGGACAATGCCTTAGTAATTACATCCAAGTTGGAAAAATAATTGTGGTAAAAAAATAAGGGCTCGCTAGCAAGGTGGTGAGCACATCTGTTGACTTTTCTTCCAACATGTGAGAAGGACACCAAACCCGAATGATAGTGGTACTCCTTTGTGTTAGAAATAACTGGTCCAATGGCAGACAAATTGGTTGAATGTTCTTGAGGAGCATGGATTATTGAGCTGCAATCTCCCTCAATTAAGCTGTCACCCCATGAATATTTTGAGCACAATTTGCAGGCCAATTTTGCTGCACAAGCTTCCGCAGCTTCTGGTTCCAAGAAGGACTTGATAAGTTTGGACGTCCACACAACACATTGACCCATGTGGTCTCGAACAACAATTCCGACTCCAACACTTTGGGCAACCTCGAATAAAATAGCATCTAAGTTAATTATCTAACCTGGCGTTGGAGTCGTCCAAACAACATCACTATCTGCCAACATATTAACCAACTGCAGAGCAGTGGCTAATCGAAATGCTGTTAGAAAGGATTGTGCAAACCCCACAACCTCTGATGATGACCAGTTTCCTTCTCCAAATTTGCTTAGGTTCCAGTGATGCCACAGACTCCAGCAACTAATCAGAAAAATAAATAAATAAATGTTGGAAATCAATGCGCAGCAGGATAGGCAAATAAATAAATATCCAAATCAGATTATCAAGAATTAGAACAGATAATCACAATTGAGTCAATATGTGCGTTTTTATCAATATGAGATTCAAATCAAGCATGCGATATTAGATTTAATATGCGTTGTCAGAATTAAACATTCAGCATGCGTGTTCAAATATATATAATTGAATTCAAGGCAAATCAGAATTTTATTTAATCAGATATGAGTCTAGGAAAAGCCAAAAATTCATACATCAACCGAGGCAATAAAATAATAAAACAAGCTGTTAGTTTTATCTAATATAAATACCAAAATTTAAAAAATAAACTTATCTTCAGGATTCTGTATCGTAACAGAATCAATTGAACAACCAAATCACAGATAAATTCTGTTTGCCTTGAAGAAACGAGCGCCCCGACTCACCAGAGCAACAGGTACA
>JACGDI010000998.1:1373587-1387261 GCA_014898725.1 Jacaranda copaia | reverse complement strand
AATTTGTCCTAAAATGATAAGACTGAGACTGAGACATTCGCCCTAACACACGCGCTCGCGACCCGAACTCAGACTAGGCGGCGACGGTGGCGCGCGTGTGGTCCACTTAGATGAACCCCTTAAAGAACACTTTTCAAGCATTCTTACTTGAGTTCAATATAAACTAGTCCACACTAGTTTATAAAACCAATGTGGGACAAGTGAAGGGTTGGAATAATCTTTCAACTCCTCCACTTGATTTTATAATGTCCAAGTGAGTCTCCATTTTCTCAAACATTCCATGTGGGACAATTCAACAAGAAAAACGTAACCAATTCCTTCATCTATTGCATCACCACAATTAATTTTTGGATTCCAACCATAATTGGCATCCATCCAAAGTTAATTTACAACAAAATTATGCTAATTATGCTAATTACAACAATAAATAAATAAAACAATCCATATCAATATTTTCATACACCTTCGAATCCAAGCAGAAATAGATCCAATTGCAAAACATAGACATGAAAAAGGCATATTAGAGAGGGCCCTGTAATGACTTTAAAAGAAAAATGCATTTTTGGTTGTCTTCCTTACTTTTATTTTTCTGTTAGCCTCAAAATGGTGCCGTTTAAGTCTGATGGGAGTTTCTAGTAAAATAAATTAGACGATGTCATTCCATTTAGTAGAAGTGACGCCATTTTAGTCTATATTCCAGGTAACAGATGTTGACGCGTGGCGAAGTGTTAAGCATTCTGTTAGCTGATTATTAAGGGCTAATGCAGTAATTAGTTGGTATCTTTTTCTTTAAATAGCAGTGTGTATGTAGAGAATTGTAAACAGAATATTAATGAAGAAATATTTTCTGTTTTTCAGTTCATTCTTCCCCGTTTTCATAATTTTCACACTCACACACTGCTCTCCAACCAAATCCTTCACCTCTAGCGAACAATCACACTGGAAAAATTGATTTTCCTTTTGCATTGGGCAATCCTTCACCAGAATCCATAGTTGGGTGCAACAAGTGGCATCGGAGCCTACGAATCTTGACACCATGGCAAAATACAACAACAACAATTGTATAAAAGCTCCAGAGCAACAGGTTGTAGAGCTTAAGGAAAATAATCAGCTGCTGATGGCAGGCTAACAAGAGCTGAAACAATAGTTGGAGAGTCTATTTAAAAGAATAGAGGAGATGATGAGCTTCAGCAAAGGCAAGGAACCATTCTCGCTTTCCCCCTCTTCCTCATAGCCGAACCTTTGACCTAGAGGCAACGTTGGAATTCTCTTATCCTCACATTTTCCTAAACCCATAGAACACCCCAATCCCAGTCTAAAAAATCCCAAAGTTGAGTTCCCTCGATTCAGTGGCGAGAACCCTCGTAAGTGGATTAGAAAATATCACAAATACTTTCTCTTCAACCTTATGCTTGATTATGAAAAGATACTAATGGCCGCATTACATATGGATGATTTTGCAGATAGCTGGTACTTAGACTATATTGAGGGTAAGGAAAATATGGGGTAGGAGAGATTCACTGAGTTAATATTGCATAGATTTTCTGTTCAAAGTGGGTATAGCATTGTTGGGTGTTTTAATAAGCTTACACAAGAGCACATGGTCACTAAGTATGCCTTAAAATTTGAAGAGTTAAAAGCTTTTATGTTAAACATGAACAGAAGCTTGATAGAAGACTATTTTGTTCAAAGCTTCATTAGTGGCCTTAAGTAAGAAATAAGTCAGATGGTTGAGATGCTTAATCTAACCTCAATATCTGATGCTATACATGTGGCCCAAAAGTAAGAAATCTTAATTAAAACACTGGGCAAAGGGGTAAAGAGTGCTAAGACTAGGGGGAATGAGGGTCTCAAGAGCTGGAAATCTAAACCAAATATCAAACCCAACTAAAAAAAAAGTCTTAAATATCCCCTATTAAGAGGCTGTCTCCTGAAGAAATGGAAGAGAGAAAGAAAAAGGGCTATGCTTTAACTGTGATGAGGCATATCATGTAGAGCATAAGTGTAAAAAATTATTTATAATATTAGGAGAAGAGGGAGAGGAAACTGAGTCTAAAAGTGAGCCTAAAATACCAAAAATAATAGAGGAAAAATCTTTTCACATCACTATGAGGACCTTGGCTAGACATATTCTACCAGACACCATTAAGCTCATAGGAAAGGTAGGCACTCAGAACATCACTTTTCTTATTGACACAGGAAGTACACATAGCTTCTTAGACCATACCATGGCTAGACAACTCCAGTGTGACATAGAAACTATCCATACTATGGTTGTCACTATAGCAGATGGAAGGAAGATGAAGTGTAACTCTAGATGCCCAAACTTTAGCTGAACAATAGGAGGGCATACATTCACTGCAAATGTGAGATTGTTGGGACTAGGGGGTTGTGATATGATAATAGGAGTAGACATCCTTAGAAGACTTAAGCTAATTACCTTTGATTTCAATAAGCCCAGCATTCAATTTAAGAGAGAAAGAAGGAAGATCACCTTGTTAGGACATCTAGCACAAATATCCTTGAGCATGATCACTAGAAAGGAACTTAAAAAAATGATCAAGAAAAGAAATTTTCTCTTATTAGCTACCTCTATATGGTTACAGCCATTCTAGTAGATAAGAAGCCTGAAAAGAACCAAGAGTTGTAGCTATTGCTAGATAAATACCATTTTCTCTTCCAAGAACCTAAGGGCTTACCTCCTAACAAACTCCATTACCACCAAATTCCTCTCAAACTAGGCGTAGAACCTTTTAAAATTCACCTTTACAGGTATCCTTACATCCAAAAGGTAGAGATTGAAAGGCTTATGATAGAAATGTTAGAGCAAGGTATCATACAAACTAGAAATAGCCCCTACTCTTCACCAGTCATCCTAGTTAAGGAAAAGGATGGCTTCTGGAGGTTCTGTGTGGACTACAGAAAGCTCAACTCATTTACTGTTAGGGATAGTTTTCCTATACCACTAGTGGATGACCTTTTTGATGACCTAAGTGGAGCTACAATCTTTTCAAAAATTAACCTTAGAGCTGGTTATCACCAGATTAGGATGCATCCAAATGATATCTCCAAAATAGCCTTTGCCACTTCATTAGGCTTCTATGAATTCAAGGTAATGCCATTTGGGCTTACAAATGCCCCGGCCACTTTCCAATCCCTCATGACCTATGTCTTTAAGGATCAACTGAGAGATTTTGTTCTAGTTTTCTTTGATGACATACTAGTGTATAGTAAAACGATAGAGGAACACAAGGAACACCAAGAGATAATGTTTAAAAAACTGTCACAACACAAAGTCTATGTTAAGCTCTCTAAGTGCACTTTTGGCTAAGAAAGGATGACTACTTAGGACATATCATCGGTGGACAAGGAGTAGAGATAGACCTTGAAAAAATTAAGGCCATGGTAGAATGGCCAATGCCCAAGAGTGTGAGAGCTTTAAAGGTTTTTTAGGGTTGATTGGGTATTATAGAAATTTTGTTAGGCATTATGGTATAATAGTTACACCACTCACTAATCTCACTAAAAAGGGTCAGTTTCATTGGAACAAAGAGGCTCAACAAGCTTTTTTCCCATTTAAAATGCCATGACAAAAGTCCCAGTCCTTCAATTCCCCAACTTCAATAAAGCCTTTAAGTGGGAACTGATGCCTGTTATGAGGGGGTTAGGAGCTGTACTATCCCAAGAAAAACACCATATTGCCTATATCAGCAAAGCACCTAGGCCCAAGACCCTAGGCATCTCAATTTATTAGAAAGAACTATTAGCTATTATCTTTGTTGTGGAAAAATGGAGATCCTACCTCTTGTATAACCCCTTCATCAATAAAACTGACCAAAAAGGCCTCAAATACCTCTTTAAACAAAAGATATCTACCCCATTACAACATAAATACCTAACCAAGCTCTTAAGGTTCCAGTATACCATTGAATACAGGAAAGGGGTTAAAAACAAAGTTGTAGATGCCTTGTCCAAGAGAGATGAAGGATAAGGGCAGTGCCAAGCCATCTCCACCTTGAAACTATTATAGATGGAGGAGCTCAAACATAGCTATGAGAATGATCCTTTGGCACAAGAAGTGATGGCTAACAGCATACTCTATCCCTACAACCTGTCCATCTATAGCTATTAAGGTGAATCATTAGATGCAAGGGAAGATTGTATGTTGGAAGTAACACTGATCTTAGGCAAAGGGTAGTATAGTTATACATTCCTCTAGCACTGGGGGCTACTATGGTATCCAAGGCACTCTACAAAGGGTTAACAACACATTTTCATGGCTAGGAATCTATGATTCAGTCTATGAAGTGGTCACCCAATGTCACACTTGCCAGGTAAGTAAACATTAAAATCTGCAAAACCAGAGTTTACTACAACATTTGCCAGTGTCAGAGCAAGCTTGGAAGCACCTAACAATAGATTTCATTGAACAATTTCTTAATTCAAAGGGAAAATATGTAATTTAGGTGGTTATGGACTGGTTTACTAAATGCTCACACTTCTTTGCTCTTTTTCATCCTTTCACTGCCATACACATTGCACAGCTTTTTCTTGAAAATTTTATAAATTGCATGGCTTACCTTGCAGTATTACCACTGATTGAGATAAACTTTTCTTCAATAAGTTCTGATAGGAATTATTTTCTAGCTTAGGTGTCCAATAGCATCTGAGCACTGCCTATCGCCTACAAACAGATGGCCAAATAGAAAGAGTAAATTAATGCTTGGAAACTTACCTTCGCTGTATATGCGGGGCATCCCGCAAGAAATGGGTAAGGTGGTTTGCTATGGTTGAGCATTGGTGTAATACAAATTATCACACTGCCATAGCAATGACCCCATTTGAGGCACTATATGGGTACAAGCTTGCTCAGCGAATTTTGGAGCCACATCAATTGAGGTCAGTTGTGGGAGTTGAAGACATCATACAAGACAGACAACTGATCACCTAACACCTAAAGAAGTAGCTAGTAAACGCACAAGATAAGATGAAGCAAACAGCTTATAGGAAAAGGACTGAGGTTGTGTTCCAGGTAGGAGATTCGTTGTATTTGAAGTTGAGACCATATAGCAACTATCTATAAGAAAGAGCAAGGTTTGGAAGCTAAGCCCCAAGTATGCAGGACCATTCCCAATTATAAGAAAAATCAGGGAAGTTGCATACAAGCTTCGATTCCTTGAAGGAGAAAAAATACACACTGTATTTCATGTATCAATGCTAAAAAAGAAAATAGGAAGCTCTGATCGTGTGTCCACTGCATTACCACCCTTTGATGATGATAGGGCATTTCTACTGCAGCCAGAGAAGATCTTAGCAAGGCGGCTGATAAAAAGAAAAAATGCATCCATACCTCAATTATTGATTAAATAGGATCTATTGTGACACGTCCTAATAAGATCCACAAAACTGCTTGCAAATTCCAATTTAATCAACACACAGTGGAGGAACGACAATTCTACCTTAACATACGCGTTGCTCATATCAAGTTTGAGTAGCCAATTGACCCATTTTCCCCTTTCGTTTTTTACTTAGATAGTGGTTCACCTCAAAGGCAACAAGAACATTATCAATCATTAATTGAGACGACACAAATGCAGATTGAGTGTCTGCAATTATCAAATCTATCGTTAGCCTCAATTAGTTAACGATGGTTTTTGAGGCAATCTTGCATATCACATTGCTCAAGCTAATAGGCCGAAAATGGCTTAGAAGTTTAGGCTGGGAAATCTTCGGGATCAAAACAATGTTAGTGTAGTTGTGTTTCGGATTAAACTGATCCTCATTCAAAAATCTGAGAATAAAGGACAGCACATCATTACTAATAATGTTCCAAAATTTCTGGAAGAATATTGCTGTCTCGGCGAATTTGGGGGATTTATCTGAGATAAAGCAAAACTCCTTTCTTCCGCGGTGAACTATTTCGGTGACCGTGGATTTATCTGCTCATCAACCTTAGGCACCGCACAACTTAGTAGATCATTAATTTCCTCCCCCGAAGGTCTCCTAGTTTGAAATAATTTATCACCAAATTATTCGTTTTTTATTTCATTAATGATACCATTCCTGAATCCGCTGGTCGCTTTTGAATGGAAGAATTTTGAGAGGCTCATTTTTAGCTTCAATTTCTTATTTACTTAAAATTAGTTTTATCCAATCGAATCTATTATTAAATAGGATCTACTGGCAAATAGAAATTCTCATAATTATTAAATAGGATCCACTTAATAATTGGTCCAAGTTTGGTTAAAGTCAAATTTACACCAATTTGCATGTATTTCTTACTTCTTAAAGAATGAAGAGAAGAATTTGGTTTATGCCTGTGATTGCTTGTGGGATGGAATCTCATTTTTCTAACTCTCAAACACAAAATATGGACCGAGGCTTTACTTGAATGTAATTGGTCTTTCAAAATTTAGAGGCATCCTTAGGTTCCGTGTTTTAAAATAATGGGAATGTTGTTTTCTCTCTCCTTTTGTTTCCTTTTTTGTTTGTTTGCTTCATTTTTTTTTTGTTCTAATATTTTTCCTACTTTGTTAATATTAATTTATTACTTTAAGTTTTTTTCTTTTTTCATTTAAACTTATAAGAAGATTTGTATTTCTAAATTTATTGAGAATTAGATATTTATTTAAACTTATTAGAGATAATTTAAGTATTATTATATTAGTTTAAAATATATTAAGTCTCTTTCTTTGCCTGTAATTTCTAGATTTGAGCCTCACCCCCTTTTTAAGATTTTAGGAATTTATGAATTATTTTTTAATTATATTTGGATATGAGTGCTTATAAATTTTTCATTTCCAAGGAACGTTTTGTGCAAATTTTAGATTTAAATATTTAATTAGGTTTTTTTTGAAATTTCTATAATAAAATAAAACTACACAAATGAAAATTAAATTTGAATTTTTTTATTAAATTTGATAAATTATTTATAAATTTTTACAATATTATAAATCTCACACAACCCCATAACACCAAAATTCGATTAATTGATAGACAATCTATCTTTTAAATTAAAAAAAATCAATTTATTATATTTATAAATCATTTATAACTTTTTTATAATATAATCCCAAACAATTCTAAAACAACAAATTCAATTTATTAATAGATGATATATTTTGTAAAATTACAAAAAAAAAAAAAAAACGTTCAAGTTATTAAATTTATAAATTATTTATAATTTTTTTTACTCTAAATCACAAACAAAATAAAAAACTGAAACTCATAAAACAATTTCATTATTTTAAACAAATTTCTCAAATATATATATAAAAAACAATCTCACAACCAATCACAACATCATAGCACTTCAACTCGTCTCATCACAATAATCATTACACTTTATCTTACAACTAATCACAACCTCATCTCCCATTCTTATATCTTTAAAATACCAAAACATTCCCAAAATCTCTGCAACACTAAAACATGAGACAAGTCTCACAAGCAATCACAACCAAACTTTTCCAAGAAGCATTATTTATTTTCTCCAACAATGTTATTTCTTACTTCTCAAAACTTTACTTTAAGTTTTCATCTGTTGTTTTATATAATAAATTCAATCAAATGCATTTAATAATTAAAAAATATACCATTTACAAAAATTAATTAAATATTTTTTTATTACATATAGAAAAAAATCTTAAATATGTACATCAAGTGTACATCATCAACTAGATACATACATCAAGAGTACATACATCAACTAGTGATGACAAGTGGCCACCCTACATAAAATCAAAACTTGTCCTTATTCTTGATTGGGCAGTTCGATTAGTTCATTACTAGTGAAGTAGCTCAGGTGAGTTGTGCTCTCTCTTTGTGAGCTTCACATATTGGTTTCTTACATTTGTATTTCTTAATGAATATTCTCAATGTCCTTGACATATTTCGATAATAAATGCAACGAGCTTTTTAATCTAGAGGCCGTATAGAATAAGGATGTTGCATAACTAAGACACTAATGGCATGTTTGATGTGGAATGTGTATCAGAGTAATGATTGTAATACTCTCCAAATTAAGTGGAATTGGACTATTTATTCCCATGTATGATATGAAAAATTTGCTATTCAAGTAGACACCACTACACTCTCTCATACTTGGTTTTGAGGCATTTGTTATCTACTACTACTTTTTCACGCACAAATTTACCCTCGTCTATTAAGCCCTACGTCAAACTAATTTCTCACTCCACTTATCTACTCCCCTAAACCAGACAAGCTCCTACGTGTCTATACAGAATTTTCTGCGGACCAAATCCTTCTCCTCACAAAATCAACCCAAATTCACAATGCGTATCTTTCTCCAAAACCTGGGTGGCTTTTGTCAGCCTTCATTACAATTGGGCTAAACGAAAGCTTCTACCCACATTGTATAGAATGGTAATGCCGAGAGTTCCCATTTCTTTCTTGTTTTTTTTAAAATTTTTTTGACCCATGAAATGAGATGCTATTGAAGATTGTCATTGGATTTTTTAGATTACTCCATGTATATTTGGTTCAAAAATTTTAAGTTAATAGGAAAAATTTTAAGTTAATGGGAAGAATTTATCACCTATCAACCCATGATATCCTTATTCTCACATTAATAAAATCTTGTTCCAGTAATTCTTTTTATCACTAATATGCAGCATAGGAATTCCATAGAAAACACGCATTGCCTTTAATTGATAAATAAACGATTAGATAAGGGAATTGTTGGAACATGATTTTATTTTTCTCATTCATGATTGTTGACATGCTTGACATAAGAAATAATGATGCTACTAGAATGCTTGATTTATTTGTGTATTAAAAATATGGTTTATGATTAGAATAGAATTGAATTTAATTGGTGGGACGAAAACTACATTGCAAGCATACATAAGTGATGAAGCATGGACTCCAATGTTCATTCAGTGACCAGTATTATTATTTTTTGTGCTTTTGTTCATGAACTACTTCTATACTTGGGGGGCTTTTATAGGGGCCATTTGAGGATAAAGGCCTCAAACCCACAAACATTTATGGGCCTTTCAAGTTTTAATCACGGCATTAACTAGACCACCAACTTTAGTAGAAATTAAAAATAAGTATATATATATATATATATCTCATAGTTTAATATAATGTGAAGATGCATTATTTTGTTCCTTTGTTTAGTTTAAAAAGAGTGTGGTGTAATGCTATGAAATTTTTTTTGCGGCTTCTCTCTTTTTTAGTTTACAAATAGTTTTATCATTTTGTGTTCGAGGCTTCAACGAATTTTCTTCTGCAATTCTATTAAATTATAATTATAATATATTTATTGAGTGATGTTGTTGAGATTGTTAACAACCACAGGTTGTTGTCATTGGAGAAAGGATCTAAGCAAGGCATTGGTGAGGCTTTTGATTAGTTGTGGGTTCAAATCTAATCTTAGAAGTTAGGTGATTGTTTAATATGTTGTGCCAAATCTATTTTGGCTTAACCATGATACATTTTTTTGAAAATGCCTTATATTTTAGAAAGGAATGTTTGAGTGGAGAGCTTGATTTACATATTGGGATGTATTTTCTTTCTCAATATTCATTGAGCTTTCTAGACAGTTAACACTACAACGGCATTACAAATTGACTTATTTATTGAGAAAGGTGTATGAAAGTTGTTGCACTTTATAGTTATGATCCAGAAATTTGGCGCGCTTCTGTGACTTGATAATGTTATTTAGTTAACACATACATGTTGGTACCCAAATGCAATCTACTATTACATGTAACATGCACTTATTGAGATAATTGGATTCATCTTAATAGGATCCAATTATTCATTGATTTTTGTAAACCTACCTATATAAGAACGACCCTCAAATCCTTATTTGGTTTTGCTCATTCACCTTAAAAGCATTATGTACAGATTTTAATTAGGGTTTTGATTTCTCCATTATATCATATATTTATACCTATAAATGTTTTATATCGTATGTTAATCCATCATCATGAATGAATTTTTACACTTAAGGTGAGAATTCATTGGATGTTTCATATTTTTTCTTAAAATTGTTTGTAGGGTGTAATGATTCTAAGGTCATCTCCTCATTGCCCTTGTGGTAGAGGTCAAATGGAGCTACATCAATCTCACATAATACATAATCCTGACAGGTGGTGATATGAATATCCCAATGGAAGTAATCACGATAGCCACTTCATGTGGTGGGATGTGTATCAGAGGGTCCCAAGGTAGTATTCTTACGGGAAAACCCATCCTAAAAAGAATATTCGCAACCTCTCAGTTTGAGTGCCTATGTCCAGATCCCGTTGGGTTGCAAAGATACAAAAATATAGGAAAGTGGATGCCTTGACCACACAGAGCAAAGTGGAAGTTCATGATCAGGTCCTTTGATTCATAACTCTTTTAATCAAAAACTAAAAATATTTAATCTTCCAAATCGTAACATGGAATCTACAATGATCTTTAGTAGTTATGTTGGATGTGGCCACGTTATCCTAATTATTTCTGTTAGGTTGTTGATGGGCTTGCTGGTCGAAAAGCTTTTGTTGTGTTTCCCTTTGTGCATGTCTAGTTCCTTATACAATTATGTATATAATACACATCTTTAAACAAGTATGGACCTATGGGGACCTTGTATGAATTATGTAGTCTATGCTTATGCTTTCCTCGCATCATTTGAAACTATGTCCTTAGTACTTTGATGTAGTATGCACTGTTTCTTCTCCATTTCTTCTTAGATTCGAACTAGTTAGTACTTCAATGTATTATGCAATGTTTCTTCTCTATTTCTTCCTGGATTCAAACCAATTGTTAGTATGTGCTATAGTTAGAGGCATATCACTTGAGGCATTAATTTCCTCTTTTAATTGCAAGCAAATTAAAATTAAAATGTTGGACATGAGTTTTGTATACATAATTATGGGACTAAAGATTGTAATGAAAAACTATTTGGTTCAATGTCCTATGGAAGATTCCCATTTGAGAGTTAGTTCATCATGGATTTCTATTTTAATCTTTAGGTTCTTTGGGCAATTTTGATATAGCATTACCATATGGCCACTTATTATTAAAATAACCTTTGGCAGCATGCATCAAAAGTTAAACAACAAAATACTATAAAATAATTATTTACCCAAGTTTTTAAACTGTGAATGTGGACAAAAGACCTATTAATCTTGTAATATAACCTAAAAATAAAGATTAATTAAATGATCAATGACATGTGCATAGGATGTTTGAGCTCTAGATTCATTTTCAGGTGTCAAGAAATAATTTTTCTCTCTAGCTATTCCCAACACCATAGTGCAATAGGATTATGCAATGGAACATTAGTACCACTTCACATTATATGTTGCTTGAAAACAAAAAAAAACAAAAAAACAAAGAGTCATGCAAAAGCCAACGAATCTCTTGGCCTTCATTGCTGTAATTGAATTTTTATATCATGACCAGAATCTTTATTTACCTTTTGCAGCCTTGCACCATTTCAAGCACCAAATTCATGTTACTCTAGTTTGGCTTTTTTGCTATTGTATCCATCAAAATTGACATTTGAGAGATAATAAATTTGTATGCTTTGTGTCACTCACTTCACATGAGATATAGGTGATGGACAAAACATAATATAAATTTCAATATCTATATGTGGCTTGGCCTTACAAAGAAAATTGAGGGTTTCTAAATTCTCTCATCACCAAGTCAATTACCAAAAAGGCATACTGGAAATTGAAAGATGGCTCTAAGAAATCCCTATAGTCAGGAACAAGTTTTGTACATAGCACCATAGGTAGAGCAAATTGACAAAGTGTTCATCAGTAGGCTAGTGAAGTATGCTTGCTTGGATGGGAGATCTCTCGTTTTCACCAATGTTGTTATCATTCATTCATGCATTTACTCTGTTAATGCAAAATTTAGGACCAACTTTAACGACAAGGATGGGAGAATGCATTTTAAGAAGCTACAACATAAGCACAACATGTTTGGAATTTTAATTTCTCTAGACCCAGTACATTACAATAAGGAACACGTATAATGTCGGTCGAAGCTTATATTGGAACTATATTCAATGGCAATATTTACTTTACACATAATATTTTTTTTGATTTTAAGTATTAAATCCTTGGCAAACAATTTCTAATTTTGTTTCTTGATTTTGTAGAAATACCTAATTTTGGAGGCATGCATGACAAAAGGAGAGGTTCAATGATTAGAATTATGTGAGATATTTGGCCGACAAAAGCTAATTAATCTTTTTGGGGAGTCTAAGATAATTGAAGTCTTAGATGATATTCAATCTGGCCTAATTTAGCCTGTGAACAACTATGCCACACTACCAATAGCTACCTCTACACATATCGATATGAACCCTTTGACTTTTTCTTTTTGGAGTAATTTGGATAAAATTTATGGTTAGGATGATACATCAAAGGACTCAGTTAAATTCATAAATCTTAATCCATCTTTAGTCCCAAGTACCACTCCTTTCTACGAGAGATATGATGGCTTGTGGACAGAAGAAGATGATTAGGAAATGTTTGGACTTATGAATCCATCCTTAATTGGAGATCCATCAAGTTCCTAAGCATTTTCCTCCAACACACCCAAAAACTATGGCAAGAAATGATGTTTGTGCTTCCCATTTTAACTACGAAGTATGTGTTATTGTACCAATGCATCGTTGATATTATCATTGTAGTTTGTGTTTATGTACCCTATTGCTCGTTTGTTTGAATAAGCGGTATTAAACATTAATGCTTTCATGCTTGGTGTTGGCCGTGATTGTGCTACTTTTGTGGTCCTTCTCTATCCCCTACTAACTTGGTTGTCCTTTGAGCCTTTTGCTAAGTTATTTTACATATTTCTATCATTCAATTTGATTTGGTTGTCAGGTATATAATTTGATTTAGTATTATTTATAGTGAGAAACATGTGGAGTTTTGAGAGAGGAAACCATCTATTTAAACAATACAATATTTTGGTAAAAGAAAAAAAATAGAGAACAAATTATTAGGCCCATGAATTTAAAATATTTTTATGTATCTATTTTTGGTTTGCAGCATAGAAGAAATGAAAACTGTCAAACATGGTGGAACAAATAGCAAATGATAGGAATATGGGCGATTACATTGCAATTTTATACTTTTATTTTTTATTAATTCCGAATTCAGTTCCTATATGCTGTTTTTATTTCAAATTGTTGTTTTTTATAAAATTAAAATGATAGGTGTAGTTAGGGTGATTTTGCAATTTTTAAGATTAATGTCTAATACTTCAATATATATATATATATATATAATATGTGAAGCTTCTTAATTTACAATGGAGTGTAGCTAGCGGCACACTCCCAGGTTGCTAAGCTATGAGTGATGACAGGAGAGTTAGGAGTTCTTGAAGCTACTGAGTTAGCGGCTGAAAGCCAAGACATCGACCAGCACTATTTCACGAATCCTACGAGGGAAATAGAATAGCTGGTCTACCTTTCCTATACTATATGAGCTACCATATGAGTTCTTAGCTGCTTTATTGACTCTATAGATGCTATATATGCCTTATAGTGGCTTCTTATAGAGCTAATAGAGCTATTTAAAGGTCTTATATGACTTCTATAGTAACCCTGTACGGACCACCCAGCCCTAAGCAGCTAGGAAGATTAGCCGCAATCTGAGCGGTACCACCCACCCTACCCTACCACCTATAGGCGGC
>JACGDI010000998.1:1328944-1361104 GCA_014898725.1 Jacaranda copaia | reverse complement strand
ACTATTAATTTAAAAAGGTATTTGGAAATGTGTCAATTTTTTAAAGGATATCGAATGTTAAGTAAAAATTATAAATACCGGATAGCAACCAACCCGTTGTGTTTTATAAGAAGTTTTACTGCCCATTTCAGTTTCCATGAGGAGGTAAAATACAATTCACCTAGCGCTAGGGTAGGAGGCAACTCACTTGATGAAGGAGTGGAAGCAAGAGAAGCAGAACTCAGATGCTCTTCCAAAAAATTACTACCATGAGGCTTCCAGTTGTTAGAGGTTCTCGGAGTTCTATTTAATTAATGCTGAAAGTATTGGAAAGGACACATGAAAGAGTTTTAAGGACTCTTATTCCTTCCATGTGTTGTCATGGATACAGCAACTGTGATCTGTAATGAGACCATTTATAGCGTTATTGTTTTATATTATCGAAGTCAAATCATTTACGGAGCGAGGACTTTAGGTAGTTGGATATGTCAGTGCCGAAGTCAAAGGAATTAAGAGAAGGCTCTGGCTGGCAATCTTCCGGTTGGATGAGATGAGGCCTGAGGGAGCACTGCATTAATCCCCCTAAGGATATATACTTGGAGTTTTGCTTTGTCGTCTACTAGTTTCAGGACTACTCCATTTCCTTCATTAGCATTAGCTGCTTTTGGTTTTGATATTATCGTATCTATGTCTCTTGATGGTGAATATCACTTGATTTGAAATGAGAGTTCTTTTTCTTTTTTCTTTTTGCTTTTTTTAAGCTCTCTATTGTTCTATTTGCATTGATCATTGCTTGTTGATGAAGTTACCTTGCCTTGGTCGGTGAATTTGTAGAAAATGATAAATTGAAGCAATGGAAGAACATACACATTGCCATCCCCTTGATTCGGTTGATCGAGCAGAATCTTCTGCGCAGGCACATATGACGTGCCACCAATGGTGGTTGTTGAGTCCATTAGAGGCCTTGTTCTCTTATGCTTCAGCTCTCGGCTCTGAATTCTATTTTACTTTATTTAGCTCCCCCTTGTCTCGGGGCCGATAAGTCTTAACCTTGAGGCAAAGGTGAAGAGGGCTTATTCTTATGTCGTGTCACTGAAAAATGCCTTAAAATTTACATTTGTTCTCGTCATCTTTTCTTTAGAAAAAGATTATATATGTAGCGTTTTGAAAGTATAAGATATGTGTATTTTGGCTTTAAATACAATTAACTAGAATCCTTAACTAAATAATGCTAGAGAAGGTATTTGTCAAAAATGATCCAAATGTCAAGCATGGTGGATCCATCATCCATGCAATTTTCAAGATACTTTTATTTAACTTATTGTGCAGTATTTGGCAACACTGTTTGACTAGCGAAGCCAATTTAACCTCTTTGGCTTACCATAGGTTTTAAATTATACGGGGATCATGCATGTCCATGGATAGTACTTGACTTTTAGGCCTTGTTTAGTTACAAGGATGAAGATTCTCTGTGGCTTACGATAGGTTTTAAATTAAATTATAGAGGAGTCGCGGTCCATGGATAGTACTTGACTTTTTGGCCTTCTTTACTTGCAAGGATGAAGAGGCATGAAGATTTATATTTAGACAGATGAATTATATATTTTGAAAGATGTGAATCCAGTAATTTTGAGGTTGGCTCATGCGGTAGAGGGATGAGATGGACATGGCATCCTCTCTTGAGGGTGTAACTCAATTGTCCCTTCAAAGCTTTTTGTTGGATGACTTCACAAAATGAAACATTCATTCTCATATTATCACGTTATTACTCAAGTCTGCTGCAAAATTAAGTAGTTTCGTGATACTGGCGCCGCCTAGGCACCAATTTTTTTCTACCAGTTTAAAATTTTGTTTTTACGTATAAGAGTATTTTGGTCAATTCATACTCCATCCATCTATATAAATATGATTTAAAATATCAATTCTCATCTTTCATTTCATCCCACATTGTAATATAATATATCTAAATAAAATAATTATAATCCTTATCATTATTAAAAATTAATCCCGTCTTCCTACTTTTCAACCACAAAAATAAAAGGGGCATTAGTATTTTTAACTCAACACAAACACATACATAACCTGTTTTAATATTATTAAATTACTAATAATCAACTCAGATTAAACTTGATAACTTCATGATCAACAGTTAAACTAATAAGTGACACTATTTTTCCACTTCTAGAAAAGGAGAATGTAAACATATTGACAACAGTTTATTTTTAGCGAACATAAAAATAAATGGGTTAGCATAGAGGTGAAGAAAAATAGTGTTGGTGAATATAATTGTAAAAGAAAATAATCCTAAGAATTTTGAAATCTTTTAAATTTATAGTTACTTTTATTTTTTACCCAATTTTGGACGAAAATAGAATTATATTAAATTATTCTTTCAAATCAAATAATAAATCGGCCTTATATATCAACTTCTATTTTCACATCCTTTATCCATTTGTTTTTTGCGGAGACAAATGCAATGTATGTATATGTTTATCCCAAAATATTCCCAAACATATAGCTGTTTTCGAGCTAAAATGAGGAACAACAAAAGTTCAAAATACCCCCCAAATGAGCCTTTTTTACAAAAAATTGCTCCAATCATTATATACATTCATATGTCTATTATATATTTTTTGTATCGTACGTATATTCAAGAATAATATTTAATTTAAATTTCATCACAATTATTCAATGAAAAAAATTGATTTGACATTATAGTAAAATATGTCCTTCCAAAACATAAAATCATGCAAACCTTTTCAAAATATTTTCTATTTTTTTTGTCCCTAAATATTAATAAAAATACCTCGCATTCCTTAATTTCACTGTTTCATTTCTCAATTCTAATTTTAAAATATATTTCTACAAAATATACAACCCCAAACTCTAGGCCATATATCCAAACATTGCCTTTAAATTAGGGGTGGGATTCGGATTTGGGTCCAAGGGCACCCAACCCGACCCATTTCTATTCGAGTTGGGTATTTTTAGTTCTCAAATCCAATCAAGTATTTATGAGGGTACTAGACAATTTTCAGGTGGGGTTTCGGGTATTGGCCTAAGATACCTGATACCTAATCGAATAGCCCCATTTTATTAAAAAAAGAAACAATCATTATAGCATTATACATTTATTCAATTTTCTACTGCCATTGTTATTGTTTTGTATTTGTTGTAACTTGTAAGATTTTAGATATTGAATATTTGATTTGATTTGTAATGTATATGGATAATGATTATTTTCTTTAAAAATTTTGCTAGTTTTATTTTGGAATTTGTTCAAATATTTTGTTTTAATGCTTTTGTGAGTTGAGTTGTGATGAAATATTATTGTGATATTGTGAAAATGTGAAGTGTAAAGTGTAAAGTTAAATTGTAAATTTGTAATGAATAGAGGATAATGATGATATGATATTGATAAAATATTATTGTCAAAATATGATGTATATCATATATTAGACATTAATGTTTATATTTAAATTTTAAAATTATATATTATGTATAATTTATAACTTGTGAACAATAAAATATATTATTGTCAAGTAATTTAAGATAAAAATAAATAATAAATTAATAAAATTTTAATTTTTATCTATAAAAAATATATAAAAAACTTCGTGGGAGTTTTAGGATAAGTACCCCTCAAATGAGAGTTGGGCTTGGATATCAAAAATGATACTCTTTTTTTTTTTTATTAATCAAAAATGATACTCGAATCTTCGGGTATTTGTAGTGGGAGTACCCGGAGGTACTCGAACCCGCGCACCCCTACTTTAAAGTTTTCCTTCCACCGTGACCCTTCACAAATCCTCCCGTCTGTAAAAACTATAAATAGCAAACACCATAACCTCCCAAAAACCCCATTTTTCTTCGGTTGAAAAACTCGAGATTCCATTGAAAAATGGGAGAAGAAATCAAAATACGGGCTTCCAATAGGAAATCTGATCATAAAAGCTCTGTCTCTGTCAAGAAAGCCCGTCAGGATTCTGATCGTTCTGGTATTGTGCAACGGCAATATTTTCTCCTTTCTTTCTTTCTTTTTCTTTTTTTCTTTCAAATCTCTTGACGGTTGTAGCAACATTGCGTGTTCTAGTATATTTTTCTGTAGCATACTGCACATTCTTGGTTTCTGTTTTAGTTTTGCTTGTTCCTGGTTTTCTTAACTGGGGCGGTTTATTTTTAGTGGAGTGGCTTTCATGGGATCAAATAGAGCTTAAAGAAATTTTCGATTTAGTTCTTTTTTAATTAGTATAGCAGAGGAATGTTGAAAATAAACATGCATTACTAATTCTTGAAAAGAAATTCATTGATGATCAATAACTCTTTGGTTAAATCTTGAATTTTGAAATTACATGGCAAATACAGTGAGCTGCTTGCTTAGGAATGTTGTCTTCTTTTCGGGTTTTAGTTTAAGTAGGTATCGTATAATTTCCCTTCGAAAACAGAAAGATTCTAAAATGATATGATTTTAGTTGGTCGTATGGATTGGTCAGCTGCTCATCTCTAGATGCATATGAACATCAAAGCACAATGCCAGTTACTAGAGTAAGTTGTTATCTTTGTCATATTAGCTGTTAGGTATGGTTTAATTTCAATAAGACCAGAGCCCATTATACTTATTTGTATACTCTAAGTAGGATTGCTATGAATTTTTATGAGTTATCGAAAGGGGGATTCTGTTTGCCTTTAAGATTGGAGCGCAGTCATTCCACAGTGCAAAGTTGCACATATCTACCATAAATGATTAGCTTTCTGATTTTACATTCATTCTTTTTCTTTCAGCATCAAGTGAAGATGACACTAAGATGCAGCAACGTATCAATAAACTTTACACCAAATATGCGGACGGATTATCAGGCACAATTAAGTAAGTGCTTGTAGTTCAATTTACAGTTTTTATCACGTATTGCATGTACCCTGGGCATGCATTTACATCTGAGGATGTATGTCCCCTATTTTACCTCTTTATGACAGTGATATATGTGTGTGTATATATATATATATTTATCACTACATGTGTAACAAATAAGATGTCCCTCGTATGAACTCTCACTATTTATGTAAGAGGAAGCTGACCAACAGATACAATTGCTCTATGAAACAAAGATGTATAGGTTGCTCAAAACTTTGTAAGTTTGAGTGCTTAACTGGTTAGTTATATGTCGCTAAATTATGCTGTATAATGCCTATCCCCCATCAGATCTTGCCAGAACAAAAAAAAAGAATGCAAGGGGAGTAGTCATAGATGGTCTAGATGTTAAGATTCTTTTGACAGAACATGCTACATCTATGAAGAAGAACGAATATAGGTTAATGACTAGATTTTCTTGAATGGTTTTATCATCAATACAATAATAAGAGAGATAGTGACGAGAAATAGCAAGGACCCTCTCTCCATATAACAACAATAAATCTTGGTACTCACTATATAATGTTTGCTAGATAACTTCTTCCATTATAATGCTATATAAAACTACAAAAAGTTATTTTACGATCTTCAAATGATGATGGTGAATACCCTATTGACTGAGTTAACTAGGGGTGTAAAAGAAGTTGAGCTAGATTGCAAGCCTCATGAGTGGAGCTCAACTTAGGTTTGAGCTATTTTGATTTGAAGTCGGCCTTCCTGAACTTAAGCTCACCTATAAATGTTTACTAGCTTGCAAGTTGAATGTTGAGATATTTTTAATATATCTATATATAGTTTTATATAAGATTAATTTTTGCAAGGAATATACAACATTTGAAATGATAATTCAATCAATATTTTACTTTTATGAGTTATGTATTGCACTTACTATGATTATTATATCTCCTTGGTATTGTTGTAATATTTTCGAAAAACAAGTTCAAATTATTCCATGTTTTGTATCATAATCACAGAATATATTGTACGTGTTCTCTATTTATCTTATCTTAATATCAATTCTTAAGTCATACATGTTCTCCATATCTCAATTACCTTGTTCATTTCAGCAACAATTATTGTTGGTGTCTTTTGTTATTTAATATAAATAATTTATATGGCAAATTAATTTGCAAAAATGCTATATCCGCAGAAATGACAATAACTTTTATAGTTATCTAATATTTTTAATTTTTTAAATGTAAATATTTCCAAGATATATAATGTAATGTAATGAATTTGCTTTAAATCTATGTTAAGTTTTTTATATTGATAAATTAATATTAATATAAAATTAATAAAAGATAAATATGTTGTTCACCTGTAACACATATTTCTACAAATAAGATCAACTAATGCTTGTTTGTGAATCTTCTCGTATATTTTGTAAATTTTTATTAATTATAATATTCAAATTGTATGGTCTTAATATATATATATTCTCATTCTCATTCTCATTCTCATTCTCATTTCACTTCTATATATTATTCTCTAATTTTGATATAAAATTCTTAATACATATATAATTTGATCCAAAATAAGAATTTTCTCCTGTGTCCCTAACAAAGTTATTTATAACGTGATATTAAATTTTTTTCATACTTTTTATATTTTTAATTTGGGAAGTGAATAATAATATCAAGCTATGCATGAATATGCATATGATTTAATGCATGTTTTCTTAATCTCTGATAAGTGTGGTAGTATCTATAAAGTTATTTTAAATATATAATAGTAAAAATTATGTATTCTACCAATTAGTTTAATTAACGTGTGCATCTTTTGTAAACTACTTATATTTTGTACATAAATAATGAATGTAAAAGTATTTCTTTTCTAATACAATTCATTCCTATTATGCTTTTTTTATATTATGTTCAGTTTCAAGATAAAATTATTGACCTCTTTATAATTAAATCTGAAATAAATTTTGCTTTTGGCAACTAATTTTTCAAAATAATTATTCTAAAAAATAATGAAACTTTTCAAATTTATTTCACGTATATGTTTTTTTGAATTCAAATTTTAATCTATATATTTTCTCACCAAATGAGCTTGAGCTCAATTTCTCTCTTTCAAGCTTGAGCTTGAGAACCTTTGAAATTTGGGCTTGTTGAGCTCAAGCTCAAGTTTGGGCTGGTAATATTGTATTCAAGCTTGAGCTCAAGTCTTGAAAATTTGTTGGATTTGACTTGTTTGCACCCCTAGAATTAATTGTAAGTTGCTTAAAAAAAATAAGACAATCTTTTGGTCTTAATTTTGTTCCACAGACCCGAAGGGATTGAGGCACTATGCTTAGATCTAAAACTGGATCATACTGATGTCAAGATTTTGATGCTTGCTTGGTAAGTTATCTGATGCTGAACCTAACAACCTAAATATTTGCTCAAGGATGTACCATAACTGAGCCTTCCCAAATTCACTTGTTGTAAGGAAAATGGAAGCTGCAAAGCAGGGATATTTTACTCTGGTAACACCTATTAACATTTATATGTTCTTTCCTTTTTTGTTTGGTTATGCAGAATGCATATAATAAGAATAGCTATCTTTTTCTTTCCATCATTGTTTGGCCATTATGGTTGTCAATATATGTTGTTTCTTCGGGGTACATATCCTTTGAACTTACTCAGGTGAGGTTGCTGATCTCTTAATTTATGTTAGACAAATCACGGAATAAGATGCATTCACATCTTCTTGATGACTTCACATGTCCTTCTGCAGTGCATGCCAAAATAATTAGTTGTTGGTATTATGCTGTTTTCTGTCATCCCTATTTTGTTGTGAAGTTTCATTGTGGATCCAATTTATCAAGCCATGTGATTTACTGAAAAGAAAATCTACTATAATTATATAAAGACATTGGCATTGTGTACATACTGGATTAGAATTCCCAAATTTCTTTACTCTTTCTATAAGGTATGGTAATGAATTGTTTAAACTTAAAAAGCATGGGATAATATAAGGGTAACAAGCCTCAAGCATAATTTCATTCGTGGACCAGAAGTATGGTAATACTGTCATGGCATGATATGCTACAAAATGTACTGTTCATCTTATTTCCTGAAATGCTGTTTTAATTTCATTCATAGATATCATTCAATCATGTGCATAATTTGATGAATGATTCATTTGATGGATAACTAATCATCTGTCAGCATACCACGTTTGCATGGTTTGTTTCTGATCTGATTTTGTGGAGGGTAGGTTCTCTACTCCCATGCCCATGCAGTGCATGCTGTGGTGTTTTGTTTGTAAATATTTCTGTGGATCTACTGTGGTTTATTTCTGCCATATGCATCCTATTCTATTATTTATATTTTCTCCCTCAATCATCAGGATGAGTGGCGAAGAGGCTTGACAGCTCTTCAAGTTGATACCATCAGTAAATTGAAGAAAACACTGCAAGAATTGGAGAAACATGTAGCTTTCCATGGCAAAATTTCCCATAGTGACGTTTTTGCCTATGCAACAACGTGACTTGGCTAACTGTTTTTGAGGTGTTTTTTTTTTTTTTTTTCTAGAAGCTCAAGAAGTCAGAGTTTTTTGGGGACTTCTATACTTTTTCCTTTCGTTACAGCCTAACAGGTTAGCCTTACATTTTTCGGAGTAGGTGTGTGAACTTCTGTTTACTAACTTCCTTCTTGTGAGCTTTGAGAAGTTCTCGCTTCTAAGATTTTGTTGGTTTCTTCTATTCTTTCAGAAGAAAGGCAAAAGTGTCTAGACATTGAGACCGTCTGCGTATTAATAAATGTGGTTCTAGGGCACCAATATCGTCCCCAGGTTGATTCTTTCATTGAATTCCTTAAGGTGAGGCGCTGCTGTCATATTTGATTGTCTTGCTAAGCTTCTAGTACATATGTGCTAGCTTGGGAACGTTTTACTTTGATGGCTGTGTAAAGTTACACTGATCTGGAAGAGTATGTATGTTACCTTGCCAAATAAAATCACATATGATGCACATTTAACGGTCAGTCCTTTTTTTGAAAAACCTATTGGTTGCTTGATGACCTGGTATTTCTTTATTTCTTTTACTTTTTCCTCATCGAACTCCTCTCAAATAATTATTGTTGCATAAAGTATTACTGTTTGAGATTTCTTTCAATATCAGATCCAGAGTGATTACAAGGTGATGACCATGGATCAGTGGACAGGCTTTCTTCGGTTTTGCCAAGAGGTACTTCTAGTTGCATTTCCACATATTATGTTTGTTGCACCTTAACTACAACTAGGTTTAGAAAATCTTCCATCATTCAATCCTGGCCTCCTTTTTTATTTTCCATGTTTTTTTTTGTAAAGTCGACCTCACCTTGCTGGGTTGGGAAGGGGTTCATTTTTCATGAAACAGATTGTATCTCCATGCATCTAAAAGCTAATTTTTGTTCTGCATCTTCAAGTTCTTCTAGTTTATGTTTTATCCATCATATTGTTTTGACAGATAAAGTTTCCAGAACTTAAGAATTACGATCCGACTGAAGCTTGGCCTGTAATTCTTGATGATTTTGTCGAATGGATGAAAGACAGATTGTAACCCCTGCTTGAATATGGGTTTGATGCTTTATGGGTTTCTGACAAGGTAGTCAAAACTTCGGATTGTTTTTGCATATATTCACAACAAGTTTTATGTCCCGAAAGAGGTAATAGAGGAATATTTACTCTAGTGGCTTCACTTTTTTAATTAATTCCTTGAAGCACAATGTTGGTTGCAGGTGTTGAAGAATTACAAAAGCTGAAAAATTAGATGGTAACTTACCACCAATGTAAAGTTGGGATGTCATCAATAAATGATTCTTTTTTGACAAAATCTAGAGCATGTCATTCTTTTGGAAGTGTATTTTTGATCATCGTGGTAGGTTTCCTAGTTTTATCTCATTTTTTGTCTGGTGATAGGATAACTTTTGACACTATGAGAAATATATGATGGTTGTTGATAGCTGAATTTTGGCTCATTTTTTCTCTTCTGAGAATTACAATGGATGAATATAGACCGCATGCAGTTTACATGTATAATTCTTCGCCTTTCTCGTGGAAATCTTTTATTGGAAAATGTTGTTGCTCTTTTCTTTCTTTTGGCCCTGAAAAACTAGTGCAATTGCAGTGGGGTTGTGCTGGTTTGGCTGCTACGCTTGTTATTGTACTCTCTTGCTGTACCCTTTTGTGTTCAAAGATCTATATATATATATATATATATATATTTATACACATGCATCCCAAAAGTTTATTAAATTTGAGCCACCAACCCCACCTTTATGTATGACATCATATATGTACAAAATTGATGTCACTGGATAAGATGTTGGATTATATATTCGTCGTTTATGGGTGGTCACCAAGCATGCAGCATAAAGTTAGGACTCAAATGGAAGAAAAAATGAAATACAAGTAAGAAGTAATTTGAGATCCAAAAACTGCAGTGATTAATTGATCCGTGAAACAGGCTTGGAACCCTCACAATTAACTGTAACAAATTAAATATTGAGATGGATCCTTGGTTTTGACTGATATCTCGTACCAACATCCAAAGTGCTCATCGATCTTCCAAGTTGAAATTCAAAGCAGAATAGATTTTGACGCCACTTTTCAACTAACATCGTAAGTAACCATCAAACTTCCAAATCACATTTTAGGGAGATCTTGACAGCTGTTTCAGACCAGAGGACACAAAATACGTCGGTGAGTATAAGATTTCTTCTCGTACCGTTTACGTTGTAATGAAGCCGTACATGCATATATAAGCATGTCCCAGCATTACTCTGTGGGATGTGATCAATCCAAGAAAAGAGACTGGCATGGCCAATCAGAAAATCTTCACACTCGTGGCTTTCATTCATAATCACTATCTATGGGGCAGGTTTTGCTGATCCTGATGTTGCAGTTCCAATGGATACAGCCTTCCCGCCTTCTTTACCGTCCCTTCCTCCGCGGCCAGCTCTTCCTCCCTCATCTCTTCAGCCGCGCTGTGGCATCAAAGGCGCCTACTGGCCATCGTGGCAGGCAGAAACTATGCCGGCCTCAAGTATCCCAACTGCATATTTCACACATGTTTTTTACGCATTTGCTCTAGTTAACGCCGCCAGTTTTCAGCTTGTGATCTCACAAGAAGATGAGCAGAGGATGGGGGAATTCACTGCCACCCTCCACGCCGCCAGCCCCCCAGCCATGGCCCTGCTGTCCATCGGCGGAGCCAGTGCCAGCCCCGGCATCTTCTCCAACATGGTGAGCAGTTCCGATAACCGGGCTGCATTCATTCAATCATCCATTAGCTTAGCTCGAAAATATGGATTTGATGGACTAGACATCAACTGGGAATTCCCCAGCAACCGTCAAGACATGTCAAATCTTGCCCTACTTTCAAAGAAAGGCGTGCGCTGTCAACCAAGACTCACTTGCCTCATCATGAAAGGCCCGGCTGCTTTTATCAGCTGCTGTTTACTTCTCTCCAAATGTTTTATATCCGGGGGATGTGCTGCGGACTTATCCAGGCGATGCTATCAGGAGTTACGTGGATTTTGTCAGCCCAATGTGCTTTGATTGTCATGGTGGTTGGGAGCCTTATACCACAGGCGCCCATGCCTCGCTCTATGACCAGACTAGCAATGTAAGCACTAGCTATGGGATTTCATCATGGAAAGGAGATGGCGCGCCGTTGAGGAAAATAGTGATGGGAGTGCCCGTTTATGGGCGGACATGGCAGTTAAAGGATCCAAATGAGCATGGGATCGGGGCACCTGCTGTGGGAACTGGCCCTGGCGGAGGGGTGTTGATTTATTCAGCTACACTGGGATTCAATGCGCAAAATAATGCCACAGTGGCCTTTGATAATGCAACCGAGTCGACATACTCTTATGCTGGGACTAATTGGATAGGATATGATGACACTAATTCAGTTAAGTATAAAGTGAAGCTTGCTAATGCTCAGGGCCTGGGGGGCTATTTCTTCTGGGCACTTGGTTTTGACATTAATTGGGATCTTGCTAGAGCTGGTATGTATAAACTACTCCAATAACCTCACTGTTTTGCTTCTAATTTCATTTCCATATGGTTGTACTAATGCTGTAATATCTGTTTTGTGCAATGCAGCTTCCACAGCATGGGAAAGTGAGAACTAATGATGCAGCAATGCGACGATCTTCCAAGAATCCCCTTTGATATTCTTCAATCTGTATTTGATAAGTTCAACTCTGCATTTTTTGTCCTCCTTCTCATATGTGATTCGAAGATTAGTGGTTTGTGTGTAATGTAATAATGCATTTTATTATATTTAACAGAGCATCATATTTGGGGATCACAATAACCTCTTCTAAAGTTTCATATAAATACAACTAAGCCCTCTGGGTTTGAAAAATCACATCCACCTTCCCTATCATAAAAGTATGTCTAAAAGCCTAATGGGAAGTGTGAAATGACCCATTTACCCTTAATGATCTTTAAAAAAAGTACTTTTATATATATATATATATGTATGCACATATACATGTACAGTCATAAGTGTGTATATGTAATATAAAACATACAATATATATATATATATATATAGAACTCCATATATATGCACTTGGGATGGTTCAGTGAAGTTGTTTAATTTGGTCAGATCTTGATCTGAGTAGCCATGAGTATGGTTTGACCACTAGAAGTTGTTTAATCTGGTTAAATCTTGATTTGAGCAGCCATGAACATGGTTTGACTACCACAAGTTGTTTAATATGGTCAAATCTTGATCTGAGCAATCATGAGCATGATTTGACTACCATCTACGGTTGCCATATTGCGTAAGAGCATTTTAGTGTGAGAAAGTAGTTAATTATGGAATTAGTTTATTCAAAAATAAAACCAATTTTCATATATTTTATGTGCTGATATCAACAGATTTCATCAATTAGACTAATAGTTGATTGGATCTATTTTTCCATATGTCAAGAAACCTCACAAGAGTTCAATATATAATTTTCCAAACTTAAAGGGATAAAGTTATATTTATACCATACTTTTATTTATTCGTTGAAAATTAAATAGTACATCATGAATAATAGCTTTGAAAAAATAAAACGAAACTTACAACAATGACAAAGGCTGTGAAGATGTAAAAGAAAATTAACCAAACAATTCTGAATGATTCAATTCTCCATCCCATCTACCTAAATGCACACATACTTTGAGGCCAGCACGGCCGATTTTTCATCTCAAAGAGACCATATCTGGGAGGCTGCAAAAAAAAGCATGACCAGAAGAATAAGTTAAGATCTATACTTTCTTGACTAGACGAAGTACCTGTGCACTAAAATGAAACCGACCGTCATTACAAATAAACACTTCTTTGCTAACAGTAAATTTATAATGAAAGAATTCCATCATAAATCGAAAACAATTGCGATAGATTTTTTATCAATTACTAATAAATTTAAAAAAAAGCAAAAAAATATATTAATAATAACAATTGTAATAGATACGAAGAGTTTGTATTGATGTTAAGAGTCCCACATAAATTTTAATAACTCCAAACATATTTCTATGAACAAATGAATTTTCAATTCATGATGAAATTTTCAATATAAAATTAATGATGTGACTCACTTTATTTTTGTTATAAAACTAATTAGTGTGACAAAGCATATATTAATGAATTTGTGAGATAAATTCATTATACAATCGTATTTTATGATAGATTCTTAAATTTAGAATGAATTTAAGAAATTTACTTATAATGCATTTAGAATGGGCAGAAATATGAGGAAAATTAAAAGGCATACCTCTTTTTGAAATTCTCCACTTGTAATCACCGTCGACAGCCCAAAAGAAGTACCCACGGAGCCCAAGGGCTTGAGCATAACCAATTTTAACGGTGACTGACGTGGGATCATCGTACCCGACCCATGAAATTCCTGCCACCGAATAGACTGAGACTGTCTTCAAGTCCCGCACCACTTTGGCCTTATGATCCCTATTGAACTTCACTACCTCAGCAAAACTCAACACTCCCGTTCCATCCAGACCGGGTCCCACATCGATCGCTGGTGCACCGATTCCATGATATCTAGGGTCCTTGAGTTCCCACGTCCTGCCGTACAACGGTAACCCCATAATCAACTTGCTTCTCGGCACCCCGACCCGGATCCACGACCCGAGCCCATAACTTGTGCTCAAATTACTTTTCGGGTCAAATAGTGCTGCATGAGCTCCCGTGGCGGAAGGGTCCCACCCGCCATGGTAGTCGTAGGTCATAATATTAATCCAGTCCAAGTTCTTGCTGATTGAAGCTGATGGGTAAACCCGCGGGGGGCCGGAAAGAAACGTGTCGGCGGAGTAGTACACAGCGGCTGTGAGGAGGAGCGGCGGCCGGCCGGTGGATTCAGCTTCCTTTTGGACCTCCACGCGCCACTCCTCTATCAAATGGGCGAAATTCTCCATTTCCTTGTAATCTTGAGGATACTCCCAGTCCAGATCGATCCCATCGAACCCGAACTTCCTCGCCACTTCTATGCTCGAACGGATGAAGGCCGCACGAGACGAGACGTCGGAAGACATGCGCGCGAAGAGGAGAGCCAGCACTTCGCCGGCCCCGCCGACCGAGAAGAGCGTCTTGACGGGAGGCTTCTTTGCATGAAGAGTTGACGTGAAATTCACAAGCAGGAGAGCTTCAGTTGGGTCTATGTTGAACTTGAAGGTGACATTGTTTGGATTGAGGAATGCATAGTAAATGTGAGTGAAGAGCTTTGTGCTGATGGAAGATGGAGCAAAATCTTGAGCCCATGAAGGATAATAGGCGCCTTTGACTGCCTCACAAGAGGGAGAAATAGAATTAGCAATGGCAGAAGATGCAGTGAGAGTTGAGAATATTGCAATGGCGAAAAGAATGCGATCAGTTTTGGGGGCTGCAGCCATTGTTAACTTGCCAACGATATCCAATACTATGGGTTCGATCTATATGCAGATATATATATATATGTATGTATGTATGTATATATATATATATAGAGAGAGAGAGAGAGAGAGAGAGTTAAATCAATATGTATAGGTGTGAATTACATTGTAAATGTATTGTTTTGGATGGATGTGTTTATATATATGTGGGTGGTTTGTTTTTGAAAAAGACAAATACAAAAATCTCATCACGGGTTGAAATTGGAATGGCAAAGGCAATAAGGTAGTTCTTTATCCAGTCTAAAAAGCCGTCCCTTTTCCTCAACATGTAATAGTTTTATGACCATGACCCGCTCAAACCTTCTAGTGCGGAAGTTTTTGGCCGCATCAAATTCTTTTGGGCTTGATAATTTAAATTGCATGTACTATTGTATTTGTTAATTTGTGATATTAGTTTTATTAGAGTAGATAAAGACAGTGTGAATATAAATTACTTCCTCTCGATTGAATTAAGTAGATGTTTTGCTATATAAGCTTTTTCTTTTTCTTTATTAACTCACACATACATAAAATTTATTAGGATTTGAATTCCAAAACTTGAGCATATAAATGTGAAGACAATGCCCCTAGATTAATTGAGCTCTCAGTGGATGTTTTTGCGAAGCTTAAAAGCTTCTTATAGGATGTTTCATGAGATCTTATAATATAGAAGTTTAAAAGCTTCTTTGAGTTTTTTAGGTTTTAATTATATTAATTATAATGTTTTAATAACTGACTGTTTATATAAATTTTATAATATTATTTTATTTAAATACTTTAATTTCAAAATAAATTTTAACATTTTGTAAGTTTTAAAAAGATATTATATATGGAAGAAGTTATAAAATTCTTTTGAATAAATATAGATAAAAACCGTCGAAATGTATGTAGACTGAAATTTTCAAATCGACCGAGAAATTAAAGCAGGACTATTTCTATATAATGGATTGTGTTGTATATGTTGGCATTAATTTAATTAAAGATGATCGGTTAGAAATTTGGGGTCCAAGAGCATCATCGTATAAGGCAAACGCAATACGCCAAAACAAATGTAGAATGTTCTCTAGTTGTTCATAAGTTTGACCAAAGTACCAAACGTCAAATTATATGTAAAACATATATAATTTTATTTATATAGATATACACTTGTATCTTTTTTACGCGATAGCAACTCCACTAGTATTGGACTATTCTTTCAGGACCACTCTCCCACAAACAAAAGGAAAGAGGGAATAAATTAAACATAATGTTGGTTGGACCAGCACAATTCTTTTAACTCAGGCATGCAAGGGCTTGGACTTGGTAATGCAGTACTATTAGTAATTGCTTGTGTGTGTGATATTTAATTTGTTTACAGATATCCGCATATGAATTTGCATAACTGTTTGGCTGCTTTTGAAGTGATCCTTTGACGTCCATTTGTGGTTGTCTTCTAATTCACTTACTGCTCGGAAAATGAGACCGAATAAATAGACGAGTAAGAGAAATATAATCAAAAATGATAAACTGTGTCGTTGTTATATTAAGACATCAACAAATTTAATCATTTAATAGAGATAATAGCATTTTCATGTATCAGATGTGATATTGATATCAAATGAATTTTATATATATATATATATATATATATATGAAATTATCTAATAACACAATTTCTAAATAGGATTGGACTCAACACGTTTTTCGACAATTGCAGTAGTGATGTTCTTTACTTATACAACCATGCTCATGCTCATGCTCTGGTGTACCCAAGAAATTATTGACAGTTTGAGGGCAAAAAAATGAAAGTAAAGACGGGGGAAAAAAAGAGGAAATTTAATGAAAAAAACGAAGAGATTAGAGAATGCAAAATGGGTGAGATCCATGGATCCAATCCAACCCATCCAAAAACTAATGGTGAGCTAAAAAATATAATTAAGGCAGGCATTTTAATAAATGAAAATGAGTTTGATTATTTTTAAAAATATAATTTATCAATTTTTCTATATTTTGGAGGTAAAAATGCAAACTTCCCTTCAAAAACTTGTTATAACTTGGCGTAAATTAAAAAAGAGAAAATCTTAAAATCAAGACATTAACATGGTGTAGAACTATATATAGTTATTATCATGGTAATCAGAGGTGACTCTACTTTTAGCGAAGAAAAGCAATTGCTTTAGGCCTCCAAATTTTAAAAGTCTCCTATATGTATTTTTTTTCTATATTTTAAGCCTCAAAAATAAAAATATAAGGCCTATATTTTTTTTTTATTTTTGTTTTACATTATAGGCCTAAAAAAATTAGGTCTTTAGTTTTAAAGCCTCATATATATGTTTTCTTTTTCAAACAACTTAGGCATAAAAAAAATTATAAAATTTTCAATTTGGAGGCCTTATTAGTAAAATTTATAATAAAATAATTAAGTAAAAGTATAAATTTATTTTTTATTACTTTTGCTCCTAAATCTCCACTCTTCTTTTAATTCTTATTCTTGTACTTATCAAAATCCTATCTCACTCATTCTTTTTCTATACTAATCACTAAATAATATTAGAGTTAATTCCTTTTTACAATAAATCAATGTTACTTAAATTTATTTTTCTTCTTTCGAAATAAGTTTTTCAAAATTGAAACTGATAAAATTTGTCAATGTCTCAAGTAAGATAAAATGGGTTAGTTATGCTATCAATTGAAAAGGAATGTTAGATGAAATTAATTATACAAATATAATAAATAACTTTGCATCTCAAAAAAATCAGAGAATAGAATTAAAATAATAATGCTTTATTCTAGAAGTTTATTCTATAAAATATGAAATGATTCATAAAATGACACGTGTACTAGAAAATTAATTTTTTATTATATATTAAAGGCCTTTTTATTTGTTTCGTCTTAGGCCTCCAATTTTATTGAGATGGCCATGATGGCAATCATATGACTATACATGAATTCATAAAATTTTGAACAAATTTGAATACTAACCGTTGCTTTCTACAAAATATTTAAAGATTCTGGATCTAATATTCATAATTAAATAAATTCTCTGATTATTTTGAGTTTTGAAACCATTTGATGGAATTTCCTAACTTATTCACATAATTAAAAAAAAATTCAAATAGCGACAAAGCAATAATTTTACAGTTAATTGGAGAGAAGTAGCTAAAGTTAATTTCATTTTAGGAATCACTTCCCACTTTTTTCTTTTGGTATGCACTTTGCACTTCAAATTTTATTTTAGGATTCACTCCCAACTTGAGTTAAAAAGACAAAAATAGCCCTAAGTTAAAATTAAAATTATAAAAAGCCTTCAAATAAATTATAACACGTTTTTCTTCAGTTACCGCACCCATTTCACAATTTTGTCCAACTAATTTCCTTCCATCTCGTGAACTATCTCGCCTTTTGCTCTCTTCACTCAAGTTTTTGACTTCTCCCCGTGTTGCTTCTTTTTTTGATTTTGCTATTTTGTGCTTTCTCTTCCAAGCCACATTTTTGTCATTCCTGAAGATTTCAACAAGAAGGGTTTCATCTTCAACCCCATTTGCAAATACAAAGAGGTGATTTTAATTAGATTTTTGTTATTTTCTTTTTTAATATTAAATCTTCATCATTTCTTTTTGTTTTATTCTTGTTTTAGTTTTAGACATACTTAGCGTTGTTTATGGTGCTGATTTTGTTAGTAAATACTCGACTCGTTCATATTTAGATTAAAAAAAATCTAATATAACTGTATTCATATTGAAGAAGAGATATTGACCCTTTTATTTATTGTTTTAATACTTATTTCAATTATTACATATTTAATTTTAATATTTTATCACTTCATATAAAGTATAATATGCATTAGTTATTTCATTAAGTAAATTTTAGAAATATTTTTACCATTATGTTAATTAAGGGATGTTTGAATCTTGTACTCTATAGTTTGATAGTTTTATGTTAAAGATTGATAATTGCACAAATGTATATTACTTGCTCATAAATCTAGTATTAACTATTAAATTTTAGTATGTTTATGTCCATGTGCAGTAGTAAATTTTGAATTTTCTACAGAATTAATGTTGCTCAAGCGAGGATAATGGCAATGAAATTATTGTTACTGTAGAGATGAGTTTAAATACTCCAAAGTTTGAAATTTACTGCTTCCTCTCTTTGTATAAATACTAAATTTTGTACAATTAATAATGTATAAGTTTTTTTTAGAATTGAATTTCTTGATAAAAAACACAATATGCTATTATTTTTAGTGCAAATTATATATCTTGTATGAAAAGTGCAAATGTTTTTTATGGCGATGTTGGTATTGAATGTGCAAGAAAATCCCTCAGTGAATTTCAAGGGAGAATAGATTATAGATGGTGCAATGGCATATTTGACAGATAACAAAAGATTATTAATCCCTTTTTATCTTTATTTCCTTTTTACATTAATCTAATAATATCTAAACTGAGATCTTCAATTCTTTTATAGTGTCATTATTTAGCATGGACTATGATATCAAGTGCATATAACTGGTATGATTCTAAACCATGAGCATGGCTTGCTTCATTATGATACAATATGAAGGTGACTTGTTGTATTCTAATATATTATGAGGATGGCTTCCCAGTACAAGAAAGAAAAAGATAGCCTAGTTGCTTAGGGGAATGCTTTTATGATCGCAATCAGTTAGGTTGTGGTGGCTAGACTATGCATGTTTTCCACAAGAAAGCCAAAACAATTTAGGGTCCAAGGTTTTATTCGATACTAGATTTCAGTATTAGATATTAAGACTCTAGTATTTATTATGGTATTTAATAATTATACAATGGCTAGATTAAGACAAATTCAATTTAACCTCCTATGTATTAAGAATGATATTGTAAATCAAGAAAAAAATATATGACTTGTTTAGTTTTATGTACTTGATTTTTCAAGTTTTCTACTTAATTTGCCCCATTATATACTTATTTGACGCATTTTTTGTACTTGCTTTTTCATTGTCTGAATTTACCTTAATTAAATGGGTGAAACAACATATAAGACTCTCTCATGCATTGAAATTTTGTTTTCTCTTCAAGTAATGGTCATGATAGTACATTTGCAAATAGTTGGGAATACAAATAGCCATATCCAACCACTTATGTTCTTATTCATACTAGTATAAATCATTGATAAATGAGGTAAATGTATCCTTTTGGCACCACCACAAAAAAACTAATGAACCTCGCATGACTATATCAATTCTAGAACTAATAAATCTTCATTTAAAAAATCATGTAATGGCCAAATTAAGATAAATTCAACTTGATCTCTTATGTACTAAGAATGATACTGTAAATTAAGAAAAAAATACCTTTTTTAAGTTTTTTGTACTTGATTTTTCAACTTTTGCACTTAATTCACTTCATTCTATATTTATTTGGTTTGTTTCTATACTTGCTTTTTGTTTTGCCGAATTTACCTTAATATGATAAGTAAGACAACACATAAAACTCTCTAATATACTAAAATCATATTTTATTTAACTAATGGTCATGATAGTACGTGTGCAAATAGTAAAGAACACAAATAGCTACATTCAATCACTTGTATTCTCATTTATATCAGTGTAAACCATTGATGAATAAAGTAAGTGTATTTTTTCAACACCACCATTGAAAACCAATAAACTTCTCATGACTATATTAGTTTTATATATTATTTTGCTTATTAAATTGAGGTAAATTTAGTTAAAGAAAAAGAGAGCATAAAAGCACTCAAAAGACCTACTTGATTATGGAGATCTAGTGTAATATATCTATAGTCAAGTACTATAATTGAAAAAAAACAAAATAATTTTTAGTGTATACAATATGATTATCAATACATTAAAGGGAATATGCTAAAGACAAACTAGATTATGAAAATCTTCTGTAATGTTTTCAGATTTTACTTCTAGATACTTGAAAGAATGTTTTATCATTCTATAATGAAGTATCGAATTTGACAAATAAGGTATTAATTTCCCAAAATATGGTATAGTTTTAAATACATTTGAAATTATGTTAAATTTAATTATTTTAAGTCATTGTTTGACTATCAGAAAATGAGGTTTTAGTTTTAGGACAAATATAGTCATGAGACCTAATTTGTGCTACAACATAGATATCAAAATGATATACTTACCACCTATCATAATGTTGTAGTTTGAAAGGATAACATAAGTGGTACTATGTTGAATTATTAAAACACTCTATTATGGTTTTATGTTCTTAAGATGAAGAATGTTTTTCCAAATAATCAAGTATAGTGTTAAATAAATTAAGTATTTATTTTGCTTCGACAAGGCACTTTCTTCTGATTTGTAGTATCAGTCTTATACATTTTAAACATTGTCCAATTTATGTATTTTAGACCTTGTTGTATTGGTATAACTATGAAACTCTATTTTTTCCTATAATATTGACTTTCAAATGAAACATTTTACCATTAATATTGGTGCTTTACACTAATAATTATGTTTCTAACTATTTGAACACATACTTATCCAAACCATTAATTAAAGAATACATGATTTATTATTTTTGGATTGTCTTATATGTTGTTTCATAAATAAATTGAGGCAAATTAGGCCATATGACTAGTAAGTATAGAATTAATCTAGTGTAGTGCTAATTGCTGAAGGTAAGGTATTTATCTTCTGAAGTCAAGTATTTACACACAAAAATGGAGCATTATTTTGCTGAAATGAGTTATTACATTTATGTTATGTAGTACCAATTTTATACATTTTAAGTATCATTCAATTTAAGTATTTTAGACCTTAGTATGTTGGCATAACCATGAAACTATATTTTATAATGTTGACATCCAAATGAAACATTTTCCCATCTATAATGGGGTTTCATGCTACTAATTGTGTGTCCAACCATTGAAACATATGAATATTGTGGTGCCTTGAAGGTCCCAAATCCACACACCACGGCACTAGCCCTTTTTCAGAAGATTTTCCTTTCAAAAGCCAATGCCAAGCATAGATTAACAAAATAAAATGATAAATCATATTAAAAGAAACAACTTATATATTATTCTTTGTACACTAGTCTAAATTTGTCTCTAGTTATCGATGAGGATACATGTATTAGTACCTGAGGTATAGCACTAATATCACCATGGCTATAAGTCTCATTGTGTAGATACACAAACTTATCGATCTGGGTACATTTGGACTCAAACAAAAGATATTTTTTTCTTTCTCTATTCCCAAGTCCGTCTTCTAGTTTGACAATTCCAGCTTTATTTGTATAAAGAGAAGCACAAAGGTGAGTCCGAATGACTCGGTGAGGAAAGTTGGACGGAGTTACCTGTATAGAACATATTTTGCAGTGGAAGATGATAGAGTGAAAATTATGTAATGAGTAGGATACAAACATGCTAGGATAACTCATTTTGTATATCAATTTTTTTTTTATAATAAGTACTTTACAAGTTGTATGCGCATATACTCGAAATATATTAAGGTTTTTCATGAATCAAGAGGTGATTGAGTTAAACTAGTTATAAGAACTTTACAGGATCAGAGGAGTCATAATCATATTAAACCTTTCATGTAACTCCATCACTATCCCATACTAGCGAGGAGAACTCATAAATCTTAATACCTTTTTTTCTCGTGTTTGGACTCAAGTGTACAGGGTTCTAAAGGTGGCCCTTGTTGCACACCCCATGTCAACACACATGGCTCTTAGATCCATACACATTTCATAAAGAATAAAATAAGATTTTATTGTTGTGGTGCAAAATACAGCTGAAAGATGTCTAGTACTAAAATTCAAGGTGCTAATGGAAATAGATTCAAGAGGTAGCCCCCAATAAATATCCCCTATCAACTACTGTGGCACTTTGCTTTGCCTAGCATGTACTTTACAATATTGACTAAATAAAATATTTAAAAGGGTCAAGAATGAAATAAGTATAACAAAAAGTGTCAACCTCGGGATTCTATAGGTGGCCCCCACTGCACAACCCCTCTCAGCAAGTGTGGCACTTCGATGAATAGAATGAGAAGATCTATAAAACTTTAGAAAACATGAGCCTTTTCAAGTGATAAATATTTTGAGTAAGAGGATTCTTTAATATAAAAATTATTCTTCCTCCTCTGTTTAACAAAGCTTTTGAGTTGTTGTTTTTGAGAACATCCTACATATGGGGTCTCACTTATTTGAGTAGCATCGTTAGGATTAGAAAGAATCAGATGAAACAAATATTAATACTAATATGATCTCTTGATTAAAAGAAATGAGGGATAAGCTTTACCAAGATTCAGAATTTCAATTGGGTTTAAATTTACCAAGAAGTCCAATAATTATCATTAGTTAACAATTGACAGACGAATAAGAATGCAAAGAATAAAAATCTTACAATGATAGGTACCAGGAGTACAGATCTTCACAATTATGGGTGTCAGAAATAGAGATTCTTACCATAATAATAAGTGAGGTGTTCTAGAAAATGCGAAGAGAGCATATGAATTGAAGACATAATTGTTGGGTAAATCAAGGGAATGAGGACCTCACCATATCAATCATCAAGTTACTCAAGGAAATGCAAGATACGTGATTGTAGGAAAGAAAGTTACCAAGTAGCAGAATAAAAATTTAAGAAGGAATGAAAGATCTCACCAATTCTTGTAATCGGGATTTTCCAACAGACTTGTAAGCTCAATCACCAAGGTTCAAGATTCAATCATTATTAATTATTCTTTTCGTAATAAGTGCATTATGAAAAATTAATTTAATTTGGAGTACTATGTATCATTTTAATTTTTGATTTAATTTGTATTATTATTTCAAATACTTAAGATAGAAATTACTATCTAATAATCTAAGTACTCTAATTTTATTAATACCTTGAGTATTTATATATATACATGTAAGAGTAACCTTTTCTATCTACTTTATTGATTAATCCTTAAATGAATCAAATATGTCCTATTCTCTTTTTTTTTTCCAATTTTTAACATACTTTACTTATCACATCATTCCAAGAACCACATTTAACAACAACATTATTAAGTTACTTGTATCTAAATCATGATTCTTATTTTCCACTAAATCCAATTAAATTCAAATCTCAACTATTCAACATAACCTCATAATCTGACCATTCATAATTCAACCTCATTTAAACCAAAATATCAAGTTATCACCATTACAATACATCCACAATCACTTAGCAAAATTCGATCATTTCCAGAATCTATATTCTTACTCAAGCAGCTTCAATAGTTTTCATCAAAACTAAATTTTAGCCAAATTTAAGGTACTTAAATGGTGATCTTTACCTTATACTATATTATAACTCAATGAATTTTCTAAATGTGGCTTCAATTTGATGATCAAATGGGCCGATCTTTCCTTATGAGTATTTAAACTTAAGTTCTAATTCTAGTTTCTTCCTAGTGGTAAATTGCGGTCTTTACATTTTTTTGGCTAGAATCCAGCATCAATTATGATGATTCTTACCTCTAACCTTATCTACACTCAGAGGGCTTTCCCTTTTATCATTTAGATGGTTGATGCTCCAAATATAGGCAAAAAAATATCACCTTTCATTTGGCCAACTTCTACCTTCGTGTGGCAGTACTATTAATTTTAGCAAAATTTCAAGTTAATCAAGGTGAAAGTTTTGGAAATCTATACTATGAAAATAATCTATACACAAAGGTCTTTCTAATGGTATGCTTGCATGTATGATCAGGTGGCTATAAGGGTGGTTTCTAATTAAAGGTTTATCTTCGCTGCTTGCAAAGACTATGAAGGAATGGTTTTGTGGGGGGTGATAATGATTTAGGGCCTCTATTTATAGATGAAGAAGTTTTATTATTTACTTGAAGTGACCCTTGAACTTTTACTTGATTTTGAACTATCCTAGGAAAATAGATAAGTTAACAAAAAAAAAAAACTTTTTCTTTATATTCTATTTCATTATAAACCTAATATACACAATGATGTATTTGTAACTTAAGATTTAAGTGTACATGGCTAAATTTGTAGTGTATATATATTTAGGTTATTTTTTAGCCAACTTTTGATTAACCCATTAATCTATAATGCTACTAATCCAATCAAAAGTGCTAATTTCATAACATAATCTATTTACTATATATAGAACTTTAAACTTTGATTTTCTACAGTTACTAGATAAGCTTAATAATTTAATTTTGAGGGAGAATTACTTACGAGAAATGATGAGATGTTACAAATATCATATTTTGTTATTTTTGAATGGTCCTATATATTGTTTCATTAATAAATTAAGGCAAATTAGACCATACAACTAATAAGTATAGAATTATTCTTATGCAATACTACATGTTGAAGATGAGGTATTAGAACTTCAAAGTCGAGTATGTATCTACACAAATAAAGTATTACTTTGGTAAAATGGGGTATTATCTTTATGAAGAAATGAAAAATGAATTTGGACAATAGCTCCAAATACCAATTTGCTTAGTAGCTGAAAACAATAGTTACTCATCGTCCCTCCAACACTAAAGAATAGTACAACATTCGTATACTACAAATCACATAATACAATGCAAATTGATAAGACATAAAATTCTCTATTGTAAACACAACTTTCTAATAGTGAGTTCGAGCTCTTGGCTCGTCAAAAATATTTTTATTGACCTTAAATTGAAGAAAATTTACCTCCTTTTTCCTGCTATTTGCTGAGAAAATTCTGTCACTTGTCAAATACAAAAAATCAAATTTACAATAAAATGGAGATAAATGAGGTTATCGGATTTTCTTCTTGCTTAAACTCGGGTTCATAATAAGACTTTGTTACTAGTTACCTAAGTTTCTTCTTGCTGAAATAAGTTGTCAATGGTAGAAAATGCACAAAAAATAAAAAATGCCTTCATGTGTTCGTGGGAGAAAGTCATAGAAGATAGTTGGGGGAAAGAAGGATGGAAAGAGAAAGAATGCAGAACTAAACCAAAGGAGGAAAAGAAAAAAAGGAGATAAAATAAGATATATGTGAGCATTTTGGACAATTCAGGTGGTTGGGAAGTGAACTCAAAAAATAAAATTAAAATGAGGAGTTGAAACCACATAATTGATGGGTGGGGATTGATTCACAAAATGCAAATGGATTTTAGTACTTTTAAATAAGATGTCCATAATTTTATGATAGGAATCAACACTTTGAAGGAGTTTAAGACAAGGCACAAACATATTTAGCGCCGAGGTAAGGTAATGTGCAGCATCATCCTTTTTTGCGTTTTACTTTTTTATGTTGTTTTCAAAATGTGTTGTGGTTATTGTTAATTATACTAGTTTAAATGCAACGTACCCACTTGTGCTATTTGAATTTTTGTGATGTCCTCTCTAATATTACATATCCGTGAATGTTGCAGAATTTTGTTTTAGTTCAGTAGCTATTCAAGTGATCGAGATGGCTATGGTTGCAAACTATTGAAGTGAAGGTTGTTGCTGCAAATTGTTGAATTGTGCAACTTTATTTTAGTTTAGTGATAAAATATAAATTATTTCCTTTTCTATCTGTAGTCTCTATCATTTCATTGACGTATGGGTTGGTGAGAGGTTTGGAAGAAGAGCCATGATGTTCGATACATCGCATGAAAGAAGCATGAGTTTAATTTTGCTAACCTAGAAAAATAGCATACCCGAAAATGCATGCATCGAAAATACCTATAATGTTGGAATTTATTACAGTTGTAGAGGTTTCCTTTCATTCTCAACAACTTGAATTCCATCTTTCTAAGAAGTTAATCCATACTTGGTGTCCATGGTTGGCTGCATTCTTGATTTCTTCAAGGAACTATTAGAGGCCACTAAAAACTCAATCAAATTGAAGGGACGAAAATGACATTTCCTCTTAATTGTAACAAGAGGACAAAAAAGTCTTTCTATGCCTATCAAATATTCCAAAAGCAAGAAAAAAAGGCACATCCCAGCATGCAAAACCAATAAGTTAAATAGACCTTTTTGTATAACATTTTCGAAAATACGGTTTGGTGCCAATTGGAAAAATACAAGGAATTTTTCAATAATTAACTATTTTATATGGCCCGAGGCGTAGAATGTGTTTTTGCTCCATCTATTGCCTTCAATTAGTGTTTTAGGAATCGAATCGTATCGGTCGGACAGGGTGGGGCGATGATCGAGGCCAACTCAATTTGCTTGGAGCTCAAAAATTGGGGACTAATTGATCCGATCAAAATCGATTAAAAATAGATTTAACAGGCGGTAGTTCAATCGGTGACCACCGGTTCACTTATCTTTTTTTTTTTAAAAAAAAAAAAATATTTTTCAAAATTTAAAATTAAAAATTGTAAAAAGAATGAAAAATGAAAAAGAAGAATTGAGATTTGAAGTTGACAACTATAGATTCTGAACATGTAATTTTTTGAAATATGAATTTATGTTCTTGAAATTTAATGAAGCAGTAGTTTATGTAAATGCTTATGTTAAATTTGTTGTTTTATTTTGTTTATTTTCTTTTAAATTATGTTGAGTGTTTAGTGTCAAAAAACTTATTTTTGCTTAGCTTTGAAGCATGAGGCGGACAATCATTTAAATTAATGTTAAACATTACTTTTAATTAAATTATTTACTTATAATTGACTAATTGTGAGGCGGTGTTTTTTTTTAAAAAAAAACAAATAATTTAAAATGAGTAAGAATTGAATTTTTTTCAAATAATGTTTTCCTATAGCATTGAATTTCTTTATTTTTTGTCAATATTATAATATTGAATATATTTATAATTAAATATAATTATTAAATTATTATGATGTCCCAAATCAAATTAGTGATCCAATTAATTAAGCCGATCAAATTAGTAACCAGTAATATCATTTATTCTTTATTTAGTCCGCAATTAAAAATATTGCCTTCAATTCATTGTCCAAATTGAGGGCTTTGAAAGGATCGAAATATGTAATTATGGACTTTTAAAGTATGAAGGAATGCTTTTAGCAACTTATTTCGATATCAAATTCAAGCAATTCGGCCGTCTTTTTGTTGATTTATCAAGGACTTGATTAGCGAGCTAATTAATAAGTCATTGTCATTTGCTCTATCGTCTGTTTGTGCTTGTTATTATGTTATCAAGATTTTGCTGTGTATTGGCGCCTAATTTTTATATAAATTGAAGTGTTGTAGCGATACTTTTATGTTGTAGTTTTCGCATTCTTTTCTTATTCTATACCCTAAAACTTTTATTATCGGAATTCTATTAATCTTTATTTTCATGTTTTTTTAGTATGACCAAAAATATGTTGTGTCTATTGCAAGGTACCTTCATGTTATGTCTAATTAAAATTAGAATTCAAAAAAATAAAATAAAAATGGAGAACTAAAATCCACCTTCATTTTCTTAGAGACAAAATGAACACCAATTTCAAATATTTTTAAATATAATTGAGCATCTCTCAAAATAAATGAAATAAATATACATAAATTAATAAAAATTCCTCCTCATTTTGTTTTAAAGCAACTGCATATATTTTTATTAGTATTTGTTCAAATGATCGTACGAGATATTATGCTATGGTTTAAAAGGAATTTTTTTATTATTTTTGATAAAGTGACGGCCATCATCTACTGCTCTTCTTCTTCTTCTTCTTCTTCTTCTTCTTCTTCTTCTTCTTCTTAACTCCCTTAATTTCAATAAGAATGAACAACTGAAAATTATTTCTCTTAATAATTATCAATTACTATTTTTCAATATAAAGAGAGATGAATGTGATTTAGAAAGGTACAAAATTGAAGTAATTTGGTATTGAGTTCACCTCTCTAAGCATTTATCTTCATTCAAAAAATGAATCTTTTCCACTATGTTTGATCTAAGGATTTTGATAAGGAAAGAAAAGTAATAGAGAAATGAAAAAGAAAACAAAGAAATATAAACTTTTTAAATTTGTTTGGTTATTAAAGAAAATAATGGGAAAAATGATAGGGAAAAGAGGGGTAATGAATGTGTTGGAGAATAAAAGAAAGTTCAAATAAATTTTTTTTCTCATTTTTCTCATCATTTTGTTAGGAAAATTAATTTTCCTTTGATACACTATACTTTTTCCCAAATTTTTTTATTTTTACTATTTTTCTTACCAACCAAATAATTAAAAGTATTTTCCTTAACGTTGTCTTTTCTTTTCCTTATCAAAATCCATGAACCAAACATAGTGTTAGGTCAAAAGAACAATTTCCATTCACAGTATAATGATTTTGGTAGGCTATTTCCCCCCCCCTTTTTTTTATTTTAACAAAAGTTTACTAGTCCTAAGGGCCCATTTGTTTTTATTTTCAAACCTCATTTTCATTTTCTTGCTGAAAATAAAAATAAAAATTTTTCAACTTTTACATAATTTTCTTATGCATTTTTATTCTCAAAACATTCCTTTTTTCATTCTCTCTCCATTTTCATACCATTTTCCCCCTATTATTAATTATATCTACTTTTTTATTTTCTCAATACTTCCCAAATAATATTCATCACAAAAATATTATAAATTCAAATTTCAATTATAATATTATTTTTTTTCAAATAATTACATATTATATCCTCAATTCAAATTTAAAAATTATACAATTTTTAATATAAAAATACCCAACATTCAAATACATCTTATTTTCACAATTATACAAATCTATAATTTTAAACAGTACATTCAAACACAACTTTATTTTTAAAAACACATTTTTTAAATAACTTTTCACTATACATTTTTATTAAAAACTGAAAATTGCTTCAGAAAATGAAACCAAACGGACCTAACTCGAGAAACTTATACGGTTATACCATTAGCCACAAGTCGCTTGGCATTTTGGTATGCAAGCGTTTCACGCGCGAGGGTTCGGTTGCGTTCAATCTGTTTGTTTAAATGCCTGAAAGAGGTCTATTTATTTTCTCTACTAATCTACTGTCAAAATATGGATTGCTCTTGTACAGTTTCATTACCAGCGCGATACACGCTGGTTGACATTCTTCAAAGTTTTAATCTTGATCATTTTTGAACACCTGAACTAGCTTGATTGATGGTATTTATCACAAATACTATCATGCATACATATAAATGAATCTTGGCGATTGATGATTGATCAGATTGGTGGCTGTCCAAATGTGAAAGTGGCCTGCCTCTTGAAATTGAAGCTTGCGCTTGTGGTTACGTATGTTGTATATGTTTGTGTCTATATATTTATAAGTATCTCTGTACAACACCCAAACCGCAAAAAGTCTCCCTTCTTCGTTCTTGGTAGACAATTGAATTTTTCATTTGCTTACAAACGTGTTAGAGAGAGAACAAGATTTCCAGGTGTTTGATGGATCAGTGTGATTTGTTTATTAGTCTGGTCCATTTGAAATCCATGAATTAGGTCTTCTTTGCACTTGATCTTTTATGTGGACCAGTTCAATTTATTTTCAGTCTTTGAATTGGGTCTAGTTTGCACATGATCTCGTTGGATTCGGTCAAACTGTATGTCACCCCAACTTGAGATCTTCTCTTTTTTTGAAGTTTTCAGCAAATTGCTTTGACAATGCATGGATGAGTACCAAGGTCGGGCAATTCTGTAAAGTTGACCTTAAACTAGGGTGGAGATTTTTATCAAACTTTAAGGATTTATATGATGAGATTTTTATATGTGAACTTTAAGGACTTAGATGATATTTATTCGCTGTAATATTAAGGAAACATTTTCATGAGATTTATCACTGGCTAAGTGCTTGTCTTTTACTAGAATCCTTTCATATACTCAGAACTTGATTTCTTTTGATCACTGCTTAAATCTTTTCGAGGACAGTTCTTGACAAACTCATAGGATCTGCTAAAAGTTTTGATATGTGTTAGCAGGTCACACCCAGAATTTTCTCACTCTGAATAAAAGTTGGACTAGTAGACCTATATCTCAACACATATATACATATCAAAAAAGGAACAATCTAATAGATAGGTATCAGGAAGAATGCTTGAAAAAATAACCTCTAGTCGAAGCTTGAAGCATCATCGTGGTATTTCTTGACTAATTGTCAACATACTGGCTGAACAAACTTCTGCTTCTGAACTGTGTTTGTTTTCATCATATGAACTTCTATATGTTGAAAAAGCTGGCCTGTCAGGAGCAGGCAGAGTTTCTGTCTCATTTTTTAGCATTGATGAGACATCAAGCATAGATGGCCTATCTTCCCATCTTTCTTGGACGCACAACAGCGCCACTTGCAAACTCCTCTTAATTTTGTATGTGGAGGAAGTATCATCCAATGACGGATCCATAAAATCCATGCTATTGTCGCTTTTCCAAAGTTCATATGCCTGACAAAATTTAGCGCCAGCATGTTAGTTTTTCCACATGTACTTGGTGCAAATCAAATCCATATGGAATGGATTATTAGTTTCTTACATGCTCTAAAAGATTTAAGTTCTTGTGGAAACCATATAGGGACGATGTCTTCTTCCCACTTATGATCTGTAGCAGTAGTACGCCAAAACTATAAACATCATACTTACTCGAGTATATTCCTCCTTTTACATACTCCGGTGGAATGTAACCACTATATTGCAAAGAGCAACAAAAAAGAAAATATTAGGAATGTAAAAGTAAATTTCATGTACGACAGCTTTAAGAGATATTCTACTTACTATGTTCCAATAATCCTGCGTGTGCTTACTGCATTTTCATCTTTCTGGAACATTCTAGCTATTCCAAAATCTGATATTTTAGGCTTCATATCTTTGTCCAGTAAAATGTTGCTAGCTTTCAAGTCTCTGTGAATTATTGTGACTACTGAGTACTCATGGAGATATAGTAGCCCTTGAATAAGACCTTCAATAATTTGAACTCTTTTCTGCCAATCTAAGCATAATCTTTTGACTGGATCTGCAATATACAAACCAATGTTATGAAAGTAGATATATGTTTACGTAAATTTATTTTGTGATGTTGAGTCATGCTCTGGTAATGGATGGTAAAGTTCCTCTGTTGTAGGGTGCAGTAAAATAAAGATTATTAGCTTACAAAAATGAATGTTCTAAAGGCTATCATAAACTCTTTTCGTCCAATCTAAGTTCAACCCCTTATAACAGGATCTGCAATGATATTTATCAGCATCCTTAAGTAATAAACTTTAATGATGTTAAACATGTTAATTTACAGTGATTTATGTTAAAGTTTATCTATTAAAAGATGAAGTGATATAGGATAATTGGTGCTACTTACAATATAGAATGTTCCAAATCAAACAGAAATTAAACTAAAACCTTGGATATCCTAAGTCGGTTGCCTTGCTACCTTGTGATATGTTCAACTCGAGGAAAGTACTGGTTAGTCATGCTGGTTTTTAATCATAGGGGTAGCTCGTTTTTATCCAGTTTCAACCAATCTTTCTATTCTTTCTTTTCTTTTTTTTTTTTT
>JACGDI010000998.1:1305841-1328893 GCA_014898725.1 Jacaranda copaia | reverse complement strand
GGAGATTAAGTGATCACTGACCAAAGAGGTACGTGTCCAAGCTCCCGTTTGGCATGTACTCATATATCAGCATCTGTTCTTCCCTTTCTGTACAAATTCCAAGAACTTTCACCAAGTTGACATGCTGTAGTCTTGTTGTAAGTGCAAGCTCATTCTTGAGTTCCTCTTTCCCTTGTTTAGAACCTTTTGAAAGTCGTTTTATAGCAATCTGAAGTCCATTCTGTAATTCACCCTAACAAAACCACATGCATAAGTGGTTGATGCAAAGCGGTTTTAAGACCCTTCCACTCAAATAGCAGCTTTACTATCAAACTAGGATGCATTTGTCATGTTCAACCACAGAATAAATTATTGATGAGAAAGCAACAACCTCTGCGTGGGCACGAGACCTTGCAAATTCTGATAAACATTTTGAAAGGTTCATGAGGTAAAGAAAATTTTCTTTCTCAAGAGCCTGTTCTCAGGTTTTACTGGAGATATAAGATTGTCCACTATCCAAGTTTGGTGAGTTGATTCAGACATTTGGGCAATTTTTTTTTGTATTTGGCATAATGCTAGAGATGCTGCTTAATTTGGACTATTAAGTAGGCTCTGCATTCAAAAGTTACTTAAGAGGCTTAGATAAAGGGACGGAGGAATGTAGTATTCTGAGAAGGTACGCCACTTAACTGATGTCAAAATCTTTTAGGACTGATTATTTTGTCTCCTATTAATGACTAAAGAGTTATCTAAATGTTTCAAGCAGCAGCACATTCGATGCCATCTGGGCAGTAAATCAAGGTGTGTGAGCTACCTTAAGGTCAAGTCGCACTCGAGCTCAATGAAATGATCTTTTTCTTTTTCTAGATTTTAACTTATATGAACTTTCATTCCTCCTATACTTAAGTTTGGTTTTAATCCAGCTCAAGATAGCTTAAGTTATTGCATGCCTGTTTTATATATTTCTTAATAAAATTCACTTTATGTAGCATGAGCTCAGGTGTGATTCAAGTTCAATTATCTTTAGTCATGCTTGATTTAAATTTTAATTTAATCCTTAAGTTGGTGTTAAACTTGGCTTGCTTTGAGTCCATGTTTGGCTTGTTTTGTAACAATGAAGCCAAGTTTACAAGCGTTGAACTGGTTTGAGCTCATTGACTTTCCTAAGAATGGTGCAACATAAATGTCTAATTGTTTAAAGAAACAGAGATCCCTTCCTTTCTACCTCGATACATAATTGTAATGGTAAGAGTAGGTATGCTTGCATCAGAAGAAGATCGAGTTTAATCATTGTTTCCAGAACTGGTTATTCAATGATTGTTTGTGCAGTATGCTTCTGAGGCATCACTGAAAGATCTAGTTATATTTGGCCTGAATATTTGGAAAGAGGAAACCGGTGGAGGCAAATACTGAGTTCTTCTGAGGCATCAAGAAAGATGTAGTTATATTTAGCCTGAATATTTGGAAAGAGGAAACTTCTTCTGGGGCATCACAGGAAGATGCAGTTATATTTAGCCTGAATATTTGGACAGAGAAGACTGATGGAGCCAAATACTGAATTCTTCTCACAATATTAACTTCAGGAAAGCATCCAACTGGGAGAGGACAGAGGATAATGTGCAGGGTATTAGCTTGAAGTTTGACATCCAATACTTGCTATTTTCATGCGTCTTTTGAGGGTTTTGTATATTAAAAAGTTGATGATTAATAAGCAGAATACTGATAAATGCTGAGTAGGTTTAACTGGCAATTCAGTGACTAATGGTTATAAGAGGAACCAGATTGCTCTATTATTCTCTCTTGCATATGCTGTCAAAATGGTGCATGTAGGGAAACAGACCAACATACTGCTAATGCTAATCTAGTCCATTGTTAAAGCAAAATCATCTATTCTGCTATGCATATTCTTCTCAATGAAATAAAATTGAACTGAATCTTATTTTGATATAGAAATTAGGGTGATTAACTCGTCTTATTAGTTTGCTAAGTTAGTTTCTTGAAAACGTCCAGAGTTACTATTAGGAACTCATAAAGTTCTTCAAACTCATGCATTTCTTGATGTTTACGTGTCCCTTTGTGTGCTGGCGCACTTACAGAACCCCATTAGCTGAATAGGCAAATAGGTAGAAGATTATTGAAGTTATTTGACTTCTTTTCTCATCTTGCCTTCATCACTGACTTCAATAGACAATGTAATTGGCACTCTAGATGAGAAATTTTCTAATGCTTTAAAGGATAGAGACATAAATGGGTCACATATTACCTTGTAAACAGGTCCAAACCCACCCTCGCCAACCTTGTTCTCACATGAGAAGTTATCTGTGGCTGCTGTTATCTGAGTGAAAGTGAATGCTTGCAGATTAGAATGCTCTTTTCTTGTGCTCAAAGCTGCGTTTCCTTTCACTGAGAGAAAACTAAAATTACAACATTTTTTGGTGTACAATAGAATGCTATAATGTGGATGCATACCTTTTGACATGATTAATTTACTTTTCATGCAGCATATTGTTGTGCCAAGTAGGAGACTGGCTGCAGCAGTTGTTGACAATAGAATCGACAGCAATTGTTTCTTGCTTTGTTGGCCCTTCTCTTCTTCTTGAGCTGTGAATGAAATCATTAGAAATCTCTCCAGAATGTTTTTCAGAATAAGTACCATAGCTGTATGCAATTAGTTTCTTCAAATTTGAATGTGTAGTTATTTTGTACAGTTAACATAGAAATGGCTATCAGAAGTTCTTATCGTTTTATTGTGTCGTGCTCTTCTAACCTGTTCTGGAAAGAATCCAATTCATGTCATCGTTGGGTATTTGAAACACATTGTAACCAAGAAGGCCCTTCTCCTTTGCATAAGAAACTTTTATTTTGACTGCTTCTACATCATCAAAACCAATCCAGAAAGATCCAATTTTACAGTAATTCGCCACATAGGTAGAGTTAAACACTGGTTTGACGCCGTAGCTGTTCAGGTACCACTTAATGTATCTGTAGCTGATGGATCCATCTGGAGTTATGGCTAGGCCTTTTGCTGGTGCACCTATTGCATAGTCGTTGGAGTTTACTAGTGTCCATGCATATCCATGGTATGGCAACCCGAGAACCAGTTTGTTGGCTGGTAATCCTCGACTGATCCATTCATTTATCCCATAATCTGTGTTTAGATTGCTTGATGGATCATACAAAGCAGCATGAGCTCCTGTAAATCTGCCTTGTGCTGGCAGATGATAGTCGAATGACAGAACGTGTACCCAATCGAAGTTTCTATTAATCGAGTTTATGGGGTAGACCAGCGATTCCAGCACTGGTGAGTATTTAGCTCCCATTGTCAAAATCAGAGGTGAAGTATCAGAATTTTTTGGCTCAGAATTTATTACTGTTCGCCATTCGTCAAAAAAACTTTCCATTTTGGGCATGTTGGCAGGTGTACTTGGAAAAACATCAAATAGATCAAGTCCCATGAATCCATGCTGTCTGGCTGCCATTATAGAAGACTCGATGAATGATCTTCTGTGAGAAGATTGATCTATCATCTCGAAGAACGTGGAAGAGTTTGCCGCTCCTGCCCGGATTGACAACAGTGTCTTGGCTGATGGGTTCTTTCTCTGAACAATCTCTGTGAAGGTTGACATGTATGGTTCATCAGATGGTGAAACATAAATTTCATAATTGGAAGAATTAATATGTGCAAAGGCACAGATTAGATGCGTAAACAGCCCTGAATTAATGTCTGGAACTGGAAATTCACTGCCAGAATACCAGTAACCTGATTTAACCCAAGTCTCTGCATCAGCAAAGTTTATCAAGGAAAGGAGGAGAAGAATATTGATTCGGAACATAGTTGAAACTCAAATCATCCAACCTTTTATTTTTCAGATCGCCATTTTCTACAGTATTTAGCAGGCACAAGGTGGCTCACGTAACTATTGTTTGAGTCTTATTTTCATAGCTATCCTTGAGGCTCATATACTTGCATTACGTATAATACTTGGCGTCATTGGACTTCATGAGTATGCTGTAAAGCGAAATAGTGAAGTTGGGTTGTTGTTGGTGTATATATACGTGTAGTCGTAGACAATTGACCAAAGTATGTGCGTTCGGTTCACGTCCGAGAAAATATTTTCCGGGAATGAGTTGTTGACCTTGGTTTGGAGAATTGATATTGAGTTGTCCGATTTTTGGAAATTTTGACGTGTGAAATGTGAGAATAGGAAATTACTTGGTTTAAGATGTTTCTATTTATGTGGTTTGGGAGAAAAATAAAGAGAAGAAGAGCATGTAGTTTTCCTCATTCTGCTGCTGGTCCATTCAAAGAAAACTAATTATGTGGCTAACTATTAAGGTTCAGCGGATGCCACATTTCAATACCCCTCGTCTCTCTGTTCACGTGCTAAGACAAGGAGTTTTTCACTTGTAATTTTCTTCTTTTTGTTGAACAATGTTTGGCCTTTAAATTTTAGCTAGGAAACCAAAAAATAATAAAAATAAAAACGCATGTATTGGAGGATAAATTATAAAATTGTATTATTTTGAATGAGGAGAGTATATTTTTTAGTGGTGTATTTACCTAGGTTGTGTTTGGATTTTGGGATTAAATGCTGACAACACTAATAAAAATATTTCAATTTTCGTAATTCTTTTTCTTTTTATCAGTAAAGTTCATCATAAATCTTATTCACGACTAGAGCGAGGTTTATCAAATTTTGTTGAATGGTCATTGATCAGCAGACAGCTTTCACATGCAATAGCTGAAGAATAATCAAGCTTTCCTTAATTATGATGTGGACATTCATATTCCTCTTTTCCCATCTTCAATCTTTATAAGTATTCACGGCTCTTATTTTTGTCGTAGATTTTTCAAAGATTTACGACAAATTCAGAAAACTATTTCCTAATGAATCTATTGTACCGTTAAAAAAAAAAAAATTAAACCATGAAACCATTTTACCGTGGAATATATCAAAAGAGGGAAATCTTAATTATATTATCACATAAATCTTTCAATGTAATTGAAAATACAAAAGTAGTGTGTTGTGTGTATGTATATCTCCTCCTATCTTAAATATGATTTGCTTTTTAATTTTATTGAGAAAATCAAGCATTTAGGTAAGCCGTAATTATTTTGCTAAACCATCGAAATCTTACTTCGAAGTTCATAGTGCATAGTTAATCAACATGTTAACTAGCAGCCAACCCCACATGGAAAAGAGAAACAAGAAAAGAAAAAAGAAAGAAAAGATAATTTTTCTTCCCTTTTTGACCTCGCGATAAATTTCAAATTTTAAAGCAATATACTCCAAATTTTGAAAGCAATATACTCCCCTTATATTCTTAGAGGTGTTTAAATAAAATTATGAGAAAAGCCAAAGTTGACCTATTGCAATAGCCTACTAAGTCTGCTAAAATGGCCTACTTAACCTAATGGACCCGATTTGTTAAGAACCCAATTGGTACAAAGACCAGTTATCATTGTTAACCAATTGGTACAAAGACCAGTTATCATTGTTAAAAAAAGGCAAGAAATTACGTATTTTAACTAACTTCAATATTCTCCTAAGGCAAACACATGTTTGAAGCAAAAATATATTACTGTACTAATTTTGAGAGATCCCCAAATCCAAATTCCAACAACGTCAAGGAACACTGAGAATTTAGATGATATTTAGAATTCGAAACTTCATCATGGCATCTTAAGGAGAGAACACCTCAAGCTACCAAGTAAGGATGCAATCCCTCCGGCGGGCGAACTGAAGCTTGAAGCTAGGGGTAAAAGATGGGTCGAGCCGGCCATGAGCTTCATGAGCCGGCTAAAGTTGAGCTCGACTCAAGCTTAAGCCTCACAAGCTCAAGCATTTATCTGAGCCAAGCTCGAGCTCATTCATGATTGTTCAAAAGCTCATGAGTCGGCCGGCTCATAAGCTTTTTTCTATTTTTAAATATTTTTTATTTATTAATTAAATAATTAATATATATTAATAATTTAATATTTTACCAATAATTATAATATATTATAATTTAAATCATTATAGTAATTATTATAATATATATTATACTTTAATATATATTTTATTTATAATTATTTTTTTATTAATTATTATTAAATAATTATGATATATTAATAATTTAATATTTTTATTTAATTTAAAATTTTTTGATGAGTCTACTCGAGCTCGAGCTCGGTATTTTGAGCTTGAGCTCGAGCTTGAACCTACAATTTTTGTCAAGCTCGACTTGATCTCGACTCATTTACACTCCTATTCGAGGCTCTGTTAGTGCTGGAGTTCCAAATCGAACCACAACCACTGCATCTTAGAGGATCCATCATGCAGATCGCTAAAGAGGCTCTGGTTAGGGGTAGGCATTCTAATAGTAATTTCTGCATTGACCTAACCTAGTCAAATATTGTTGGTTTTTCCAAAAAAAAAAAAAATAAATTACAGGTTAGATACCCAATACTCAAACAAAAAATTTGATTGAATATTGAGTAGGAGGTCCTATCTAATCAGATAGTTCAAATACCCAATTTGAATAATTAAATATATATTATAATTTATCTTGTCATATGTACATATCTATATATATATATATATTATAATATATTATATATACATATTATAACATATATTATGATATATTACAATATCTACATTAAGTTGTATAGATGTGAAAGGCGAAGTTTGCCCCTCGTAATAATAGAGGCCAAACTTTAGCTTTTTTTGTTTTAGGATCTTAAACCATATTTATATGAAATTTTAAAATAAAAAATTTGGATCCGATATCTAATAGAAGGTCTTACCCAATTTGGTTGGTTGGACACTCGATAAAAATTATATATAAATAAATATATGTTATAATATATATTTGATGTGGCTGAAAGTCCCTTATAGTGAAAAGAATAATGTTTGGGATGAATTCGACCAGGGAGGTTGAGTATTTAAAGTTGTATTTATCTTGAAGTCTGAGATCTGCAACCACAACACACGTTAGACTAACTAAGGTGCCCCCGACTAAGGCACTCCGACATTCAAGTTAGCTCCGATCGAGATGTAGTAATCAAATAGAAGACTTAGAGTATAGAAGGTTTATAGCTTATTTGGCATTACCTTGAGTGTGGTTGAGTATGAAGTATTTATAGCCCTCTCCAGGCGTAACTTGTCCATGGTGCCCTTATCAGGTGTACTGACTTTTGTCTTTGCTAGAGAGTTTATGGTCATTCCATACCCAATCCCGATACTGTTCCAGGTGGTTGAACCTCCTATATGCCAGGGTGAATAGTACCTCTGGAGTCGTCTTCCTACCAAAGGTGGTGGCAGGGTTAGTAGAGTTGGTGGCAGTGACTGTACCAGTTGTCACACGTCATTAATGCAGAGGCATGCTTCCTTTCAAACTAATAAATACTGAGAAGATCTGAGTCAACGTCGGAGTGAGTCTTGAGATTGATACATATCGACCAAACCTGACTGGTCGATCATATATCTCAAACTTGATGTTGGGCTTGTTGGATTATCTAGAGTAGTCCTGAGGTCGATGCAGGTTGACCGTGGACCTCTGCCAAGTAAGGTCAACCAAATAATTATTGATGGGTGCTCTGGCCCAAACTTGACATTGGGCCTGTTGGGCTTACTGAGTTATCCTATATCATAAGTCCCCCCAACTCGAGGTCCTGATTGAGCTCATCAACAAGAAGGAGCAGGGAGTTTATATTCAGTTACAGTGGTTACCATATTCCATTGGGGTTTTTGAATCCTCATCCCGAGTTTTTAAACTGTCAACCAGGGTTTGAGGCAGTTTCATTACATTTAATGCGCCTGTTAGTGCGCAGAATACGAAGCTTACTACGGCAGGCTGTCATCATAATAGTTACTTAGATTCCTGCCCACGAATGCCTATAAATAATAGGATAACTGTCTTCATTTATACTTTTGCTGCCAATACATCTGGTTGAATTGTTGCCTTTAAAGCTCTCTAGTTTTCGTGTGCTTAGCATTTTCAAGATTTCTATTGTAAGTGCCTTTGCCGTGCTTATTTTTTTCTACCTTTTCATTTGTAGAAGCATGTCTTCCAGTTCAGATAGTGATGACACTAGGTCAAGCAGCGTGGCCAATGAGGGGGAGACTGGGGCAAAGAGCATATCTCAAACATCTCGTGAGAGTGAATCGAGTTCATCCACAAGTAATAGCTCTAGCTCGAGCAGTTCCAATAGCTCGAATGATGTTAGAGTTGTTTCGAATGAGGTTGCTAGTCCTAGTGATGTGCCTGTAACCCGGGGCTGATTGTTTACCCTCAACTATTACACTAAAATAGCCTTTAAGATAACCTTTGCTGACCTAATCCGTATTAGGGCAGTGTACCACATCCCAGAAGAATATAAACAGATAGCGCCAGGGACTTAGGGTAGGATGCATTGACCTCCTCGAGGGTGTATAACTGTATTCAAGGAGGGGTTGAAATGCGGCCTTAGGTTTCCACTCGTCCAACCAATAGTCGACCTCTTACTAGGACTAGAAGTTTGTATCACCCAGCTACTCCCAAACTGTTTTGCCATACTATATAGTTTTGCCGTGCTAATGCACTTGTACATCTAACCTCCGTCTTTTGCCAACTTCTTAAACGTATTCCACTTACCCATGTCCCGAAATTCAGGTAGCACTGAAGAGTCTGGTTTTTATTACCTGACTATTTGACCCTTGCGAACATTTTTGGTATCCCCTGCCTCTTCTTATGGGTAAGAGTGAAAAAAATATTTCTTTTATGTTTGGGGGTCGAGGGTTCATGCCATTCCAAGGGGCTGGTGGAGAGAGCCTATGGAGATGCCCAAAAACTAAATACCTAGTTAACCCAACACATTCATCCGTGATTTAGTCGGATTTAGGCAAATGGAGGCCTCAATTCTGACTGAAGAGAGGTGTTTGGTTTTGGCTGGCCTATCACCTACCCAACTCGACTTGCCTGCGAGCGATCAACTAGGTAGAGACTTGTCGTCAACTATTTTGATTGAACACTAATCTTTCTGCTTGTGTCTGATATTTGCTTAATTGGTTTGTATGTGCAGATCGCGATGAAGTAATGGTCTGCAGCCACAATGAATCCCAAGTTCGGACACTAAAGAATGAGGATCTCCATCGAGCTACTATCGCTCGATGAGAAAATGCTTTCACTAAACAAATAGGCTCGACAAGGTCAACGTCTGCACTGCCACTACCACAAATCGAGCAGGCTCCCAAAACTCAATCTACTTATTGGGATGAGTCCGTTTGCAGCAGCCTCGCTGGACGGGGTAAGAGGCAAATGGTTAAATAGGGAGGTTTGGCACCAAAAAAGACAGCGGGGGGCAAAGGGTAGCAGAAGGCTACGACAGGTTACAACCTGTTTGGTAAACTTAGTGATGGTGCAATGTTCCAACTTCCTCAGCTATCCCTTCCTCAATTTACCACCGACCCAAACAAGGAGATAACTGACTCAACCTCCATCATCCAAGGAGGGACGATGGGTACTGAGGCTCTAAAGTGGATGATGTCAACGCCATTCATGGCCAACCAATAGAAGCTGATGAGCCTCAGCTAGCTTGGGACAATGAAGGCGTTGTTCTACTATTGCAATATGGTAAGTATGAGATCGATAGTCTTGACCCCAATTTTTCTTTTATATATTGGTTTGAAAAATGACATTATTGTGTTTCAGATAGGATAGCTGGGCTACAACATGTACTGGTAATTTGAGATGGCTTTGGCTGCCAAACAGGAGTTGGAGGCGAGCGGGGAGATGGAAACTCTTGAGGTACAGCTCGAGTCCTCCCAGCTCTAGGTCGAGCAACTGAATAAGAAAATAGCCAACCTTTAGGAGTAGCTCAACTCAAAGGATCAACAGTTGGTCCAAGCCGTCGAGGATCGGAGTCGAATAAACAATATCATAAAGAAGGCCCAGCTGGACCTGTAGGTGAGCTACAATTTTGGTTTGGCTTGAGGTCATGTAGAGACGACTAGCCAAGCTAAAAGGCCTTTCTCCAACATCTGCTCATGGTACGGCGCGAGGCTGTTGAACAGTTTATGGTGAGTATGACCTTTCAAGATGCAAACATGGTTACATCGCTTGATGATGTTCGTAAAGCGTTTCATAGGGCCATAAAGCAGCTCGAGCACCTAGGCTATACTTTTTAAGTTGAGGATAGAGGCAGAATGAGCCTCGTGCTAAACAAGAGACTAGAGCCTTACCCAAACCTAGAGGAGGGCAGTGCTGAACAAGCCCCAAAAGTTGAACCTATAGCTACTGCACCTGATGCGCTACTAATTGAGGTGTAAAAGAAGAAGACCAAGGTCGACGCAAGGTTGGAGCAACTATCTACTGAATTTGCATTTGTCGAGGACCTCGTGGCCCAAATGAGAGAGAAAGAGGTCGATCTGGCACAGTATGTGCTGCAATTGACCAACTTTATGGGCGACATCAAGAGACCTTCTAAACCTCCCCAAGCAGTTTTGCTGCTCACTTGTGTGGTGGCAGAATCGAACTCAGAATAGGTGGAAGGTGACCAGGAAGAGCCGAGCCAGAACTGAATCAGCCTTTGTCTTTTGTGCCTCTAATTTTTTTTATCTTTTTTCTTTCTCTTTTTGTTTGTAACCTGCAAGTGATTGATGAATAAATGCATATTTGTCTTTTTATTTCCATCCTGTTGTGCCATACATAGCCTTTGATTTTTGTTGTGATAATGCGGAGAATATTTGATTGCTTGTTGCGTAGCAATTGTGTTGCATGACTGTGTCATCAATTAATTAATACTCCTGATCGACTATTTGTTTGACCCTTGGATTTAACTGCCCATTAGAAGGAATCGTATTCTTTGCCAACTATGGGGTCGACTAAAAGCTTAGATGGCTAGGAGCAGTTTGAGTGGCAGCAAGGGGCTACCTATTCATCAACTATGGGGTTGACTAAAAGCTTGGACAGCTAGGAGGTGTTTGAGTGGCAGCAAGGGCCTGCTTGTTCATCGACTATAGGGTCGACCAAAAGCTTGGATGACTAGGAGCTGTTTGAGTGGTAGCAAGGGGCTACTTGTTCGTCGACTATAGGGTCAACTAAAAGCTTGGTGGCCAGGAGCTATTTAGGTGGCAAAAGGGGCTGTTTATTCATCGACTATGGGATCGACCAAAAGTTTGGATGGCTAGGAGCTGTTTGAGTGGCAATAAGGGGCTATTTGTTCATCGACTATGGGGTTGACTAAAATCTTGACGGCCAGGAGTTGTTTAGATAGCAGCAAGGGGCTGCTTAGTCATCGAGTACGAGGTCGACTAGAAACTTGATGGCTAGGAGCTATTTAGGTGGCAGTAAGGGGCTGCTTAGTTGTTAACTATGGAATCAATTAGAAACTTGAAAGATAATAATTAACTCAATGTAGTTGGGATTTTATTCAAGCCAAAGGGTTGCAAAGATAAGTACTATACATTTTCAAATATAAAACTTCCTGAGATTAACGGCGTTCCACGGACGGGGAAGTTTCTCTTCTTACATGTTGGCCAACCTATAGGCATTGTGTTTCGCTACCTTGATAATGGAATATGGCCCTTCCCATTTTGGTTCAAGCTTGCCCACATTCTTGAAGACATCTACCTTTTTGAGGATGAGATCTCTAATACTAAAATGGCATTCTTTGATCCTTTTATTATAATTCTCAGCCATCTTCAACCTATAGCACTGCATAGTATTATAAGCTTCCTGTTAATGCTCGTCGATAGTTTAGAGATCATGCTTCCTCTCCGACGTGTTTCTTAGTAGATGGAAATGGATGACCCGAGCAATATGTTGGATTAATTCTAAAGGGATGACTGCTTTTGACCCATAAACTAGGCTGTAAGAGGTATGATCGGTGGCTGTTCGAGGAGTTGTCCTATAAGTCTATAGCACGCCGAGCAAGTCATCTGCCTAATTCGTGTTGGTATCTTGTATTCTAGCCTTTAGCTGGTCAAGGACAGTTCAGTTAGTTACCTCGATCTAACTGTTTGACTGAAGGTTGCCCATCGAAGTGAAATATTATGCAATCCCAAAGGCCTCGCATCAACCTCTCGTGCTCTTACTCTAGAATTAAGTGTTGTTATCTGAAATAAGGACTTTGGGCAAACCAAAATGACAAATGATATTTTTCCATATAAAACTTTTGATGGCCGCGTTCGTTATCTTAGGGACAGCCTCGGCTTTAACCTACTTGGTAAAATATTTGACCGCTACAATTATGAACTTTTGTTATCCTATTGATTTCGACAAAGAGCCCACTATATCGATTCTCCATTGATTAAACGACTAGAAAATCTGGACATTAACCATTAGCGTGGCCAATTGGTGCGGTAGATTGGAATGAAATTGACATGATGTACATTTGCGTGTAAAATCCATGGAGTCTTTCAACAATGTTGGCCAAAAATACCCATACTTGATTATTTTGTGGGCAAGGGATCTCCCTACAGAATGGTTGATGCACATGCTTGCATGAACATCCTATAATACTTCTAGCGCCTGATCGTGATCTAGGCATCTCAAGAGAGGTCCGGCGAAGGATCTCTTGTACAATTGACCATGCTCATCAAGGGCAAATTTAGAGGCTTGACCTCGAAGGCGTTGAGCCTCGTTCCTGTCATCGGGGATAGTACCTTGGCTGAGATACAACTTTATTGGGGTATGCCAAGAAATTATCATCTCCTCAATGGTTGTTACCAGGTTCTCATTAGAGAGTACAATTGATGGCCTATCCGAGACCAAAAATGTGATTTTCTTGTCTCTTGTTTCTCTAATAGAGTTGGCAAACTTGGAGAGAGCATCTGCCTGTTCGTTCTCAGACTGAGAGACTTGGCTAAGAGTAAACATTTTGAATGATTGCTACAACTTCTTTACTTCAGCCAAGTACAGGGCCATTGATTGTTCCTTAGCTTCAAACTTTTCCTCAACCTGCTCCGCTACTAGTAGGGAGTCTGTAATCGCAACCAGGCGTTCGACCCCTTGCTCAAGTGCTATTCTCATTTCTTCCAATAAGGCCTTGTACTCAGTCTCGTTGTTTGTAACTGTATAATCTAATTTGATTGCAAATCGTACTCCTCAGCATTTGGGGAGCGAAGAGCGACCCCTACTCCATCTCTAGATGTGGTTGATGATCCATCGACGTGCAAGGTCCAAACAAGAGGGGTTGGGACACTTTTCTCGGGCAAGTCAACTCGCTCTACAATGAAGTCAGCAAGAACCTGTGCTTTAATAGCCATTCGAGGTTGAAAACTAATATCAAATTCCCCTAACTCGATTTCCCACTTGGTCAATCTACCTGATGTATCGGGCTTTGCCAACACTTGTTTCAATGGTTGGTTGGTCAACACTATGATAGAATGAGATCGAAAGTACGATCTCAGGTTTTGCGCCGCGATCACTAATGCTAATGCAAATTTCTCAATTTCTAAATAATTATGCTCTTGCCCTTAGAGTGACTTGCTACAATAGTAGACTGGTTGATGGCTACCGTCTTGGGTTGATACCAATACTGAACTAATTGATATTTTAGAGACTGCTAAATATATGTGGAGTACTTCTCCCAGCTCGGGTTTTGCCAACATCGGGGGTGAGGCCAAATACTGCTTCAGGTCGACTAGCGCCCGATCACACTATTTCGTCCATTGTAAACTAGTCTTCTTGACATTTTTGAGAATTTTGAAAAAGGGTAAGCTCTTGTTAGTCAATCTCGCAATGAATCTTGCCAAAGCTATGATTCTCCCCACGAACTTCTGAATATCTCAAATTATTCTCAAAGGGGTAATGTCTAAGACTGCATGAATTTTCTGTGGATTCGCCTCAATACCTCTTTAGCTGACCATATAACATAGAAATTTTTCTCTTCGGACCCTGAATGTACATTTGTTTGGGTTCAGCTTCAATCCAAATGCTATTAGGATTCCAAAAGTATGACTGAGGTTGATCAAATGGTCTTGGGCTTTTTTTGTCTTTACTATCATGTCATCGACATAAACCTCCATCGATTTTCCAATATCATCTTTGAACATGAAGTTGACGAGATGCTGATAAGTAACCCTAGTATTTTTCAATCTGAAAGGCATGACCAGGAAGCAATATAACCTATTAGAAACAACAAAAGAGATTTTATCCCTATCCTCAGGTGCCATGAAGATCTGATGATAGCCTTGAAATGCATCCATCATACTCAATAACTCATACCCAGCAGTTGAATCGACTAGCAAATATATTCGAGGTAGGGAGTAAGGATCCTTAGGGCATGCTTTATTTAAATCAGTAAAATCATTACACATCCACCACTGTCACTCTTTTTTCAGGACTAGGACAATATTACAAAGCCAAGAGAGATACTAAATTTCTACAATATATCCTGTATCTAAGAGTTTTCTGACCTCCTCCTTGATAATTTGCATCCTCTTGGTGTTAAACGTCATCGTCTTTTGTCTAACCATCTTGTACGAGGGGTCAATGTTGAGGCGATGCACAATGATGTTGGGGTCGATCCCTTGGAGGTCAGCTGCCTTCTAAGCAAAGACATCGATATTTTTTCTCAGGAAATTAACCATAATACACTCTAAGTGGGGGCCCAAGTCTGTTCCAGTGTGGATCGTCTTTTGGGGTTACCTTGTTTGAGTTTAATGGTCTTAAACTCCCCATTGGGCTCCATTCTAGTGTCTTCCAGCTTTTATTTCTTACTAGCTTGGGACTCTTCGGGTTCCGCTACAGAGGCGTCCCCCGAAGTCTTCAGTTGCGGTCAAGCTTTCTACTTGATTAACTCGATCGAGATGTTATAACATCTCCAAGCCTCCTTTAGGTTGTAAAAAAGCTCGTCTATGCCTGCTGGGGTCAGAAATTTAACTTTCAGATGATAAGTAGACACAATGACACGAAAGTCATTGAGGGCAGGTCGGCCTATGATGACATTATAGGCAAATGGGGCATCGACCACCAGATGATTCAGCATTAAGGTTCTCCTTCGAGGAGCCTCTTCAAAAGATGTGGACAAGTTAATTGATCCCTTCAGTATGATCTCTGACCCCCCGAATCTGACCAGTGATATGCACACAGGTTTGAACTTTAATTTGCCTATATCCATCCTCTTTAAGGTGGATAGGAAGATGACATTCGCCAAGCTGCCATTGTCGATTAGAACTTTGCGCACTTCAAAGTTTGCAATTTCCATAGAGACTACTAGTGGACAGTCTATCTTATGATCGATATTTCTACCCTCGAGGTGGGCCAGGTCGACATCGATAAATGAGATGGGTTCCACGCTCGTTGTGAGGTGGAAAGTTACCTCGACAGGCGAGGCTTTATTAGACTCAAGCCTCTTCTGTGTTTGCCTCCGAGCAGACTTAGAGTTCCCCTCAGTGGGACCTCCTATGATCATGTTAATTACACCTCTGATAGGTGGGCGATCTTCCTTTATCTTCTCTCTTGGGGCTAACCGACCTTTCTCTACGGAGAGTCCAGTCGATTTTGCCTCCTTCAGTCTGAGCATCCATGGTTATGTATTTTTTAAGATGGCCCTGCCTAATCAACCTCTCAATCTCGTCTTGAAGATTGAAGCATTTATCCGTATCATGCCCCTTATGTTTGTGGAAGTCACAATATTTCTTTGATTTTTCATGGCTTCATTCTCCATCAACTTTCTAGGCTTTTTAAGAAGGTTATCATGCTGAATGGCATAAAGAACCTCCTTTCTCAGGATGTTCAATGGTGTATAGTCATGAAAACGCTTGATTAGAGATCGACCTCGCTCCTTGCATTTTTGGTCATCTCTTTTCTTTTTCTTCTTCTCGACTTTGGAGGATCCAAACTTGAGCTTGTTTATTTTCTCCTGTGTTATATACCTTTCGGCTAGGTCGAGTAGCTCCTCCATCGACCCGGGACATTTGCGCACCACTGCATTGGCACACTCTTTGTGTCTGAGCCCTAGGAAGGAATAATACATTGATTAGGAACTCAATCCTGGAGTTATCTATTTTGAGGACCTCCATGCTAAATCTCGTGAAGAAATCACAAAGGGACTCCCCTTCGCATTGCTTAACAGTATGGAGATGGGTATGGGGGAGCTTCGCCTTTCTTCTGCTAACAAATTAGTGTAAGAACCTGTTGCATAGCTGGTCATAAGAATAAATCGGTGATAGTTCAAGTTTCACGAACCAATCTAGTACGACGCCTTGAAAGGTGGTCACCAACATCTTGGCATGGATATATTCATTGTGTCCATGCAACTCTATCATGTGCTCGAACTGCATGAGGTGCTCATTGGGGTTAGTAGAGCCATCATACCTCAATAGACCTGTTAGGACTTTTGCGTTGATGGTGATGTGCTCGTTGATGATATCTTGAATGAAAGGAGACCCTCTCTCCTAATGAGATCTTTGAGTAGCATCCAAGTTTGGTGCTCTGTTAGTGTTTCTCCTCAAAATCTCATCGAGATGCCTGTTCAGCTGCTAGATTTGATTGGACACCTTTTCCCATTCATCCTAATCCACTTGGGTGGAATTTTGATCAAGACCCGGTCTAACATGCTCAGACCTATCGCTCTACGAGGCTCAAATAGGCAGAGGCGCAAAGTCTGTAGACTTTTCCCTTTCTTCATAGTAGTCATGCCTAGAGTGTTTGACCTTATCGTGCTGCATAGCTCGATTAAGTCTAACATGATCTACCAAATTTGCTATCTCGTCCCGCATTTCTAGTCATCTCCTTTCCTCCTGCGAGCATCTGGGACTAATTTCACGCCTAGCAGGTGGCTGCTTGGATTCTCTATGATCGTGACTATTCGTAGGAGACCTTTTCTCTGGTAAGGGCAGCTGTGGAGTTGCACTGGCGGCAGGAGCAGGCACTGTAGTGTGTTTGTTCAAAGTGGCAGATAGTTGGGTTGGTATTTAAGTTGAAATCTACTCACTTATTAGCTGCATTAATTGGGGCATTGTGAGCGTCACCACCTGCTCTTGAGGGGCACTGGTGCCCGGAGCATGTATGCCTTACTGGGGGAAAAGAAAATTGAGAAGTGGACCTCCTATTCTCCTTTCTTCTAGATGCTGCTCTGTGTGTGTTTACCATCTTTCCATTGCAATCTCAATAGTTCTCATAGACGGTGCCAAAACGGATGCAGCTGAAAGTCGCTTATAGTAAAAAGTATAGTGTTTGAGATGAATTCAACCAGGGAGGTTGAGTATTCAAAGTTGTATTTCTCTGAAGGTCTGAGATCTGCAACCACAATACACGTTAAACTAGCTGAGGTACCCCCGGCTAAGATACTTTGATGCCCAAGTTAATTCCGATTGAGATGTAGTAATCGAACAAAAGACTAAGAGTATAGAAAGTTTATAGCGTATTTGGTATTACCTTGAGCATGGTCGAGTATGAAGTATTTATAGCCTTCTCCAAGCGTGATTTGTCCATGGTGCCCTTATTAGGTGTATTGACTTTTATTTTTGCTAAGGGGTTGATGGTAATTCCATACCCAGATCCCGATACTGTTCCAGGTAGCTGAATTTCCTATTTTTCAGGGCGAATAGTACATCTAGAGGTGCCTCCCTGCCAAAGGTGGTGGCAGGGTTGGTGGCAGCGACTGTACCAGTTGTCACGCATCATTAATGCGGAGGCATGCTATGTGTTAGATTAATAAATGCGGTGGAGATTCGAGTCAATGCCAGAGTGGGTCTTGAGATCGATATATGTTGACCGAACCTGACTGATCGATCATAGATCTCAAACTTGATGTTAGGCTTATTGGATTATCTAGAGTGGTCCTGAGGTTGATGCAGGTTGACTATGGACCTCTACCAAGTAAGGTCGACCAGATAATTATTGATGGGCGCTCTAGCCTAAACTTGACATTGGGCCTGTTAGGCCTACTGGGTTATCCCATATCAATATTGCTATATATATGCACAATATATTATGATATATTATACGTATATAAATTATAATATATATTATGATATATTATAATATATACATATTTATAAGTTGTACAAAAGTGAAAGGTAGAAATTGCCAAACCTTAGTTTTTTTTGTTTTAGACATTTATGCCATATTTATTTGAATTTTTTTTTAAAAAACAATTCATGCTATGTATTTGAACTCGAATTTGTTGGGCATCCAAATTGTCAGGTACTTGACAAGTTTGGATTAATTTTGAATAGCTAAAATTATTGTGTGAAATATTGAATAATCAATTCAACTTATTCGAATCCGAGCTACTCGACCCAAATAATCAGCCCTAGTCATAATGGCAATGGTAAAAGACAACTATGTCTAGGCAATAGCAAAAGCAATGGACTTGTATAGTGTATAACATCGCCGTTTTGGAGAAGAAGAGGGAACGACCCCATGGCTACTCCTAAAACTCAGTGGGTAAGACCTTATGGCTAGTCCCCATCATCACTTCCTTGGATGTAGGTGGCCAATCTCCTAGAGTTTGATAGCATTGGAGATCCTGAAAAACACTTAGACGACTTCCTAGTATACAAGGAGGTATACGACCTAAGCGAGGTGGCCTAATGTAAGGTCTTCCGCATGATGCTGACGAAGCACTCTCTCACCTAGTTCAACCAACTATTTGTTAGAACTATCAACAAATTGAAGTGACTAATTTAGTGCTTCTTGTGTAATTTCTCTATCAATTGGTAGTATTATATGATTACAGTTTACTTGTTCACCATAAAGCAAAAGATGTGAAAGGTCTGAGTATGTTATCTGGGTTATACATGGGATTCTCCACCTCACTTTGGAGCACTTGCCCATACAAAAAAACTTGAGGCACAGGAAGTTTAAGAAACCATAGCAAGCAAGCCCTTGGCCATTTTGAGGAGCTCTTGATCTAGGCAGAGAAGTATGTCCACATTAAAGAGACAACATCTCTCAAAAACAAAGATAAAAGATAAGAGAAAAGGAGCCCCTGAGGAGGCACAAAATGAAAAGATGGCGGGCATGGGCCCATCCCTTAGGATTCATGAGGTATACTGACCTCAATACATTGTGAGAGGAGATCCTTGTGGTAGCTCAGTAGCAAGGCCTAGTAGAAAGACCAAAAATATCCTGAATAATCCCAAGAGGCAAAATTCGAAGAAGTATTGACAGAGGACATGTTTTCAAAAAATGACATGACCTGAAGGATAAGATCGAAAGACTAATCCAGCAAAGATACATTAAGGAGTTTGTCAATAAGAGACAAGATAGCCCCAAAAAGCAATCTCAAACTCAGTACGTAAAGGATTGCTAGAGAATGCTAGAATAATGATTGGAGCTTCGAAGAGAGTAACAATAATATGGGGTGACAACCTACTTACATTAAGGTCATCTCAGTAACTTTTGATAGACTCTCAAGAGCCAACTCACCAGTGTAAAGTCCCTAGTTAGGGCTGCAAGGTAAATGTAAATCCACTCACTTGAACTAGTTGTCTATGCATGGAAAGTGTGCCCCAATAGTCTGATATCACCTTTAGAGGGAGAGAGAGACTTGGAGGTGAGAATAGAATAGATGAATACATTGATGGACTAGTAATCTCAGCCTTCTTAGCTAACTTTACGGCGAAAAAGCTCGCTAGATATTATATCCTACTATACCTTTCTGCTACTAGGCATAGCTAATACACTACTCGGGAAAGTGAACACTCTATAGTAGGCATTGTTGGAGAAATAGTGAAAGCTATGAGAGAAACTCCTTTCCTTTTATCTTTAGGTACTCTTCTTACATGGACTGCAAAGATGGTGAAATTCTTGGTAGCGATGGCCCTATCAGCTTATAAAGTCATTCTAGGCAAACCGACTTTAAAATATTTTCAAGTGGTGATCTCAACATATTATATAAAGATAAAGCTCCCTATCCCTAATGATCTTAGATAATTAATAGGAGACCCAAGGATGGCAATGAAATGCTATGATAACATGCTGAAGAAGGCTGCAAAAACTTCAAAGAGTTGAGAAAATAAATCTGACTCCCACATGTACTGAGCCTAAGATAAAGGGAAGCAGTTAGCAAAAGAGACCAATCTGTTGGAAACGATAGTATTGGAGCAAGCAACTAGATAGAAAAATTTGTTACGAGAACATGAGAATGGACAAAGATCCTGCAATAATGAACTTTAAAGACAAACAGAGACTTAAAGCTGATAGTTGATTAAAAAATGATCAGAGCCTACGCAAGTAGCAAAATTCACCAGCTCAAGAAAAATTGTAGTGTAGACTCGAAAAGTATAATAAAAAATCTTAAAGGCCAAAGTTTGGAAACTCCCAAAGTATATAACATACATCTGGTCCTTGAAGTTGATTTGCACTAGCTCCTATTTTTTAAAACACATAATTCAGCAAGAGATCCCAAAAGGGTCCTTGGAATGATTAAGACTTTGCGATAGATTCAAGGGTCCTTGGAGCAACATAATTTCACTTGAGGTCCTAAGGTGTCCTCAAAATAAGAAGACTCTACAAGAGATCCCAAGGGATACCCGAAGCAACATAATTATGCTCGAGATCCTAAGGGGTCACTAAAATAATAAAACTCTGCAAGAGATCTTAAGGGGTCCCTAGAGAATAACATAATTCCACTTAAAATCCTAAAGGGTCCTTAAAACGACCTTAAAGGGTCTACTAAAGACCATAATTTCATTTGAGACCCTAAGTGATCTTTGAAGCACAAGCTATATAAAAGATTCTATGTTATTCTTGGAGCATAAAGATTGGCTAAAAAATTCTAAATTATTCACTAACCATGAAGCTCTATAGAGATCCTGAGTAATATGTTAAGCATAAAGTTTTTCAAAAAAATTGAAGTTATTCACAAAGCATAAAGCTCCAAAAAGAATTTGAAGTTATTCACAAAGCGTAACAGCTCTACCAAATATTCTAAGTTATTCATAGGACGTAAAATTCTATGAAAAAATTTAAATTATTCATAGAATATAAAGCCTCACTAGAATCCTAAGTGACTCATAAACTGTAAAGCTTTGTGAAAACTTCTAAGTTATTTACAGAGTGTGAAGCTCTACTAAAGATCTAAAGTGGTCCATAAAGCATAAGCTTTGCAATTATTAATGGAGCATAAAGCTTTGCCAAAGATTCCAAGTTATCCATAGAGCTCTAAGCTACTCACAGAGCATAAAGTTTTTACAAAAAAGTTGAAGCTATTCATGAAGCATAAAAGCTCTACCAAAAAATTATGAGTTATTCATTAAGCGTAAAGCCTTGTGGGAGATTCTAATTGGCACTGGAGCATAATGCCCCAACAAAAAATTTAAGTTATTCAAGGAGCATGTAGCTTCACCAGAAATTCTAAGTGATCCTTAGAGTGCAAAGCTTTGCAAAACATTTGAAGTTATTCACATAGTATGAAATGCCACCAGAGATCCTAAATGACCCAGAGCAATACTCAAATGAATACACTTGGCTAGCGGGTGTGTGCAAAGGCACGGTGCAATCACACCCAGATGGACAATCGCCTTCAAGGATAGTTGGCCAAAGAGCTTGAAGGTGGCCCCTTCCTAAATGAGGTCGATCACCCTTTGAGTGATCGCCTTAGGCCGCTCCAGCCTAAAGGTTGTTACTCCATCTGATAGAATAACCAACACTAAATAGAAATAGGCCTTGGGGGGTCGTCCGCCTCCATATCAGCACCCCACACTTGACTTCTATGTGTTGCTCTTAATATGCTTGCTCTCTTCTCTTCTCTCAAAAGAGCCTCAAGCTAAGTCAAAATAGAAGGAAAAGGTCAACACAAGGAAGATATTAAAAAATTAAGGAAAAAGAGAGAGTAAAAATCAAGGAACACCCCATATAACTAGTTTCGCACAACTCCTATGTTGCAGCTCTCTAGCAGAGCTCTAAAGAAGCCTCAACTGCTGCCCGGTGATCATTAAAATAAGGCCCTCTTCTTGGCCAACTAAGCTTGATAGAAATCAAGAATGAGAAGTCCATGTGCAATCTCTACACTCTCTTTGCTGAAGGTGTTGATGTCCTCGCCAAACTTACAACCTCTTCTTCAAGTGCCTACTTTTAGAAATTTGAATTCAAGCTCAACTTGGCCTTCTTAGAGATTCATGGACTACAGTGCCCATCTATTGATGCTAGAGTCCTTTAGAAGAAAATAATCACTTAGCTTAATGCAATTTGATAGGCTTTCTCATGAAAGCTCAAAACAAGCTAGCACCCAACTATAAATCTTAAATAGAAGGTGAACTCAAGCAATAACAATAAAAATAAATGCAATTCCACAGATGATAAAATATAAAGTATAAGTGAAAAAAATGATAATAATAAAAATAATAATATAAAAATATGATATGGAATTAAGAAGGGACATAAATATTAATAGAATAAAATGTATGAGAATGGATATTATCCTTTTAACTTAAGATTAACTATTTCAATTTATTTACGTCAATTATACCCTAGGACTGAATCAACAAAATGGTCTTCAAAAGTCATTATTGGACAAGTGAAGTCTTTCTTTCGAAGAAGGAAAAGCTAGAAACTCAAGTTTATCAAAAGGCAAGCAAAATCTATGGCTCATGCCTTAGCTCAATGGGCTTTTCATTCAAATTGGTCAAGACTATTGAATTTGAATTTTTTGCCTTCTGTTTTGTCATACTCAACTTAAGTTGGAGTAAATTAGAGGGTGTTTGGACGAGCTTATAAATTTCTCAAAATATTTTATAAAATGTTTAAAATTTTATAAGTTGATAAAAAGTGTTTGGTAATTTTTTTTTAAAAATAGTTTATAAGATCATAAAATAAGATATTAAGAGTTTACAAGTTCTTTTAAAAGAAGTAAGAAGACCCTAACTAATTTTAAGATATTAAGAAGCTTCTTCATTTTTAACCATTTTAATTATAAAATTATCATTATTAACATCTTATAAGCTCCAAATCTTATTTTATTCAAACACTTTAATAACTTATTTTAAAAATAAGATTTAACATCTTATAAATTTTAAAAATATTTTATAAAATATAGGAGCTTATAAGATGTTTGAATTAAGTTTAGGCAAACATCCCCTTAGTCTCTTTGTTGTCTTGGTTAATCAATGCAAATCTATTTTCTAATCCACAAAAAAAAAAAAAAAAAAAAAA
>JACGDI010000998.1:1272923-1305790 GCA_014898725.1 Jacaranda copaia | reverse complement strand
GTTACGGCCTCTGAGCCCACTAAAATGGGCCACCAAACCTTATGGGCCCGGTTTGTTAAAAATTCAATATAATAGCAATATATGTGTAATGATATCTTTTAATTAACTCAATCATTCTTTTGGCAAGTGCATCTTAAAGCAAAATATATAACTTTACTATTTTCAAAAAGATCCTCGAATCCAAATTCCGACAACATTAGAAAGAGAATGATTTTATAGTTTAATCAATTCTTTCTTTAACCTGTCTACTTAGTTTTATTAAGGGTATAAATTAGTCAAACTCGAGTTGAGTTTGACAAAACTTACAAGCTCGAGCTAGGTTTTTGAGCTAGAGCTCGATGAGCTTAATTTCCAGGCCTTGAACTCGAGTTGGCTCACCAAAAAATTTTAAATTAAATAAAAATATTAAATTATTAATATATCATAATTATTTAATAATAATTAATAAAATAATTTAAATTATAATTATAAATAAAATATACATTAAAGTAGAATGTATATTATAATAATTACTATAATGGTTTAAATTATAATATATTATAATTATTGATAAAATATTAAATTATTAATAAATATACTAATTAATATATAATAAATATTTAAAAATAGGAAAAAACTCATGAGCCGGCTCATAAGCTTTCGAACAGTCATGAATAAGTTCGAGCTCAGCTTATATAAATGCTCGAGTTTGAGTCGAGCTCAACAAGAGTCGGCCCGTAAAGCTTATGAGTCAACTCGACTCATCTTTCACCCCTAAGTTTTATTGATAAATCCAAACTTTTTAATATCTATTTAGCTCTAAAAGTAAGATTTCAAGATTTTAGATATTTGAAGTTTGAGTTTATCTATACTATGGATGTAATAAGTTTACTATCGCAATAATTATTTATTTTATTTGACATAATAATTAATTTTTGATATTTTATGTTCATACGATGAATAAAGAAGTAGATAATTTAACAAGATTACTTAATTGAATAACACTGCCCTCAAATTTATATGTGGAGGTTGGATTCAAATTCAAATATCTAAATAAGTGTGTGGATAAAAGAAAAATTAGTGATTCAACTTAAAAAAAATCTAGCACAGCCAAATAAGTAAATAAAATCATGTTCACGTGGTAAGATTTAATGTAGAAGACAAAATATTACATTGAACAACACCTTAATGGACAAAATTATCCTCGGGAAGTGAGACTATTACCCAACAAGTCAAACCAGGAAATTAACCGTAGGTAACACTTACATGGACAAATCTAGGGGGATCTATAGAATAATGAAGAATTCTAGTTGAAGACCATCGAGCATCAGTCAGTCTTTCTATGCCTATTTAAATAAAAGGATCCTTGCACCGCAACATACACAAGCTAAATCAATAAATGTCCAATCAATTAATTAATAGGCAACACTTTTTTCTAGGTATCGCGCACCTTCATTTAACCTTTATCATTGCTGCCAAAAGTTTGTTCAGCTTCCTGTATCTTACATCTTATTTAATGTTCTGGTGCACTATTGGGTTCACCTGAAACTCTTGCTATACATATCGAGAAGACATATAGAGCCACACTCTACCAATAAAAAATCACTATTTTTTTGACCGACTACATCCGTCGAAATTTTCAAAGGATTTTAGACGAATTTATTAGGATAAATGAATTCATCAAAAATCCGACAGAAGACCGATGAAAATTTTGGAAGGAATTTGGCGCAAAAAAGTGCAAACAAAGACTGTCCAAAAATAGAGTTTGATGGAACTTCCGATGCAAATTCTGCTGGAAATTTGAATTTTTCTAATTTTAGAAATTAAATAATTGTTTTTCGACAAATATTCTGTCCGAAGACCTAATTAAATCAGTCAGGCTCCCTTCTTCTTCCCCATTTCTTTCTTCCTCCTTTCCTATTCTCTTCCCTCCTCTGCACCCCCGCCATTCCCCGTCGCTACTACCGCACTTTTTGCCCCCCACCTACGCTTACCACTGCTGCCACCGCTGCTGTCGCCACCAGCCCACACTTGCTGTCGCCATCCTCCATTGATCAGTTACTTTTCTTAATTTTTTGTTTTATATTTTTATTTATTTAGTTAATTTTATATGTTAGTCTGTTTAGACTAATATATTAATTTTGCTTGTTAGTGTGTTTAGATTAATATGTTAGTTTTGCATGTTTAGATTAATATGTTAGTTTTGTATGTTAAGTATGTTATCTTAAACTATTAAAATGTTTAGTTTAGTATGTTAGAATTGATATTTAATTTAGTATGTTGGAATTGATATTTCATCGTAGAATATATATATATATATATATATATATCAACATAGACCAATAAATTATTTGCTTTGATAAAATTTAGATAAGGATATCCTAATATTATACAATTCATTGTTTGATTTCTTGAAATTATTTCTTGTGATAATTGATAATATAGATATTATTAACCTCTAATTTTTACCATAATTTTTTTTTTATCCCTCTACAATTATTTGAGGTCTCTAATCTTAAGATTACAAATCATGCTACTAACATGGGATACCCAATATGATGAATCACAATAAATATGGGGCCACTCATCAATCATGGGCTCCAAGTGTACTAACCATGAAGTCAGAATGCGTGGATTATATATCTTATCACGCAAAAACTTTCAAAGCAAATTAGGCATTTTAGTTTAGAATTGAGTTTAGGATAACTTAGACATTTTGAAATAGCCAAGGCAGCTTACAAAATGATAAGTAATGTTAAGATCATGAAAAAATACTATTGAAGCTAAATATTTTTTAAAAAAAAATTATATAGGATAACTTAGACTATCTAACATAAGCAAGGTAGCTTACTAAACTAAATTCTATCTTATTCCAAATGGTTATATTACAAATTATTTTAAACTTCATTGATTAAAAATTTAAATAAAAATGATGTATATTGCCAAGTGTAGTCATATCATTGCCCCTAGTAAAAGAATAGCCTATTACACAAACCAACTTCACGTTCAAGCTCATTTCAACCCCATCTATTTCAAAGATTTTTAAAAGTTAAAAACATAAAGAATAAAAATTTCAAGTTGTGATTGCTTGTGTTTTCATTTCTCATTTTCAATTTCTAAGAGAGAGTAAGATTTTTGGGTTGATGAGATAGAAATTTTTTTTTTGATAGTGTAATTGTTTATAAAGTAAAAGTGTAATTATTATGATTGATGTGACAAGTGAAAATTATGAGATAGTGATTGATTGTGAAAAACAATTGTGAGATGGTATTTAGTTGTGAGATATGAGTTAAAATATTGTGTATGCAATAAATTTTATATAATATTTATATATATATATATATATATATTTATTAGAATAAAATAAAATTAATAAAATATCTTTTAGAATATCCTATAATACATATACTAAAATATAATAATGAATTTATATAATGATTTAATTAATTAAAATTTTAAAAAAATTTAAGTATATACTGAAATAAATGTGTATATACTAATATATGTAGAAAATAATTTTATTTAAGTATAAAAATATAAATGTAAATAATTATATTATAAAAATAATTCTATGAAATATTAAAATATAACGTGTACATATAAATACATATTATGAAATAATGTTAATTAAATGATACAATATAATGTGTAAATATAATTATATATTGTGAAAATATTATTGCTTAAATAATAAAACATTATGTGAAAATATAATTATGTATTAGGAAAATAATTTTATGTAAACATTAACATATATATGTGAATAATTATAAATATTACGTGTAAATATAATTATATATTATGAATTTTTTTATGGAATACTAAAATAACATGTGAATAATTATATTATCAAAATAATTGTATCTCAATATACAAATATTACGTTTAAATATAATTATAATTTTATTTAAGTATTAAAATATAAATGTAAATAATTATATTAAAAAATAATTTTATTTAAATTAAAATATTATGTATAGATATAATTACATACTATGAAAAAAAGTTATTTAAAATTTTTAAATATAAGACAAATAACTACAAAAAAATTATAAAAATATTATGTGTAATTATAACAACATATTATGATATAATTTAATTTAAATGTTACTATATACATGTAAATAATTATATTATGAAAAAAATTATTTAACTATAAAAATATTACATATAATTATAATATATATTGTGAAAATAATTTTAAATAAATATTAGAATATTTTGGTTAAATATAATTATATTATGAATTAATTATGTATAATTAAACCTTATGTACATAAGTATATGAAAACAAAAAAGTGTATGAAAAATCAAAAGAGAAATTTCAAAAATTTGCTTGAGAAGAAGAATCTATTTTTTGAGAGAATCTAGAGAAATTTTCCAAGAGGATAATCCTTACTTGAGGAATATATTTGAAAGAGAAAAAAAATGGGAAAGATTTTTTTTTAAGTGTTACTTGTGAGATATATCTCACAAGTCCACATCCAATCACACCTCATGAGAAAAATTTATTTCAAAGGCTCCCACAAGCAAGCACAACCTTATCATCTCATCTTCACAATGCTATTCTAACAACCCCAAAAAAGGCAAATGTAATGACTCCTAAGATTAATGTCAGTATTGTAGAAAATTATTCTATGATTTTAAGTTGAAATTTCACTTGAGGCCGTTGAAAATCCACTTGAGGTCGGCCTCAAGAGAATTTTCAACTTATGATCGAAGAATATATAATTCTTCATTAGTACTAGTATTTCTAGCAAGAAGTCATTATATAGTTTCCAAACAGGATAATATTTTATTGTAAAAGGAGCATTATAGGAGTCTCCAACTCCTGTAATTGGTCTTTATCCTATGAACATGCTCAATAAAAATTTCACTTAAATAATTCATTCTTTCGTTACATAAAGTTTTTAGTCATCTTGTCTATTTGAATTTGTTGTTGTAAATGATAACCAATCAAGGGTTGGAACATTTATGGACCATTAAAATTGTCCTCTTATTACAACGATAGATCTGAATAGATATATAGACTGAAGAATGTATTCAATAAATGAATGATATATTCTATATTTTTAAACTTCATTTTTAACTAATGTGCCTATTGAGTTTAGTTATTAAATGTTCTTGTGCATTTGGCGTACATAAATATTAAGTTGTCATAATAGTATTAATTGGTCCATATATGATGTTTGTTTTTGTTTTATAGATGGCATAATCTGGTTTCCATCTCCCTGCCATCGGTTGAGGTTGGGGTTTTGGCCGAGGTAGAGGGACAAATTCCCTAACCCATTCGACCCACTTGCCCGTCGACTAGTCACCCACCACCTCGTTGCTGGATCATCAGTTTATGCTTACCCCATGCCTTCCTCCTACAAGAAGTTAAAGTATTCCTCCCTCATCTTCTTCTGTTGTTGTGAGGTTATCCACATGCTATTCCACACACCCACACTCATTACTAGTCCTTGCAACCATCCATTTCACCCATAGGTAGTCCATCACCATCTATCACTCCACATGGCAATCGGCCATCCCCTATTGCTCCACTTGATCATTCCACATCATCATTAGCAACATCACCAGCCGTCGATTCTTCAACTAGCCAAACGTTGGATGAGGGGGGATGCCCCTATCCCCAATTTTGATAGGGTATACTTGTGTCCTGAGGGACAGTATGGGTGAGTTCAAATTGTTATATAAATATTATTTTATTATTGTTTTAGTAATTATATATTAATGTTAAGTGTTTTTTTATGTAGGTATACGCCTCTACTCGACAGTTCCAAATTCTTGACAAGGGTGATCAAGAGCAAGGTATGAGAGCCACATAAAACCTAGTCGAATATCCCCCAAGTTCTTAAAGATTGATATTAAGAGAGTGGAAGGTATATAAATGTTATTGATATATTTACTTTTACAAATTAAATATGTCTACCAATTACGAGAGCTAAGATTGATTAGCTAACTAGGAATGTTGCCAAACTTATTAGCCCCCAATTACGAGAGCCAAAGTGATGGGGATAGTTTAATGTTGAATACATTTACAGCAGTGAAAGGTTAACGTGAAATTATAAGAAGTCAAAAAAGGAAAACTCACATTCACAAAACGCTACTGCAACTTCAATTCAACGCATGCATACCATTTGGATGATTGCACTGCTAATCAATTACATTTCTTACTTGAAGGCATTTATCTTTGAGGATGTTCCGGATTCAGTCCTCTCAAAGTATTCAACATGACAACTCATGAAAAGTGGCATTGGACTAGGGAAAGAAGAACACTGTGAGACTTTTAAATGACTAGTAATATGGAAAATTTTGGATTCTCACTTGTTGACCATATTTTATAGTTGAAAAGTTAGAAGCAATCTGATTTATAGTTCATCTAATGAAGTTTAGGCTTGATGTACATGATTAAACAGACAATAAAAAGGAAAAAAATAAAATATATACACTTAATACACATCTATGCTTAACACAGAGCCAAAATATTTAATGCCTAACAGGCATGTGAATAGAAATAAGTTTAAACAACGTCTTTACTATTAGTACAGTAAATTTTACTTGTGTACTTCAATGCACAGATTTGAGAGGGCGGGAGGGCGCGGGGCGGGGGAGGGATAGGTAACATGGTAGTCCCATAAAATTAAAATTCCCATAATCCATTACCATATTAAAGAAAAAAAATCAAAATACACTTTTATACTGAGTTCAAGTCAATCCAATGCTTTATGTCCAAAATCAAATACCGAAATTGGAGAAAAAGGAATTATTTTTGCATTGTATGATATCATTCTTGATACGCAAGAGATTAAGTTGAATATAGATAATTGAATCATTTCATAACTATTAAACCATGATTTATTCTTCCTAAGACTGATATAGTCGTGGAGAGATTACTTGGTTTTTGATGGTCGCAGCAAAATGATACATTTGCCACATATATTAATGCTTTATACTGGTATAAATAAGAATATAAGTGGTCAGATATGGATGTTTGTATTCCCAATCATTTTCACACGTGCTATCACGACAGTTGCCTAATGAAAACATAATTTTATTGTATTAAATAATCTTATATATTGTCTCACTCATCAAATTGAAGTAAATTTAGTCAAAGGAAAAATAAGTACAAAAACACAAAAATAATGTACAAGCTTAGGTCAATCCAGTACCTTATCTCCAAAATGAAATACTAAAATCAAATATCATTCTTGATACACAAGAGATAAGTTGAATATAACTAATAAGCCATTGCATGACTATCAAACCATTATTATTATTCCAAAGATTGATATAGTCATGAGAAATTGCTTGGTTTTTCATAGTGGGATTGAAATGATAAATTTACCACATACATCATCGCTTTATACTAGTATGAATGATAACGTAAGTAGTTGGATGTGGATATTTGTGTTCTCAATCATTTGCACACATGCTACCATGACCATCACTTGCTGAAAATAAGACTTTATTGTATTAGATGGACTAATATGTTGTTTCACCAATCAAATTTAGGTAAACTCAACCAAAGAAAAAATAAGTACAAAAATATGAATATGATGTACAAGATCAGGTCATCAAATATGTTGTCCAAGATCAAGTACTAAAACTGAAGAAAATGGTATTACTTTTCTATATCCAGTATCAATTATATACATTTTAAATATCATTTATTTGAATATTTTAGACTTTGTTATATTGCTATAGCCATGAGAACCTATTTGTTCTTACAATGTCAACTTCTAAATGGAGCATTTACCATCTATAATGGTGCTTTTACACTAATAGTTTGTGTTCCAACCATTTTAACATATGCAAAACCTAACCATTAAATGAAGAAAATATGATTTTATTATTTTTGGATGGTCTTACATGTAATATCATTACTAAATTGAGAAAAATTAGACCATACAACTAATAACTATAAAATCACATGGATGCAGTACTAAATGTTGAAGATGGGGAATTAATCTTCTCAAATCAAGTACTCAATTGCAAAATGAAGTATTACTTGTAGAATTGAGATATTACTTTTCGGTTATCCAGTATTAATTATACAAATTTTGAGTATCATTCCATTTGATCATTTTAAACCTTGTTATGTTGGTAAAGCCATGAAAATTTGTTTTTCCTTACAGTGTTGACTTCTAAATAAAATATTTTAGGTCTTTTTACATTAGTAGTTCATGTTGCAGTTAAATCCTTTTGCTTAGTCAAATATTTGTCTTTTTTTTTCATTTTAAAGTGTATTTATTATTGTATCAATTTTTTTATGAAAATAAAAATATATTTAGGTATAATGTAAAGTTAGAGTAAAGATAATATTTCAATTTTAAATAATATTTGGTTGATTTTATTAATTTTTTCATTTCTATGATCAACTTATGCTAGGTTAAGAATTATTATTTATTTAGTATGAATCCATTGAAAAAAAACTTATTATGACTAATTATTTTAGTTATTTAAAACTAATACACATTGTACTCTCTATTTCTTGTGGTGAAAACGAGAAGTTTCTCTTAGAGAAAATAGTTACAGGTTGTTAACCAAAAGAGAAATACTTATAAAAATTATAAAAATTATTGCAGTGAAATGGCTGGTTTTTATTTAAAAAAATTAACAAAAACTGCTTCATTTCGCCATTCTACAAGCAGTGCCTGCCGTAGTACTACCGGTTCTTCTACTCTGTTGAGCCACCACCACCATCTCCACTTCTAGTGTATACTTTTTTCCCTCAATTTTTTTGGATTCTTTTTTTTTTTTATTTCTTTCCTTCCTTTTCATTTTATCTTGATTTTCTAAGTTATCGATGCAAAGTTTGTGAATATTAAGATTATCAAAATCAATTAGGAAGGGAAGAAAGCGCGCTAGGGGTTGAAGTAATTCCTTGTACTTTTATAAATTTTATCCTTTGTTTTCAATAAATAAATACAAAATTATAATATTAAGGATGGAAATAAAAATTCATGTACATTATAAGTAAATCCCACATACCAATCTCAATTGTACCAATTAAATCACCCTTTTTGTTTATTTTATACATTCAATGAAACCAAGAAAAAATTGCAATATATCTGTCCAAACAATCACATATGTATTCAAAAACTTCAATTATTTATTCGAGAGTCACTATTTACTCGACAACTCCACTTATTTCTCCTGATCATTTCTCTAAAATTTAAACTCAAACCTTAACATCAATAATGACCTTTTTGTTATTTCCAATTTACTCCACTTATAAATTATCATTTCATCAATCTCATTTTAGAATAATCAAACCAATTTCTTTACTTGGAGTTTAAAACAAAATGTCAACACTTCTACGTACTCGAATTTATCTAAAAGAAATAAGGGAAACGACAAAAAAAAGTTGTAGCCAATCTATTGTTGCCAGTGACTCGGTTGGATATTTTCCGGTCAGAAGCCTTTCCACCGATATGGTCAGTAAGTTTGAATAACAATTGTAATCTTCATTCTCAAACTACAAGGCGGACTCAGTATTGAAATGCCTTTTGATTTTTATTTTTCCCCACTTTAATATGGCAACGGATCATGGGAATTTTAATTTTATGGTGCTAAGCTATCCTTTTTTGTTTCCCAACTTTGTGCCTTGAAGTATACAAGTAAAACTTATTTCCCTCATTGTAAAGATGATGTTTAAACTTATTTCTATTTGCGCGCTTGTTAGGCACTAGATATTTTGACTTTGTGTTAAATATATAAGTGGATTAAGTGTATATATCTCATTGTTTTTGTATTTGTGGTCTATTTAATCATGTATCCTAAGTCTAAATTTGATTAAATGAAATACAAATCACAAAATTTAACTTCTATTGCTTCTAGTTTTTCAACTATAAAATTCGGTCAAGAAATGAGAATTTAAAATTTTTATGTCACTGGTAATTCAAAAGTGTCATAGTGTTGTCGTTTTCCCAATCCGATGCCTCCTGTCATGAATTGTCATGTTGAATAATGTGAGGGGACTGAATTTGGAACATCCTCGAAGATAAACAACGCCTCCAACAAAGAAATAGAATTGGTTGTAAATGCATTCATCCAAATGATAGTGATGCGCATTGAATTAAAGTTGCATGCAGGGTTTTGTCAATGCGAGTTGTTCTTTTTGATTTCTTATAATTCTACATGCATTAACCTTTCACTGCAATAAATGTATTCAATAGTAAACTATCCTTATCAGCCTTGGCTTAATTTGGTAATGGGGAGCTAATAAGTTTTGGCAACAGTCTTAGTTATTTTATCTACGGACAAGAGAAACTAATATTGCATCTTTAAATGCATATTTAAGGTTTTTCCATAAATGATATATACTGGTAAGAGTAACCTTTCAGCAGCGATAGAAGATTTTGTGTTTAGTTGGACTTTTTTTGCTGCTACAAGCTACGCAAGTCTAGTTTTTATAAATTATATCATAGTTATGAAAAAACAAAAAAAAAAAATTGGAGCTCACAGAAAGTGAGCCAAGTGGTGGTACCGAATGGAACAGGAGAAAATTAGAATTCATCTACACCATCGATTAAAGCATAAACCAAAATTGTTTGTTGTTTCGTCTGTAGACCATAATGTAGCTATTCAATTTCAAAATTTATAGATATGAGCTAAATCGACTCCATGAAATCAAGAAATAAGCACCCATTTCTCTATGTATGCACGTGTGTGGGAGAAAGAGAGAAATAATACTATTAGCTAGCGTAGGTGTGGAGCGATAAAGAATCACTGATTTACGGTGTGAGAAAAACTAGCGATGAGTTGCATGGGAGAGAGAAACCTCGATTTGGCTAAGGATTCAACACTAGTTCACGAGAATGTGTAAAAGAGGAGGAATTGAGAGAGGTGCAAATTATAGTGGAAAGGCAGATTTTTTATGGGAAAATAGGCACCAAATTAAATTTTCTTTTCTTTTGTGTTAATGTATTTTAATTATTAAGTGACCCTTTAAAGTGTCATAATAAAAATATAAATTTTAAATAAAATAAAACACTGTTGATAAAGTGTCATAGTAAAAATAGAAATTGTAAAAACAAGTGTGACACCTCTATAGAATGAATGCTCCCATAAAGTATGTTAATATGATACTTCTGAGAAAGTATTATTGTAAAATAATATTAAAGTATTTAAAACTTTTAAATCAAACTTCTCAATAGAGGGGTTATTGGTATATTTTTTGGAAAGTGATACTTAAATGTAACTTAAAGGGTTTTTTCTTTTTAATAGTAGATCGGGGTATGGGCGAGAGTACTTAGATGGTGAAGTAGACTGCTTCTGTCAGGATTGTTTCTATTGGAGTCTTTGTTTGTGTTCGTCTAGGATTTGTCCTACCATGGTACGTTCTACCAGATTAGCATAGGGGCCTCTTTTTGTTTAGGCCTTGAATTTTTCGGTCTGTTAGATTCATAAACTACTTATTTTCTCTAGTCACTAATTAGGAAAAGCTGAGGTGATCGATATTGAGTATGAGTCTGTTGATAGCTGCCTAAGTTGATGCTGCTTACAGAAGGTGGTGAAATCCTTAGTCCTATTAGCAGAGCTTCTCTATCCTTTTTAGCGGAGACCACAAAATCCTTTTTACATTACCCAAAACATTTGTATTAATTGTTCTTGATCTTAAACTTCAATCCCTTGATGGAGGTGGAAATATCTTTTGAATTCTTTTCGAATTGCCGAGCATCATTTAAGCACCTGTCTAACAAAATTAGTTTGTTGCTTCTTGTACATGCTCTCACATTGCTTTCTTTCCTCTTTTCCACCAATGAAATCCTCCGTTCGTGTAAGGTCCTCCTCGTTTCTTTTCTTGTAATTTCATATTGAGTATGAATTAGAGTGCCAAGGATGTCTTCGATGACATTGCTCATGTTTGGAAATCCCACAACTTCAAACACCATTGTCCAAGGCTGCGAGTTGTATCACTTGGATGTCAGTGGACTCCTCAACAATGGCCGCTCCTATCTTTCTACTACCTTTTGATGGATGGTGTAATGGATAACTCATCTGTCACTCCTTGTTGTTTTTATGATTTTTATTCTTTTCTAATTTTTGATTAAAATGAAATGTAAAAAGAAAAAATTGTAGAAAATAAAAACTCCAAGGGAAGCTAAAAACTAATAGCAACCTAACATATGCAGCTAAAATTATTTGCTCAAAAAAATAATATTTTGGATTGTAAACATGCCTATGTTTTTGTGTAACAAGAGGAATTTTTGAAAGAACGAATAAAGGCCCACATCTTGAATTTTTTCAAACAATTGATAGAAGTGCAACAAATGAATTTGAAATTCATTTAATTAATTATACGACTTTCTTAAAATCAACTTGCAGGTGCTTGCTATTAACTTTTAATAAATGCAAGAGTGCGCAAAGAAATCAGACAAGTATTAATAACGAGAGAAAGTTTGAATTAAGGACCAATTAGAAAAAAAAAAATTATTGCTCGAGCAAAATACATAGCATGCCAAGATTGTGACGCAAAATAATACAAAAATTCTTTATAGAAAAATTATTATTGATTGATTGATTATGTATTGGAAATGTATATGCATTACAAAGTCCTGTTTTATTTCTCTTGATGAGTTAGGATGAAGGCCATCCTTCTTCATTATTTGCATACTTTTACTAATAATAGCCCAACAAGAAAAAGTTGGCTTGCAATTGTTGACATATATACATATATATATATATATATATGATGATGATGATGATGATGATTCATCCTAGCCTATGGCTGTGGTTAAAAATGTAACTAGTTGGCTTGTAGAGATGAGCAAAATTATTCATTAATTGAAAAAATTGATTGACCTACTGAATCAAAATTGAATTTACCAAATCATTTTGTCCAATTGATTTTCAATTTAGTTAATAGTTAATTTTTTTATAAATTTTTACTAACGGTGTGTTTCAATTAATTTCTATAAAAAATAGTCAAAAATCAATCAACCAATTTTTATAAATTCTCAACCATTGCATGGGTTGCTAGGGCTCCTCTTTACAAGTTACATTACTGTGGGAATAAGCATATGGACGCTAAAAATAATGAGCAATATCTTTAGATTTATGGGGTTTTAGTTATATGCTTGCTAAATTGTTTGCTAGAAAAATACTTATATATGCAGGTACATTTTCAGCTTAATAAAATTTTAATTTTTAAATTGAGTTCATTTAATTTTAAATTTTTCTTGTTATACTCTAATTAAAAAATATTCAAAAGTTCTCAGAAGCTTGCTAAGTAGGGTAGGGTAGGGGTATGACATTTTTTAGATATTATGCTTGTTGGTACATGTTGCTTGTTTTATGGTATTGGAAGTTCTTTATTATGATTATAAAAATGATCATATTGCTTTTTTTTGCTTGAACTGCAATAATTAAGTTTATGTTACAACTATAATATTATGTTGTTAAATAATGATGTAGAAAAAAAAAGATCAAATAAAAATTTGTCAATTAATTAAATTCATCGTTTAATCAAAAAATTGGTGCTGTAAACAGTTAACAATTTTCATACATTTCAATGAAGTAACCGATCCGTTTGGTTAGTTAATTTATTCCCTGCTAGCTTGATGGAATGATGTATGGAAAATTACCATTTAATCCTTTGTTCATGAACTATTTCAATGCACTCAAATTTCAAAAGCACTAGCTAAGATCCTCTGCACATGATTGGCTACCTCAATCAACGATCAGCCATCGACTTTTCATGTCATCCCCTTCGGCAACCTCTCTCCAAAAACACGATTTAATATGTTGGCCCAAGATTCATGAAGATGAAATTAAATAAGCATCCTAGAATTTTTGTGCCACAAAACATATTTTGCTTAAGGTTGATGGTTCTAGGTGTAATTGCTCAAGGGTGATCACTACAACCAGAATTGGAGGGAGAAACCTTGAAAGCTCGCTAAGACTATGCCAAACATGAACTTAGAGCTGAAGAGCCATGTTAAGTTGCATGTTTGTCATTTAATTCATATAATTTCCTTTTATGGTTAATAGCAAATATGCTTAATTGTTGGATTTTTACTTACATTTTATATTTCATGAAGCAAATTGAAGATCCAAGCAAAATGCAGCTAAAAATTGAGCATTTGATGAGCTAGGAGCAAAAATACACTCTTGAGGAGACGGGAACGGAAGAAGGAAATAATTTGAGCATGGACGTGGCTTGCTTCCCAAGACTCTATGCAAATTCATTTAGAAAGCATTCAACCCCTCTTGGCAATTGTATATTTTTGGAATATTTCAATTTGTGTTTCTTTAATTATGGGAATTTAAGTCTGCTTATTCTGGTAGGACTCTTAATTAGTTTCATGATTACATTAGGAGTAGTAGGCTATATATATGAAACCAAAGATGAGAGTAAATCATCTTTCAACTAGCATATTGTAATTTTTTTTGCATTTTTTCTCTCAAGCATGAGTTGTTAAACTCTCATTCCAGCCTAAGAGATTATTGAAGTTTAGGTTCTTCAATATTTGTGAGATTTAATTTTTTTTTCGTATTTCTTATTTCTTGAGTATTTATTTATCTTCTGTTTCATTACAAATATTTAGGTTTATTAAATTTAGAGTCCAAATTTAATAGCTTACAATATTTGTTCTATCAATTAGAGCTTTAAATCCATAATTGTTTAATTGTTCTAATGTTTGTGGAGAATAACATAGTTATGTGTAGGAAAATGCATAATTTATATTACAGATAGGGGTAGGAATAGATTAGGTTAGGTTAGGCTTTGCTTTAAATAGGTCAAGCCTGTTGTATAAATTAAAAGCCTAAGCCTAGCCTATTACCAGACATAGGCTTTTTTTAAGGCCTGGCCTAGCTTTTTAAAATTTTTCCAAAGCCTAGGCCTGGCTTGAAAAAGCCTATTTTAGTTAAAATTCAAATTAAGCTTAAATTTTATATAGGTTCAAATTTTTAATAGGCTTAGGCCTTAATAGGCCTTAAAATTCTATAATTTATATTAAGCAAAATAATTGGCGATTATAATACATTTATCTAAATAAAAAGAAAAGCACAACCAAATATTATTATAAGTTAAATAAAAAATTTGAAATAAAATAGTTATGTATTAATTAATAACAGAATATATAACCATATAAAATTAATAAAAGTAATTAATATAAAATATAAAATCAATTATATAAGTATTATAAATATTTAAATATATATTATAATATAATTAAATTATATAGACCAGCCTGATAGGCTTCATAAATTTTTTTAAAAGCCTATACCTAGCCTTTTTAACTAATTAGGCTTTTGAATCTAATCTATTCATTAAATAGGCTAAGCCGGTCTAAGCCTCAAATAGGCTAGGTCGTAGGCCCCTGATAGGTGGCTTAGCCTATTCGCATCCCTAATTACGGAGATAAATAATCTAGTTTGAATAAACCTCGCTTGTGTGTGTTTGTTGGTTAGGGTTGGGTCTCTCTAATTTATAATGTTGTTGGTAAATTAAATCCTAAAAGCATTTCTTTAAGGTTGTTTATTGAAAAGAAAAATAATTAATGAGCTTCACTTAGTTATCGAGATAGTAATGAGATATTGGTTATTAAGGCGTTCTGAGTAACTATAACTGATTTATTCAAGAATGAAGAATTTATCTTTGCATCGGTGATCAAAATCTGTGATCTAAACTGAGATTTTACCTTAGGCTAGATTTCATCCTTATTAATTTCTTATTTTGTTTGTAATTTAATTTACTTGTGAAATTCTAAGTTTTTTGTTTCATAAAACTCTCCCTTATTTTTTATTTTATTTAATAAGTTTGAAAGAAATAAAATTTACTAATTGTTGTGGAGTACGACTTTACTCACTACTAATTACAAATCATATTCTAAGAGTAGGAATTTATTTTTGTTGGATTCAACACTCAACAAATTTTGGCGCCATTATCGAGGACTAGTGTCAAATAATTTTGTTTTTTTAATGCCTCGATCTTCACACATAAGTGAATTTCAATATGATCCTGAGATTGAGAAGACTGCTCATAGATTGTGGAAGGAGACTAAAGTTCAAAAAGAAGACAAATCGTCGTCTTTAGATCTCAAACTAGATACACCCAACTTAGTCAATTCTAGCAATTCAGAACAAGAGGAAAAATGGCTCATAAAAGAACTTTAAAGGAGTTAACTAAACCAGATTTGACTCAACAATCACTTCGTATCAAATATCTAGAGTTGGAAACACCTTTTGAATTAAAATCTAGGTTAATCATCTACTACCCATTTTCCATGGGTTGGAGAATGAAGATCCCCATAAGCATTTAAAGGCACTTCATGTTATGTGCTCGACTATATAACCCCAAGAAGTATCTAAAGAGCAAGTCAAGCTACTAGCCTTTTCGTTTTCCTTAGCAAATAAAGCCAAGTATTGGTTGTTTTATCTACCCCCTGACTTTGTCACTATAGACAGAAATCAAGATTATTTCTAAGAAGTTTTTCCTTGCTTCACGTGCTACTAGTATTAGAAAAAAGATTAGTAGGATAAGACAGAGAGAAATGAAAGGTCTTCACGAATATTGGGAAAGGGTTAAACAACTTTGTGCAAGCTACCCACAATATAGTATTACTAAGCGGCTTCTCATTCAGTACTTTTACGAAGGACTTGTATTGATAGAGAAGAAGATGATGGATACAGCAAGTCAAGGAGCCATAGTGAACAATACTCTAAGCGAAGCCAAAGAATTAATTTCTATAATGGCTGCTAACTCCTAACAATTTGGATACTCTTGGGACCCTTCTAGAAAGGTCAATGAGGTAAGTAATTTGTCTATTGAGCATCAGATTTTCATAACTTCTCTTGTTCAGCAATTAGTTGTAGGAAATACGCAACAAATCAAAGCTTGTGGGATTTGTACTAGCATTGGTCATCCTACGGATATGTGTTCTACGCTCCAAGAGAATTCTTGCGAACATACCAATGCAGTAGGAAGATTCCCTAGACCTCCGCAAAGAAAGTATGATCCCTACTCAAACACCTACAACCCAGGATGGAGGGATCATTCGAATTTTAGTTGTGGAGGGAGATCACAAAAATACCTACACTTCTAATAAAAACTACCCTCTCTATAGCGGCCATCTTCTTTAAATACAAGTATGTCTCTCGAAGAGATTGTTAAATCGCATGCGACTAACATTCAGCAATTTCAACAGGAAATGTGAGCAAGCATTCACAACTTGGAGAATCAAATAAGTCAGCTAGCCACCTCAATGAATAAGATGAAGTCTAAAGGAAAACTGCCCTCTCAGATAATTGTCAATCCCAAGCAAAATGCTGGCACGATTACTTTGAGGAATGGTAAGGAGTTGAGGGAACCTTGCAAAAAGACACGAGCAAACACTATTGTGGAAGAAATGGAGAGAAAGATTGTCATGCCCCAAGATTCAATTGAACATTCGCATGAACCCAATGGTAAAGTGACAAGCCCCAATATTTACAAGTTACATGCCATGCCCAAGTCAATCGTTGGTGACAGAGATGTAATCTTCATGAGCAAGTTTTTGAGAGAGTTGTTCTCATTACACAAAGTTCAACTTCTTCTATCTATAACTTACCATCCAAAACAGACAGACAAACTGGAGTTGTGAACAGATTCTTAGGGGGCTATTTGAGATATATGTCTAATGACAAACCTAAAAAATAGGCTGCTTGGCTTCCTTTGGCAGAATGGTGGTATTATACCACGTATCATTCGACTACCAAAACAACACCATATGAGGTAGTCTACAATCAAAAGCCACTAGTTCACTACTCCTATATCCCCTTTGAGTCACCAATGGAAGTCATTAACATAAGTTTACAGAATAGGGAGGCCACTATTAGACTTATCAAAAATTATCTAGCCAAGGCTCAAGCAGATAAAAGGAGAAGTGAGAGTTTTTGAGAAAGGGGATTGGGTATATGGGAAGTTGCAGCCTTACAGACAAATGTCCTTGAAGAACCATGCATACCATAAACTATCACCAAGGTACTTTGGACCCTTCAAGGTGCTACAAAGGTGGGAAAGGTAGCATACAAGTTAGAACTTCTTGAGAATGCACGAATTCACTCTACATTTCATGTATCTCAACTTAAGAAAAGGATTGGATCCACACACTGTCACACACACTTACCTACAACTTTCACAATGCACGGGCACATCATTAGAACCTAAAAAATTTTTGGACAAACGGTTGATCAACAAAAATAATAGAAACGCAACTCAAGTCCTCATCAAGTGGTTCAATGCACTTGAGGAAGACAACACCTAGGAGGACCTATATAAGATTCAGCAGCGGTTTCTAGAATTTTGTCCATAGGGACAAGGACTCTTGAAAGAGAGAGTGTTGTTACAAATCGAAATGCAGCATGAACTAGCAGAGCATTATACAGAAGAAAACACGAAGAAGCCTAAACACTTTTATCAATGAACAACACTTTTGCAAAGCACAAGCAATAAGAAGCGAGAATAGATTCTTATAAGTTTAGCAACTTTGAGCTTTAGCAAATTAGACGTGTGATCAGGTTAGATTAGATAATTAGCCATAGCAAGCTGTTAGTTAACTTAAGCTAGATTAGTTGGGGATTACAGGAAATAGCAGACTTGCCTACAAAGCAAAGCCAACATGTTCTCACTATCTATCAAATTTTAGTGTTTAAACACCCTTTAGATGAAAGGAGTGAGTATCGCTAGTTTGTTGCATTTTCTTATTTTCCTTTTCCTCTCTTGAGTTGTATACTGAAAACTTGAGTGAATTATCTCAAGATTTCTTCAGTAATTGAACTCTCCAGATTTTTCATTTCATTCCTTCTTCTATCTTTACTATTGGTTCATAACATGAAGTTGAAGAATAAGATGTATATAATTTTGTTTTGTTGATGATTGGAGAAAATATTGAGAGAAGTTTAGAAATTTAATTTTGTTTTGGAGAAAAAATATTTTTTATCATGAATGTCAAATTAATAAATTTATTGTTGAATTAGTGGAGTGAAAATATATTTTTATATTATTATAAATATTTTTTATATGTATAATTTTAATTAATAAGAGATAGACATGCATATATATATATATATAACAAATTACTTTTTAGGTGAATGAGATTAGAGTTTTGGGAGAGAAGGCATTTTGGAGAATTGAACTGATTGGGCGCAAACATTCCTAGAGAACAAAACCTTACAAAGCCAAACGAAGCCCAACTCTCTCCCAAAGTACTCAAGGCTAAGGCTATCAATTGATCAAATTTTAATCTAAATTTGATTTGATAATTTAAGGTATTTAATTGATAAAAAATTTTACAAACATGATCCAATAAAAAAAATTATAATTCAAAATAAATAAAGCGAATATAAATTTAATTCAATCTGATCCATTAATAATCCAAATCTAAACATATATAGTATTACATGTATACATATAGTATTATACATATATATACATAGGGTTCTATAGCAATGTCAAAATGAATTTTTGGATGAAAAAAATAATAAACTCTTATGCAATAATCAAATCAATTGATTTTCATATAAAATGTTAGATTTTAAAATTATCTACATCATAATTACATCACTTGTTTTTCTATTTTTATAACAAAAAAATGATGTAGGAAAAATAATAACCAGCAACTGGATATTGTGATATAAAAGGATGCAATGCAAATCTTAATTTGATCAAAATGAATTTATTTTTTATAAAACTTTAAGTTTATAATTAGTTGATTGAAAATTCAAATATATGTGCATTTATAATGCTAAATAAGTACTATTATCAGCAATAGAACCTAAAATATAATGATATGATAAATGAATATAATTAAGTTATATCTTATTATTGCTTTCATATAATAATAGACTTGAAAATTTATTTGTTAATATGTTATGTATATATATATTTTTTAAGAATGAATGTTCTAAATTTAGATTCTATTAATTTTTTAAAAAAAATAACAAATATATTATTTTTGAGAGTATTCGAATTCAAATCTTTTTTTGGATATATAATTTTTATATTGATCCTTATATATTTATAACAGTTAAGATCCTATAAGACCTTGAATCAGATTCGGATGAAGCGTATCCCTGTGGAGCTGACCACTCATGTGCTGTATGCAAGGCTCTAGATATTCAAGGGATAGATGCTTGATTACTTATTCAGTGATCCTAATCTTATTATATAAGCATATTTATGGAAAGATGTTTTCAGGTTGAATTAACATGTTACAAATAAACGCTATTAGTCATTGTGGTAGAGTAACGCTCGATTTGTTAGTTAAATGCCTTGAGTGGTGTCAACGGGTTTATTTGTAACATGTTAATTTAAGCCAAAAACATCTTTCCATAAATATACTTATAAAACAGGATTAGGATCACTGAAGTCCCCCCATAAAGTATTCAAGCATCTGTCCATTGAATGTGCAGAGCCTTATATACAACATGAGTGGTCAGCCCCACAGATCCAAACATAGAGAAAGCCATGCCTAGTGCCGCCCTGTTTTAGCCTTGCTAAATAACTCCAGCTCGCCCTCTTTAACAACGTTGTCTCCAACGACAGAAACCCATGTTTCAGCAATTTTCGCCACACTCCGATCCATATGTCAGTAAAAGTGAAGGCTCGTATGGTGCCTTCAAAATCTGATGTTGTGGCTGAGGTTTTAACCCTTGGAACAATGGTCTCATTCAAATATATAATGCTGTCATCCCCAACAACTATCATCTTTCGAAGCTTTTGAAGACCATTTCCATATGCCAGCTCTTTATGCATGTTACCAAACACTACCAACTGGATTGGCAATTTCGTTGTCTCTTTCAATTGGGATATTGCATTTGCTAAATCTGTACAATAAGTTGCAAATATCATGGAATTCATGAATCAGATCAATCTTTGAATATTTGAGGATGCATGACCACAAAGAGGCTACTTAGAAGTAGAGATTCATTTTGGAAATAAGTACCAGGATCTCCGTGGTCTCCACCGCCAATAACCCAATTCCTTCCACAGATATCATCCATATTGGAACCTAACCCTGCATGAATTACCCTTCTGATTAACATAAAGCATCTCTAAGGCAACGCAAATAGAAAGCATATTCATTTCACATGTTGGTAAACCTGTAGGCCCGTTATGAGCAAGAAATATAACTGAATGATCAGCAGGAGTTCCTAAAGCAGCTCCATAAATCTTCTTTGCACTTCCATCCATGTCATGGACACCATATCTAAGAAAATAATGGCATCAAGGAGAATCTGAATTCAGGCTTTACCAAAATGAAAAACCCACATTTGGTGCCTATACACGGTATTTGTACATTAAGCAATCACTAATTGGTTTTACCTTTGTGCTTTGACACTGGAAAGTAATAGAAAACTAGTACAGCAACTTAGTTACCATCCACTAGTTGGTTATACTTATCACAAGAAAGAAGATTGAATTCAGAAGTGAAATAAAAAGGGCCACCCTCCCTGCTAAATAAAAGAAAAAATTAGAAACATGAGATGTGAAAAGTGGGAAAGTAAAAAAGGTTATTCTTTAGCTTATTCTGTAAACACTAAATACTGAGGATAAACTTTTGATATCTTAGTTCAGATTTGGGCTGACAAGTTTACTTAGAATCAGCAAAATTGCGTTTACAATCCCATGATTTGGGGAGTAGCATGTTAGTTTGGCAGATACAAATAAGCATATTTAGTTCTATAATCTAGTATTTCACAATTTGGCCCAATTTTTATTTCCACTAGAAAGTAGTCAAAATCGTTGCAGTACCGCAAGCGCAGATGCTAAACTAGCAGTGGCAAGGAAAATTCACATGTCCAATGTGTGGGTTTCAGAAGGGACTTTCCTTCCAAATCAGAATCCATTTTGCTTTCTTCTTATATCAAGGTTAACTTAGACTGTACAAAGTGTTGTTCTCAAAATAAATTTGACATCAGATTAAGAATCACTGAAATGGAATTGTCAATTGCTGCTAGAGGAGAATAGCTTGAATGAGGATTAAATGGACTATGCATAATCTAGGAAGAAGATTTCATTTTTGTGCTATCAATAGTGGTGGTGTTACATAACTAAGGTTTTAAGATTTGTTCAGCTTGAATGGCTGATAGATGTCTTATATTAAAACTTTGATGTGGTCTTACAAGTAAGATTCTTCCTCAAAGCTATAAGTCTAATGGTCACGCATGGGGAATAAGATGAATTCCTACCACCGAACCACAGTTGGAAATTGTCCCAAGTGTCCAAATATAATTTCCATTTTAAAAATGATACAAGAGCTCTTTTTATAAACTTGCCTATTGGAAGAACACTTTCATTTATCCTTTTCTTTTCAAAGAGAAGCTCAAAAAACCTTATGCTTAACAGCAAAGTTTGAAGATTCATTAAACCTAAAAACCCTCATGCTAAAAGAGTTTATCGCAATTTCCTATTCCCCTGTATATTGAATATTTCTTCTGCTTTTAAGAAAATAGTACACATTTTTATATGGCTACTAAGCATAGGACGATGCAAATGAGTTGTAGAGGTGGAGCATAAGGTTGAAAATTGGAATTTATAGCCTGCTAACCTGGCAATAAGAAGTCTCTCCCGAAACAATTGCTCACCACCACAAGAAAAAGGGCGTCCACCAACAATGCTCAGCTTCAAGATTGGCAGATCCATCCGTTGATTACCAACATGCTCATCTCCAAGGCTGATCATCACAAATGTTATTAGCGTGGGTGGATTTCAGAGTACCATTATCACATGCCAAAGAACACAGAAAATAAGGACCATTCAGATATGATTTGTGTTTTTCTAACAAGAAAATAGATTAATGTGGAAAAGATTCATAATGCATCAAATGCCTGATCATCTTATAGTTCTTTCAGCAAGGTACACATCACACCTAATGTCAGAAATGATGGCTGATAAGGAGAATTTAGAAGGAAAAAACTGCATTAACAACTTTTTACAACAACACCTAATTCTACTTCCAGTCCAAGCGAAGTTCTGTGGACATTTGCATCTCAGTTTCATTTTAGAAAAAATATGACGTGCACATTCCTTCTCTCTTGATTTCATCCATGGCAATAAACAAAGTCTTTTTTATTTAGATGACAATCTTCTCATCACAAACATGAAAAAAGTAAGTAGTATTAGACAGACCACAGTGACAAGACGGAGTGGTTTTGTATGCTGATGGGCAGCTGAAAAGAGATTGAGTCTTCTGTTGTAGCAGATTGCAAAACATTCGGCTGAACAGCTTGTATTGTATTGCAGCCCTAGAACTGCTAATCACAATATAGTTTACCTTCAAATATTTCAATAAAAAGTTCAACTATCAAGATGCAACTTATTAACTAGACAAATGAAATAGAACAAGAGAAATTAAAGCCAACTAGGTTTTAACTAGTTATCATATCAATCCTCCCTTCTACTGGGAAATTTCAATGACATAGGGAGTTCCATTATGGTGGCTACTAACTATCACAGCTCCCAAAGTCAAGAACGGGATGTATGAATTGAGCTGACAAGAATGAAAGTCAACTTAACTTTGCCAGTATCAATTACTATCATGCAAACATGCTACAAAGATATTCCCAGCACTCCGAATAATTAAGGGCCGGATTGGTTGTATTCTAGGCCCATCTTATACCCAAATTCACTGTAGCTATTCCATAAAATGCCATTCGCCATTGTTTTCTAACATAGAATAGGTCCATTTCTGTTTTCCACTTAAAATACACCCAGCCCCTATACTCGTACTCGTTCAACCATTTTACAGTCTACGCCCCATTTTCCCACATTTTGTCACAATTCTTTACCTTCTTGTCAAATCCTGTTAACTAAAAAAAATATAATTAAATATACTTTCTATTTAAATAATAATTTACACACATGTTCCAACAACCCACCAATAATTAAATTTCAATTTTTAATTGCAACATTAATAAAAAAAGATATTTTAAAACAATACATTCAATCACATTTTCAATTTTTCACATTCTCCAATATATGAATATCTCAACTAATACACCACCCTACCTACTTCAACTACCAAAAAATACTATCAAAACAACACATCCAATCATATTTTCAATTTTTCACGTTCTCCGATGTATAAATATCTCTACTAATACACCTTCCTACGTATTTCAACTACCACAAAAATACTATCAAAACAACACATCCAATTACATTTTCATTTCCACGCACAAAACAATGATAAAATGAAAACATATTCGAAAACAATGAAAAGATAAAATGAGAACAAAAACACAACCAATCCAGCTCTAATTCTTTTGAATGCCAAAGTTGTGTTGTTTTGTGATTCAAGATGGTGCTAGTGGCTATCCAATCGTCTCTTAACAACAAAAACATCCCTTTAGCATATTAGGAAATTCAGCAATAACGGATTCAAATTACCATTCATGGCTAATATTCGCCCAATTTCCTTATACAAATCTTAGCTTTGAATTTTAGTTAGCAAACAGTCAATTTTGGAGAAAATAAGAAGATGACTGTGAGCTGAGGCAAGGTTGCAGATGTCGCGTCCTAAATACAGGGGCAGCATACGGGAATCTACTTTCCAGAAGAGAACCAATTTCGAAGTTAAATTGCATACCTCATGCATTGTTCACTGAGCTAGTCTACTCCCCAACATCAAAATAATAGGACTCCAAAACTTTTCCAAATTAATTAGATACAAAGAAAAAACCAACGTATGCATATTACAGGCCCATCTTCAACTCTAAACCTCAATAGCTAGTGACCAACATTAATAGTCAAGTATTTGATCATAAATTGGATTTCCAATTACTGCAAATATTACGAAAATCACCAAAAATGTGAATATCACTGAACTAGCAAATTAAAGAAACAAAATAAGAGAGAATCAGCTAGAATAAGGAAAAAGGTTGCAAGGATTAACAACTTATCACATGTCTTTGGAGCTTAAAGATGTTATGTCTTATCTTGGATAAAATACTGGAGCAAGAGGATAGGCTATAAACCTATAAGAAGTTTCTCAGTATTTGACTAAACATGTAAGATAAGATGTAAATTTTCCAGAGAGGCTAGAGGAGTTTATATTATTACAACTCACAAGATGGGTCCTCCCTTTTGCCTAATATCCTATAAACTTTTGACATTGCATTCTACGAGCTTATAAGCTCTTCCAAAATCTAAATTAACCAAAGCTGCTCGCTTTTTATAAAGTGTTTTGACAAGAAACCAAGTTCAGCAAAACACCCTATAACAAAAGTAAGACCAAAATTACGATGTATTATAAATCGGACTTAAACTAGAGGACTTACAATGGGATTGAATTTGTTATTGCAAGTAATTGAAAGATTCAATGGTTGCTCTAAGGCACCCAAAGGATTTACCAAGAGGATACGTTTTCACAATGTCCATAGGAATAATACTCTAGCAGTTCCTTTGATCAATATAGAGTATCATTAATGAGTTATCAACACAGAATGAAAATGGAGTCCTTAAACAATAGAAACGAGAGGAGCATTGTCAGAATCTACCTAAACATTAGGAAATGGTCATGCATCTAAAGAAGTATTGAGCAAACACCTCAAATTTCTTCTCTTTGCTCTCTGTATATCTCTCCATTCATAGCTTTTTCTCTCCCTTCCAAGTAGGTTTAAACACTTCCACATATTGTTTTTGCACACACAAATGTCTAGAATAGTTACTTTCGTTTTCTACATTGAAGGTCTGAGTGATCTTGTCCACGTATTCCTTTTTCTTGCACCCTTCTTGTTTCCAAGTTGTCCATAAAATGTTTTTGTAAAGAGTTGGAAATAAATCGTTGACTCGACAAGGGTTGGAGTTAAAAGCCACATAGAAGAGATACATGAACAGAGTCCAACTGCGTGCAGAATAGACAGGCCTTTCGCTCGATATGCAATCCCAAATCTGATTACTTTGGCAGTAAAGCCTAACATTACTCAAGAAAAGCACGAAATAGTATATGATGCAAGCATTCCTCTCAGAGTTATTAGCATATCCATAGGCATGGCACTTTAACATGTATTCAGTATTTCAGTTTGTGCTTGGTAGATTTTTTCTGTTTCTAGATATTTGCAAACTTCAAGCATTTTTCTTTCTACAAAGACTTATCAACTAATTTAGGCAAAAGATGCAGATTTAATGGCTTGTATATTTGAATGAAAGATGGGCAAGGACAAATGTCAGATCACATTGACAGTTAAATCTGACAAGTACCAGTGTACGAAGTTTGAAAACAATGTAAATTCATGAAGATGAAGGTCGTTTCTGTGCAACTTAGGAAATATTAACACAAGCTAAGAGCCAAAATGAACTCTGGAAATGCTTAAAGTTTTAGAAAATAAAAGTAATAGAGAAACTTACAACTCAAGCTGGAGCTGAACAGCATCCTTTTCCCTACATTCAAATGCTGTTAAAGTAAGAAGAAGTAGATTCTAAATATAGACAAGGATTAATAAATGTGAATCACAGTAGATACCAAGAATGACTTGCCATTGACAAGACATTTACACTCAGAAGGGAGGCAAGAAGAGAACCGAATCCTTTTTCTTTCTAAAGTGGGAAGAGTTTGACGGGAGGATGGTAATCAAGCATCAAAGCTCGGGTGTATGAAGCAGTCAAATCATGCTTACAATTATAACTAAAATGAAACCACAGAAAATTTAAGTTTGTAGATACTGACTCCTTAACACTTTCCCACTTGTAGTGGCACACAGTTTTAGTCATAGTTGCGGAAGTTGAAATCCTTTGCATCTTCTACTTCTTGCCCTCAAATACAAAGATTAGACGTTCTTGTGAATCACATCATATGAGTTAAGAGGCAAAATTTTAGGAAACTAAAGTATCATTCTAAAATAAGGAGCTTTACTACTTAGTATCCAGCCAAATTTTAAACAAGAAGACAGAATATTACCTGCTAATAATACTTTTACTAATCATAAATTATTAAAAGTTACCTTGATGAAAACTCCTGGGTAGTCCATGCATCATGGTTCCCCAAAATAATTGCTTTCACAAAATCCAGATTTGAAATACTTTGAACAAGATCAACATTCTCATTACCAAAATCACCTGGGGCAAACTCCTCACAAGTCACAGGATAAGCAAAACCATAGGAGCTGAGGAACTGATGACATTAATCTATGCGAATGCAGGAAATAGAATGACTAAGCTGGCCTGTCAATGGTAAATGTACAATATAGAACGTGAAGAACAGAGCACCTGCCTGTGAACAGCACCAGATCCGGCTGCATTTCCCAGAAACAAATATTAGAAGAAAAATATAAGAATCCACACATAGCAACACAGTAAGGGATAAAACCAAACTTTATTAAACTACATTTGAGTCCTTATTTTTTTGCCAATGACAAAGATAAGGTGCATAATAATCCCTAGCTGAAAGGCAAATTATATATGGTACCGGGTACCAACAAAAACACTCACGTAAAGTTGGCAGCATAAATTAAGGCATGAAACTTAATTGGAAAATTTTGACAAGTTCTCCGCGTAATATTTCTCTTAGACCAAATAATGTAATCTATATTCTTGAAACTGTGTTTAGACTTTCATGGGGGAAAATAAGGGGAGAAAATTCCCACTTAATTAAACATGAATATTCCCATCTTCTTGCGGCACTTAACTAGCTAGCTGAATATGAAAAGCAATCCCTTGATGTACTTGCTAACTTGTACTATAGAGGCCCATAAACAGTATAAGGATTCGGTTTAACAAGACTAAAATATTCAAACTTTTTTGCTTACAATTCTTATTGCAACCCAGAACTTGCCAATAATATTCTAAGGTTCACAAGTCCCAGTGAATGTAAAATTAGCCTCGCTCAACTAAAAGAAATTACTTTGTTTGGTAAATTTAGCGACCACTGATGACCTCTCTTATATTTCAGAACTTCTGCTATTCTTTTCCTAGTTCTTAGCTCTAGTTTGAATAATTCATCATATCTAGGTTTATTCTATTTTTGATTCATATCTCTTCGTTATTTTCTGTTCAGCTTTATGAGGGGTCTTGTTGATTATACCTCTATATATACACTTCTCATACGCATTAATAAAATCATTTTTCCATTTCATTAATTGCACTTGTATATCTTTTATGGTATCCAGAGGTCAATAACTTTAAAAAGCCTGATCCTTATTTTTTTCTTCCTTGCCCATCCACCTCACGCAAACAAATGGCTTCCCACACTAATGTCATCAATGCCAACAACACTGCAAGCAATGCCACAATAATGCAATTCAATCCCATTATCAGCTGCCCATAAAAGTAGCCAACAGCCATAACACTCTATAAAAAAGCTCAAGTGTCCATGTTTATGCGGGGTCAATCTCTTCGGACATCTCGATGGTTCCCCTCCTGCCCCCATTCCTACACTGTCTCAGAACAATCTAAGACATCGACAATCCTCATTTGTTGCTTTGTACAGCCAAGATCAGCTACTTCAAAATGCTATTTTGGTTGATCTAACTATTGTTGCCACTGTTTCCATTGCCATTGTTGCCCAAGCTGCCTGGATGCCTCCATTCTGCATATGCTAACAAATCTCGAAGAAGAATTTTTTGTTTGCGAGACCGATTGGCTCATCTCTCAAAAGACTCTCGTCCTATCGCAGACTATCTCCAAACTAAGTTAGATCCCTTTGCGGTGAACTTGCAACTATTGGAGCACTTGTGTCCAATGAGGAACTCATCGTCAATTCCTCAATGGATTTGGATCTAAATTTCTGGAACTTTCTGCTGCCATTTGTGCTAGAGATTTCACAATCTCATATGAAGAGCTCTACGAAAAACTTCTCGACCATGAGCTTTTCCACAAGCATGAAGAAGCCAAGAAACCACTTGCAACTACTATTACTGTGCAATTGCATAGAAAACAAATGCAGCTCCTCATCAAAGTAACAGTCCCACCAATAATGACAAACGTCCGGCTATAACAACTCAGACAATGCTCAACCATGGTGTGGCCAACCATGGTGTCCTCAACGAAATTCCCAGCAGTAGCCTACTGAAAACACCCTTCGGGTCCACTATGTGATTGTCTCAGTCACCATGCCAAAGTTTGCCACTCACAGCCCCACAATCACATGCAAACCCAAGAAAACTTCACAACACATTGATGCAGCACCATGCCCCTTGGATCGTTGACAATAGGGCTACCCATCATATTGCTTCCGATGCCCAAAGCTTAACAGCTGTGCATCAGTACCACAGTCCCAATGAGATCGCTATGGGTAATGGTAATACCATAGCAATATCCCACACTAGTAACATTAATTTAAATGCATCAAAATGTCAACTTATCCTGTACAATAAACTTTGTCCCCTGCCATTAAAACCAATCTAATTCCTGTTTCCCATTTTTGTGATAACAATAACACACTCCATTGAATTCTTTTTGTTTTCTTATCTTGTGAAGGATTTAAGTACAGGGACGCCGCTTGTTCGAGGGCAGAGTAGAGGTAGACTATATGAATGGCTGCCAAACAACAACTATACTCATCTTTAATGCAACATAGCCGTTCCTCTTCATCTATGGCATCGATGCTTAGGACATCCCGTTAGTTGCACTTTAAATAAAGTTTTGCATAAATTTGCTATTCCTATTAGTTTTTCAGGAACAATTTCGTTTTGTAATTCTTGATATTCAAATAAAATGCACAGGTTACCATTCTCAAAAATCCCTTTACAAAGTCAACAGCCCTTGCAAATAATTTATAGTGATTTATGGGGCCCTTCTCCCATCTTATACATTGATGAAAAACACTGCTATGTTTTATTTGTTGATCATTTCTCGAAATACACGTGGTTACACACATTGAAGTCTAAATAGGAAGTTTTACAAATTTTTTAAACTTTACATCCAATGTTAGAAGGTTAATTCCAAACAAAAATCTTATCCTTTTACACAGATAGTGGAAGTGAATTTCAAAGCCTATCATCCTATTTAAAATCAGATGATATTAACTTTTGTTTCACCACCTTATACACCACAGTAAGTAGCTTTAGTTGAATCTCGACATAGGCATGTTTTTGAGATAGCCAAAACACTATTGCATCAAGCCTCTCCACCATCGAACTTTTGGAACTTTGCATGTCAACAAGCTATCTACCCCATAAATAGTCTAACAACCCCTAACTTAAATGAACAGTGCCCATATGAAATTTTATTCAAAGAAGGACCTAAATATGAGCATAATAAAATTTTGGATTGTTTATGTTACCCCGAGCTAATGTCGCATGCTCAACATAAACTTGACCCACGTTCGAAACCATGTGTATATTTAGGATTTTCTAATAAACTTTATTATCATAAATTCTTTGACCTAGTCACCTCAAAACGCTCTCTCATGAGATATAACTTTTTTTTTTTTATGAAAATTATCCTTTTGAATTTTTTTTTTTGACAATTTAAGGATACTTTATTGAATATCTCATGGGAAATATTATTTCATGAACATAATTCAAAAAATAATATTCTTAATTCATATTCCTATTTAGAGTTTCCATTTTGTTGTCTAAGCATACGCCAAAATCTACCTCTGCTTCTCGCACAACAGCCTCAGTTCATTCAGGTACAACTTTCCCATTTCTAAACCAAGAAACTTGTCCCCAATTTTCACCAAATCCTATCTCCCCTAATGTTTCAGCACAACCTATCCTCATCAATAGGACCCTCAAGTGAACCTACCCAACCTTCTCACTTACAAATGTCAAAGCAAACAACCGACACACATAGCACCAAGCTCGCGTATACCACCTTCCCTCCCATTGCCCCCACCTCCTATGGCTACAACCTTACTGTAGCCAACGTCATCTCCTCCCTACCCTTTACCCTCACCCTTGCCAAGACCACCACAACCCACTACGTCCTTTACTCCTCCTCTGCTACCACAAAATGTTCCAACACCATCATCCCATGATTACTAGTTCCAAGACAAATAATCTCAAACCTAAGCAATTTCATATGACCATCCAAAAATTTTCCACATTCATTCTCCGAAACTTCAGAAAACAATGCAAGCCAAATTTGATGCTCTGTTTAAAAATGAATGTGGGACTTGGTGCCCTGCGATCCTTTAAGGAATGTGGTAGATTGTAAATGGTTGTTTTGTATTAAGCTTCACTTTAATGGATTTGTTGATAAGTGAGCACTATCTGACTAATTTTCACTATTGCCACACAGGAGTCCTAGCTTATTATCAATTAGATGTGAATAATGCGCTCCTACATGGACAACTTGAAGAGAAAGTCTCAATGTGGCGACCTCCTGGCTTTGAGACTCCTTTGACCCCAACATATATCTTAAGCTAAATAAAGTAATCTATGGGCTTAAGCAAGCTACTCGTGCTTGGTACGCTAAGTTGAAAAATTATCTTCTTACTATCAGGTTCATTAAATCTCAATTAGACTCATCCTTGTTCATTCTACATAATTTTGGATTCACAATTTATATCCTTATTTATATGGGTGACATTATTACCACTAGTAATCAGCTAAGAGGGGTTTGACATATTATTGATGCTCTTTTCTATAAGTTCTCTCAAGGATCTTGGTTTACTCCATTATTTTTTGGGTATTGAGGTTGTCTCTTCTTCTGATAGCCTTATCTTGTCTCAACAATAGTATCTTTTAGACCTCCTCCAAGATGTTGACATGCAAGATTGTGATGGTGTTCCTACACTGATGACATCCTCTATTGTCTTTAATGCTTCCCCTAAGGACGACCTCGTTGATGGTTCTATTTGTAAGCGAGTGATTGGTAGGCTTCACTGTCTTCTTTTCACTTGCCTTGACATCACTTTTGTTGTTAGTAAACTATATCAATTTATGCATCAATCGGGTGTTAACCATTGGCAAGCTATTAAGCGCCTCTTGTGCTATCTTCATCACACCTCCTCTGTTGGTGTCAAGTTGGCCAAGGAAAAAGACAACCAACTTGTTGCATATCTGACTCAGACTAGATCGGTGATCTAGTTGATTGCACCTCCACCACCAACTATGTGGTCTACTTTGGCAGCTCTCCAATCTTGTGGTCTTCAAAGAAACAACACCCTATTTCTGGTTCCTCTACTGAAGCGAAGTATCATGTTGTGGTTGCTGCTGTTTTCAAAACTAATTAGCTCACCAACCTTTTTTATGAGCTTTGTTTCCCAATTACCGGCATTTTATGCATTCTATGTGACAATGTCAACATCACCTACAACTATGCCAATCTTGTCTTTCACAGCCGCATGAAACATATACCATTGATTTTCATTTTGTTCGAGATAGGTTCAAAATAAAAATATTGAAGTTCAACACTTGCACGCCGCTGACCAAGTTGCAAACATCCTTACGAAGCCCAAGCCACGTGCTTCTTTCCACCAACTGTTCTCCAAGTTGGAGTCTCATTGACATCCCCCAACTTATAGTGTATATTAGTGACCATTGAAGACCTCTTTTATATCTTAGCACTTCTGTTATTTCATTCCTAGTTAAGCCTGGCAAAATGTTGTCCATATCCATGGTACCACGAGTATCCAAGAAAATGTGAGCAACGAGCCTCATTTTCTCCACCCAATAAAATATAGGTACTTTTATTCGCCGCCTAATTCCTCGCCACTTTTTTACCCAACCCATGGTTATCCACGAGTAACCATTAATAACATTATATATTTTCTATTTAAATTTTTCTCTAATTCTCACAAATACTTTGGAAGATATAACACCTTTTTCTGTGACAACAACAATGTTAAGATGGCATTTAAACTTTACGTTTTAAAAATTTTTGACATATAATGAGATTTAAATTTAAACTTCAAAGTGTAAAATAACTTAAATTCCATAAATGTTTAAATATTTAAGTAACGTAACAGAAATTATATTGTTTCTCTAACAATAAGTTTAGTATACAAAGA
>JACGDI010000998.1:1208986-1266978 GCA_014898725.1 Jacaranda copaia | reverse complement strand
AACCACGTGCAACTGCTGAACATTGACGCGTGTTGCATTTTGGGACAAACGTACTGTGAGGGTGTTTGGGTGAGCTTATAAGTTTTTCAAAACATTTTATAAGATGTTTAAAAACTTATAAATTGATAAAAAATATTTGATAATTTTTTTTTTTAAATTTACATTATCCTAAAATAAGATGTTATGAGCTTATAAACCTTTTTTAAAAAGGCAAAGAGATCCTAACTAATTTTGAAGATGTTAATAAGTTCCTTCATTTTAAATTATTTTAATTACAAAATTACCATTATTAACATCTTATAAGCTCTAAAATCTTATTTTATCCAAACACTTCAACAACTTATTTTAAAAATAAAATCTAACATCTTATAAATTCTAAAAATATCTTATAAAATGTAAGAGCTTATAAGGTGTTTAAAATAAGTTTAGTCAAACACTATTTATGTATTGGTAATGGAAGGACGTTAGCCCTAGCTCAACTCAAGTTAGTTTAAGAGACGAGGATGGTCTAAAATTAGATATAAAAATTATAATTTATTTATTTTACTGTTACGAAACATTAACACACTCCACGCATGTTTAAAAAATTAATATTTATAGCATAAAATGATATAAAATTAGTGTCCCAATAATATTAGATAACCCAACATAACCTAACATCGAGAATGAATAGCTCTAATATTATGTTAAAGAATGGATTTTGGGCCTAACTCAACCCCAAAAATTAGCTCTAAATGTTAGAATTATCCAAAATCATATATAAAGATCACAATTTATTTATTTCATCAATATGGAATAGCAACACATACTCACACCTTGAGGTCAATTTGCATCCACGTGCTTCGTACATTTTCTTCTTTAGCTTGCACCTCTGCTAATTTAGATCATTAAAAAATATTTCCCCTCTAGTATTATTTGAAGCCTTGAACAAAAAATAGTATTGTAAAATGTAAAATCCTCTTCAATTTTGGACATCAATTTTACAAATGAAAAAATATATATAATTTTTCAAAAATGGTTAGAGGTGAAAATTTTTAGAAATGAAATAGCAACAATACTCAAATGTTGAAAAAATGTTAATTATACACAAATTTTAATGCATTTATTATATTCTAATTAATGTTCGTAGAAAATTAAATAAAGTTAGAAAATGAGTATAAAATCTCTCTCTATCGGTGTTCTGTATTGTGGTCTCTGTAAGTTGAATGGCACGCAACTTTAATAGTCATTTTTTATTTCCTCATTTATATTATTAAAAAAAATGCCACAAAAAATGAGTATATTTGCACTGTTATTTAGTGGGAGTTACTGTAATTCCAGTTAAATGTTTTGCTATGTAGGGATTCATCAACCCCCATAAATTATCAATAGACTATAGAGACTTTTTGTATTTAGTGGCAGTTTATATTTCAAATATTTCAATTATTTTTTGGAAAAAAAGTGAATTATAATTTTGAGATTTTAAGCCCACATTGATTTTTTCTAAAGTTAAATCCTTTTATGTTAGAAATGGAGATAGTTATTAAGATAATTATTTGAGTAGTTTTTTGAGAGATTATTAGGATGGTTGATAGTAGTTTTCTATAGAAATATATTAAGCCAACCTCACCATATATTCATGTATGGAAGTTTAATTTTAATACAGTTTTTTTTCTTTTCTTAACATGGTACCAACGCCAGGTTCCTTGGTCTTGGCTAGTGTTTCTTATTTTTTTCTGTGAGTTTTTTTATTGCTTGTGGCCATAATTCTTTACTAGCTTTTGCATTTTTATACTTTGAGTTTCTTCAACAATGAATCCAAATTGTCAAGCTCCTGGAAGTATGATTGATCTCCATCATCCTCTGTACCTTCACCCATCAGACACGTCAGGTACAATCTTAGTCTCAATACAACTTCTTGGTTTTGAAAATTATTCTCTTTGGAGCTATTTAATGCACATAGCATTATTGGCCAAGAATAAACTTGGATTTATAGATAGGACTTGTCAAAGGCTTCATATGATCTCACTTTATCTAATCAATGAGAGCGTTGTAATGTGATTGTATTGTCTTGGATAATGAATTCAGTATCAAAGGAGTTGCTAAGTGGAATAGTTTATTCCTCTGATTCTCATTCAGTTTGGGAAGATTTACAAGAGAGATTTAATAAGGTCTATGGTTCTAGAATTTAGTATTTGCATAGAGAAATCTCAACTTTATCTCAGGGTTCTATTTCAATTTCTGCATATTTTTCCAAATTGTGTCTCTTATGGGATGAATATTCAACATTAGTTCCACTTCTTTCTTGCAAATGTGATAAGTTTAAGACTTATATTGAGCACATGCAATAGCAAAGGCTTTTACAATTCTTGATGGGGCTCAATGATACCTATGCTCAAGCTATGAGTTAAATTCTTCTTATGGTACCTTTGCCGACAATTAACTAGGCCTATTCGATGTTAGTCCAAGAACAAAGTCAACGGCTTCATTCTAGTTTGGTTCCTCAATCAAATATGGATTCTACTGCTCTTTATACTTCTAAATATTCAAATAACCATGAGTGCAAGAACTTGAATGTACAATGTGAACATTTCCACAAAAAGGGTCATAAGAAAGAATCATGTTATAAGTTGATTAGATACCTTGCTGATTTCAAGTATAATAAGAAAAAAGGTGCAAAAAATGGTTCCTTCTCAATTAATAGTGCAACCATCTCATCAAATCCCCTTATTGCAACTTCCTCGGCACCTACCTTCACATTTAAGCAATATCAACAAATCTTAAAGTTACCCAACATGAGTCTGTACTTGAAACATTGCCAAATATGCAAGTGCATTGTGTTCCTTAATGGCTACATCAAGTAATGACCAATGCATAATAGATACATGCTTCTAATCATATGGGATGATGTTTGCAATTGTATCTTTCCCTATATCTATCTCTTCTTCAAGTGCTAGTAATATTCATTTGCCTAGTGGAGTTGTTGCTAAGGTTTCTCATATTAGCTCCTTTTATATTTCATAAGATCAAAAGCTTACGAATGTGTTATATGTGCCTAAGTTCCAGTTCAATCTTCTTTTAGTATCCAAAGTCACATGAGATCTATAGTGTTCTATTACTTTCTTTCCTAATTTTTGTATATTTCAAGACCTTTACAATGGCAAGGTGATAGGGATTGGTAAAGAAGGAGATGGCTATGTTTTACTTCCTTCAGTTTCTAAGATTACTACTCTTTTTCCATCATTAGTAGTCAAAGGACTTGCTATACCATCCTCACTATGGCACCAATGATTAGGCCATGTGTCTTTTCTAATTATTAAGCAAATGACTTCTATCGCAGATTAGATTTTTGATTTTTCATATTGGGAATGTAACATTTGTCCACTAGCAAAGCAAACAGAACTCTCTTTTTCTCAGAGTCATTCTCGCTCTACTTCTACATATTACTTAGTTCATATGGATGTATGGGGTCTTTACAGAACTCCTATGTTTAATGGAAAACATTTTTTCTCTTACAATAGTTGATGACTATTCAAGGATGACCTGGGTCTTTCTTTTACGCCTTAAAAGGATGTTGCTCTAGTGTTGAAGCATTTCTTCTCTTTAGTAAAGCATCAATTTTTTGCTTCTATTAAGATTATTCGATCAGATAATAGTACTGAGTTCTTTAAATCTAAATGTTCTTCCTTATTTGCATCTCTTGGTATTACTCATCAAAGTAGTTACGTTTGTACACCACAACAACATGGAGTTGTGGAGTGTAAACATCAACATTTGCTAATGTAGCAAGGGCATTGCATTTTCAGGCTTTTCTTCCACTTAAATATTAGGGTGAGTTCATGCTTGCAACAACATATATCATCAACAAATTGCCTTCTTCAGTTTCATCAGGAAAATCTCCTTATTATTTTTGCACAATCAAAAGCCATCTTTCCAACATATGCATGTTATTAGTTGTTTGTGCTATGCTACAAATACCAATTCACTTGACAAGTTTTCTCGAAGGGCAATTTCAACATTCTTTATGGGATATTCTTTGATGCAAAAGGGGTACAAACTTCTTAACCTTGAAACTCAATCTTTTTTTGTAAGTCATGATGTCATTTTTAAGGAACATATATTTCCCTTGCAATCTTCTAAATCTAATGCTTCATTCCTTTTTCTATTAAATAAAGATATTACTAATTTGCCTTTTGATTTAGATTATTCTTTAGTTCAACATAAATCTTCTACCTCACCACATCCATCTAACTCTTCTAACTTACCTTTAGCTCATCCTTCTTAATCATCTTCTTTTTAATCCTCTCCAAATATTCTGCTTCGTCGATTCTCTCAATTTATCAAACCTCTAACATGGTTGAAAGATTATATTACCACTTTATGCATTGCTAACTCTACTACTGCAAATTGTTTGTATCCAACTTCCAAGTTCATTTGTTATGGTCATTTGTCTCTTAATGATCAAGCATTTTTATCATTATTTTTCGCTATTATTGAACCCCACACATATGCATAGGCTATCAAGGATTCTAAATGGGTTGATGCCATGAAGTTGGAAATTGCTACTCTTGAGGAGAATAAGACTTAGGAAATTACTAATTTACCAAATGGCATTCCTGTTGACTACAAATGGTTTATAAAGTGAAGCACAAGGCACATGGTCAAGTTGAGCATTATAAAGCTTAATCAGTCGCAAAGGGTTACAACCAAAAGGAGGGACAAGATTATCAAGAAACTTTTTTACCAATTGCTAAGATGGTCACAGTAAGGTCTATCATTTCTCTTGCTGCCCTTGAAAATTAGCTCATCTTTCAAATGGATGTTTATAATGGTTTTCTTCAAAGAGATCTTTATGAAGAAGTTTACATGGAATTACCTAAAGGTTTTTGCAGTCAGAGGGAGAATAAGGTGTGTCGACTGCTCAAATCATTATATGGTCTCAAACAAACATCAAGGTAGTGGAATTTAAAGTTAACAGAAGCTTTGTTAAATTTTGCTTTTTGTCTGACTTGCTTTCATTATTCTCTTTTTACCAAGAAAAATTACAACAAGATTGTGGTTATTCTCATTTATGTTGATGATCTTCTAATAACAAGGAATGAGGCTTTCCTAATCCAAGAAGCTAAACAAATGACGCAATAGATTTTTAAGATTAGAGATTTAGGAGAACTAAGGTTTTTCTTGGGAATTGAGTTTGCTCGATCAAAGTAAGAAATTTTGATGAATCAAAGAAAATATGCTCTTGAGTTGATATTTGAGTCAAGCCTAAAGGGAGCAAAACCAACTCAAACACCTCTTCAGTTAAATCAAAGGTTCACCACAATTGAATATGATAAGCACTTGGGAGTTGGGAAGATGAGCTTTTAGAAGATACTGGCAGCTTTCAGCGATTGGTTGGTAGGCTTATATATCTTACTATGATTAAACTAGACATAGCTTATTCAGTGTAAACATTGAGCCAATTTTTGCATGCTCCCAAGAAGTCACATTATGAAGCAGCTTTAAGAGTTGTGAAATATATTAAAAATGAACAAGGTCTTGGGCTTTAATGACATCTAATGGCAAAAAAGAGGATATAGTTGCCTACTGTGATTTAGATTGGGCAGCTTGCCTAACATTAGGAAAATCTACAATATGATACCTTATGAAGTTTGGGGGTTCACTGATATCTTGGGAATCTAAAACATAAAGCACTATTTCAAGGAGTTTAGCATAAGTAAAGTACAGAACCATGGCATCTGCCGTGGCAGAAATTGTTTGTTTATCTAGCTTATTCAAATAATTAAGAATTGAAATAGATCTTCATATTGAGTTATTTTGTGATAGCAAAATAGCTATACAAATTGCTGCAAATCCTATTTTTCATGAAAGGACAAAGCATACAAAGATTGATTGCCGTTTTGTGAGGGACAAAATTCAAGAAGGCTTGGAGAAGACAATTCATGGTAGTAGCAAGGAACAACTTGCAAATTTGTTGACTAAGAGCTTAGGGAAGTGTCGACATGAAGTGCTTATGTCCAAGTGGGAGTGGCAAATGTTTTCCACTCCCAACTTGAGGGGCAGTGTTAGAAATGGAGATAGTTATTAGGACAATTATTTTAGTTTTTTGGAAGGTTATTAGGATGGTTGATAGTAGTTTCTGTAGGAATATATTAAGCCAATCTCACCATGTATTCATGTATGGAAGTTTAATTTTAATACAATTTTTTTCTTTTCTTAACATTTTACTTAGTCAAATATTTATTTATTTTAATTTTATTATTTTCAAGTGTTAATTATTGTGTCAGTTGTTTATGAAAATAAAAAAATACATACTTAGGTAATATTTCAATTTTAAATAATAATTAGTTGATTTTATTACCTTCTTCACTTTTATGATCAACTTATGCTAGATTGAGAACTATTATTTAGTTTATAGTGAATCTATTGAAGAAAGCTTATTATTAGTAATTTTAGTTATTTAAGACTAATAAATATTATTCTCTCCATTTTTATAGTGGAAAGGAGAAGTTTTTTGTAGAGAAAATAGCAACAGATTGTTAACAAATATATGTGTATATATGTTTATGAAAATTATGAAAAATTATTGCAATGAAATTTCACTTTACCATTATATACCCAATCATACCACAACGTTATTGGTTCTTCTACTTTGCCAAGCCACAACGACCATCTCCATTTCCAATTTGTATTTTTTTTTTGCCTCAATTTTCTAAATTTTTTGTTTAATTTCTTTCCTTCCTTTTTTTTTATCTTGATTTTCTGAGTTGTTGGTGAAAAGTTTGTGAATATTAAGATTATCAATTCACTTATGAAGGGAAGAAAGCAGACATGGAGTTGAAGTAATTCCATGTACTTTATAAAATTTATCTTTTGTCTTCAATAAAATAAATACATATAATATTAAGGATGCAAAAGAAAATTCTTGTACATTAGAAGTAGCTTCTATTTCAATTTTTTATTTTACCAATTGAATTTACCTTTTTTGTTTATTATATACATTCATTTAAAAAGGATATAATTGTAATATTCTATCCAAACAATCACACATGTACTCAAAAACTTCAATTATTTCACCTATAGTCACCATTTACTAATTGAGACTGCATTATTTCTCTTGATCATTTCTCCAATACTTAAACTCAAATCAAAACCTTGATAATGACTTTTTTCTCCAATATATTCCACTTTTAAGTTCTTATTTCATCAATTTTACTTTTTAATAATCAAACCAATTTCTTTACTTGAAGGTTAAAACAAAGTATACATTTTTTTTTGCAATTCAATTTTGCTTAAAAAATAAGGGAAATGAAGAAAAAGTTGTAGTCAACTTACCGAAAGACCATTGTTGGCATTGACTTTGCCAGATATCTTTTGGAAACAAGTCTTGTGATTGATATGGTCAATAAGTTTGAGTGAAAATTGTAACTTTCATTCTCAAACTACAAGGTCTTCTACATCATTTTCGTGTTTTTGTACTTACTTTTCTTTAGTCATATTTGCCTCAATTTAATAGGTGAAACAACATATAAGATTGTCTAATACAATAAAATTATGTTTTTGTAGGTAATGTTCGTGATAGCATGTGTACAAATGATTGAGAGCACAAAACCCCTATCCAACTGCTTGTGTTCTTATGCATTAAGAATGATAGAATATACTACAAAAATATTACCATTTTCTCCTATTCCAATATATGAACATATGATACTAGATTGCACTCATACGGCAAGTTTGGAGTATTTTTGTACTCGTTTTTCATTATACATGCTATCATTTTTTTCAATTTCAGCACTAGTTATGTAAATATAGATACCATATACATCTTGAAATGTATTGCATTTTAAGGAATCTGCAGCATATATATATATATATCAATATTAGTATCTATATAAATTGTAAACACCATCCATTTTGATCATCGAAATACGCAAATAATAAATTGTAAACAACGTAATAAATTTATCCATATAAGATCTAAAATACTGAAATATTCACCTCAATATCCACATACAAGAAGTAAATTCATCCAAATAATAACCATAGCACTGCAAGATTGGAAACTGTTCTCCTTGGTTAGAATTTTTGCTGCAATACGCCCTTGAAATGTATACACAAAACATTTCATAATCCTAGAAATCCTTGGTGTTTTTTGCAAAACACTCAGCCCATAGATACACATAAACTCCAAAGTCCAGGTCCTGTCCTATTGGCAACTAAAACGTGTTTGCACTTTATCTTATGCCATAATATACCTTAATTAATATTGGAGGTATCATGTCAAAAACTTAGCTTGCAAAAGTATTTGTTATTTTAATTTTATTCAAATATTTGGATGAATGTATCACAAATATAAACAAACTTACAACAACTTTTGTTGTTGCTATTATTTGAGGAGACCAGGATGAGGTCATCTATATGAACTTTTTCTCAATTGTATCGAAGATAAGGAAATACTTGAACAAATGACTATTAATGAGAATTATGATGAGTTGGCACTTGTTTAGCACACTAAGTTCAGCTCTTCCAATAACTTGCTCATGCTTAGTTGGCCAACAAAATCTATAAATCCATCTTGTTTTATGGTACGTTTCTTGTTTATTTTCTCAAGTTGTCTCAGAATTTCCTCCTATCAACAATTAATATTTTGGCTTGCAAAATCAAGTTACTTGTGTTTCAAAAAATAAAATAAACACTATTTACCTACACTAACATACTCATGCATTAAGTATCATGATCACATTTTTCTCTAAATAAAGGAGTGTACAAAACTTCATGAGGCAATCAATTGAATATAATCTCAACTCTTTCTCGAATCGTAGATTACAAAACACAACTTCTTCAATGTACAAATTAGGTCCCACCCAAATAGTTATACTACAAAAATAAATCATCATGTTACTCAAATAAAAAATTTATTATAAAAAGGAGATTGAGTATTCGGTATAATTACTCTAGTTTATCTTGATGCAAATATGAATCAATCATTTCTTACTCATTATCATGTGTCTTGGACCGTCCTCTATAATATGCTTGTCCCTAAATTGATTGAAAAAGTCCTCATTACTTGATAAATTGGCATTTGCTAATCTAAACCTCTATCAATGTAGTATTTTGCATATCCTTCTTCTTCCCTATCAAAGATGCAATACATATATCCAATATTTAGGTCCAACTATGTAGCATATATTCTAATGCAATTCAATATTTGTCTCACTTATATCAAGTATAAAACCTCATATGTGCGGTATTTAAACCTATATACACATATCTTCTTTTTCTTGCCATGACCCCTACCAGTAATCATCTTTGCTCTTGTCCTTGGTGATGTGGTGCTAGGGGGTGTAACAAAGTTCATTTCATTTCTTTTCTTTTCTTTTATTTGTCTTGCCACATCATTTTTCCATATCTTTAATAACAGAAGAGATGGTCACATCCAAGAGTGGACTATTCCCTGATTTAGGACTACCCTGGGCTTGTAGATAGCCCTCTTTAGCTTTAGAACTATAAGGAACATCTAAACCATCATAATCATGAAATGTCCTAGGAGTGCAATTTTTAGAACTTTCATAATACATTCAACCTTCATCACCACCATTACCATTATCATACACACATCTTCTAATTCTTCAACTTTGTTTTCTTTTTGTATCTTGTCTTTCTTGTCTTTTTGCTTTTGCTCTTTCTTTTCCTCGTTCTCTTTTTCTCTTCCTCTTCCTTTGACTCTCTCTCTTTCTCTTTCTCCCCGTCACCCTTAATTCTAACAGCAAATTCTTTTTTCTCAAGATAAAAAACTCTTTTCTTCCATAATTGTATCTCTTTCTCTTTTCATTCAATAAAGCTTACAAGCCATAAACATCAACGGTTGATGCTCTTTGATGTATTAGTAATAACTTCTCCTCCTCAGGGAATAGATAAATATGCACAACCTGTTTGAAGAAAACTATTAGAACAATGATGATAAATAGTATAAGTTATTATATTACTTAAAGTAATCATTTTTGAATTTTTCTTCTACATCAACAACTTTCATGGGGATCTTGCTTTCACATTATTGAAGAAATTAAAAATGAATGCACTAAATTTGTTATTTCCAAACAAGGTATATGCTCATAAACCTAAGCATATCATTCAAGAAAAGGATTATGCAATGTTATAGCTATTTGATAATAAATATCAACATTATTAATAATAACATTAACATTAACTTACCATCATACAGATGCTGCTTCCATCTGAGAATTTTTTTTCTTGCACCTTTCCTTGTTTTACCTCCTAGATGCAATAAAATCTCATCATGCAAAAAATTAAATGCACCCTTTCTATATGCATAAAGGCCAATGTAATCTTGTTCATTCGCAATAAAATATTTTCTTTGTGCGTCGGTAAAAAAAAACATGCTTTTGGGGGGAGAGATACTATTTCACCAATCGAGTCACAGGTATCTAACATATTCATACCTAATGATTTTCCACAAAGTGGTGACGAAACGTATAACTTGTACAAATCTTTCCATTTTCCAAGTCGATACGATCCATTCGTTCGTAGAACTATTTACTCGATTGCAGATATTTCTGGAACACCTCTAATAGAGGGACAAAGAGTCAATTTTGAAAGATAAATAGTCCACATATGAAAGAAGAAATCTAGCTCTTGAAAAGTTACTAATTTGAAGTAGAATACAGTTGAAAACAAGTAGCATGTATATATCCTAATGAAATCATCTACATCTTGTTCACAATCTTTTCTGCCAACTCTCTCAACTTTCTAGAAATCTCTTGTTGACTGACATTCTTACTTTTCCTTTCAAATAATAGTTTCACAATTTCAGACTATATCTTTATATTAAAATTTACATGTTGCCCCACATGTTGCTACCCCGAATTAATAGAAAACTTCCTCGCAATAAAAGGAAGTATAATATCATTGTTGAAGATAATGAATGAGACCTAATATCAAACCTCCTCAATAGAGTTTTAACTCTAATAAAATTGTTACTAGATTAAGGCATTATAAGGTATGTTGAAAATGGAGTTTTCTTTATTGCTTTAGTGTGTATGAAACTCATCTTGCCATCCAGTGCCTCAATAACATTGTTAAAATACACTAGAGAGCATCCCAAATATAGTTTAGAGTCTCTATTGCCTATGGTAGTTTGGCATGCAAGTCCATGAGTTCTAGCTATTATCTTTGCAGACAAGAGAGACTTACAAAACTCAATAAATTTGAATTTTGATACAAAAATCTTGCACAGAATTATGATGAATTAGAGGTTTTGATACTACAACTCACAATTTATACTAAAAGTTTGAATTTTGGTATTAAAAAATTGCACACAATATTGAATTGCAGGTTTTGGCATTTAAGTATTGAAGGTTTGAATTTTTTGATACCATATTATTGGAAAATAAAATGAATCATATTAATGATGAGTTTGTTTGAATGAATGGTCAAAAAATGCCTACATATAATTTATTCTCTTCGTAGACACCATCTCCTTAAAATTTAATTACAAACAACTATATCCTATATGAATTATATAATTACTACATTCAGATAATTGATAATTAAAAATATATATATATATATATATATATATGAAACAAATGAAGTATAAATTGTCAATATTCAAATACGAAAGAGATTACATTAGTTTTTTTTTAAATCAAAGAAGAAGCTAATGTGGGTGAATTGAGTATATATCAAAATCAGGCCTAAAATAATTAAAACTAAGATAAAAAAAAGTTGAAAATGAAAGATATAAATGAAATTTCTTCCATTATTTCAATATAAAAATAATAAAAGTGCAAATTATAGAACTTGCCATACAAACTTTGCAATTAAAGAGCAAAAATGCGAACCCTTTGTTGAAACCCAGAAAGATCAAATCCTAACCTTGAATGTAATAGTAAAGTAATTTGATGAAATTAACAACATGATTTTACATGATTTAGCAATGTGCCTAATCCACTTGACAAAGAAAAGAATTTTATTGATTTCAAATCAAGGTAATAAGTACAACTTGAGTTCCACAAATCTCATGAGAACACCCCAACCCTCTCATTCTAAACTCCATTTCAAGAAACACTCACAAAAGCAGTATAGGATCTATCATCTAAGGTTTATCTCTCATTGTCCTAGAAGAAAACATGTATAAATACCACAAAAATGTAGCAACCTGGCTCATAGGCCTCGCGAGGCACCAAAGCGTGCATGACTTGCTCCCTGATGCATGGAACCTACTACTGAAGATAAAACTCATCGTGCCACACACCTTAGTGCGGAGAACTTGCGCTAGGGAACACAGTTCCAAAATGCCATGCGCCTTGTTGCAACAACTTTGTGCCCAAGCGTACAGTTCTAGTGTTCTGTGCATCTAAGCACGGCACTCCTTGCGCCCAAGAACATGTCGTAGGCCTCCTGCCTAGTTTTTGTGCTCAGGCATGCTGTTCCTTGTGGCTCGGCACATAGTGTCTTACCAACATGCTAGAGCATGCTCCCCCACCCGTTTCGTTCATTTTACTTTGTTTCACTTTATTTCTTCCATTTCTCATTATTTGTAGCCTAAATTTTAAAGCAAAATCAATAATTCTCCACCTTGATTTGAAATTCACCATCAATTTTTGTTGTTCTTGCCCCCAAAAGAGCCATTTATTTGAGTTCGTAAATATTAATCAATTCCAAGCAATGCTCAAATTTGATTTCTAGAATAATCTTAGTCAATATGTCTTCCAGATTATCCTTAGTCCCATCCTTGTTAATTGAGATCATACCTTGAGACATCATATCCCAAACAAAGTGATACATCATATCAATGTGCTTTATTCTCTCATGAATGATTGATTCTTTGACAAGTATATGGCATTCTGAATATCACAAAATGCAGTAGTAATATCAGAATCCATACCTATATCCTCAATCAACCCCTTTAACTAAATACCTTCTTTCAACCAAAGCTATGTACTCCGCTTCTGTTGTGGACAATGCGACTGATACTGCAAAGTTGCCTTTCAATTAACCGTACAACTCGAAATATAAAATATGTATCTAGTCATGGACCTTTTGCTGTCCAAATGTCCAGCACAATCCACATCCACATAACCAATAATTCTAGTAATAGAATTTAATTTACTATACTTCAAACATCTATCTGTAGAGCCTCTCAGATACCTCATTATCCATTTCACAACTTACCAATATGTCTTTCCTAACTTGCGTATATACCTGCTTACAACACTAACTGCATGTGAAATATCTGGTACATCAAACTACCTACTACACTAGCATATGGCACATTTGTCATGTGCTCCACCTTCTCCTCAATACTCGGTGATAGATTTGATGAGAGCCTAAAATGAGCTACAAGTGGCGTACTTATTAGCTTGGACTTGTCCATCCTAAAATGCTCAAATACTTTTTTAATATAATATTGCTGAGACAAGTACAACATCCCAAGTGTCTATCCCAGATGATCTCCATGCCCAAAATCTTCTTTACACTACCTAAATTGTTCATCTCAAATTCATCACTCAACTGAGCCTTTAAAATTTTGATCTCAGATATGTTTCTAAAGGCAATCAACATATCATCAATGTACAATAACAAATATATGAGAAGGCTAGTGCTACATTTTTTTATTATACACTTAATAATCATAAATGCTTCTAGTATATCTCATCTTGGTAGTAAAAGTATCAAACCTCTTGTACCACTAACTGAGAGACTACTTCAAGCCATATAAAGGCCTTTTCAACAGACATGCTTGATTTTCTACCATGAAAATAACGAATCCCTCCCTCTGGTTGGCTTGTGTAGATTTGTTCCGTGAACTCACTATGCAGAAATGCTATTTTTACATCCATTTGGTCAAGCTCCATATCAAACAGAGCTACCATGGCAAGTGAAACATGAATGAAAGTATGTTTTACAACAAAGGAAAACACCTCATAAAAGTCAACTCCCTTTCTCTGAATAAAACCCTTACAACCAGTTGCACCTTATATCTAGCATCCTCAACCCTAGGAATCCTTTCCTTTTTCTTATAGATCTATTTATAACCTACAATCTTTTTCCCTTTAGGTACATCAACTAAATCTCATGTGTTATTCTTGTGTAAAGACTCCATTTCTTCACTTATACTTGCCACACATTTATTAGAATCGGGCAAGAAATAGCCTACTTGTATATGACTGGATCATCACCCCTAAACTCCTTAGCCAAACTCAAAGCATAAGCCACTATTTCTAAATATACATACCGCTATGGTGGTTTGATCTGCCTCCTTTCTCCATCGCGAGCCAAAATGATAATTTTGTAGTAAATCATTTTCCTCTTATTGATTAAGTGATAATGCATTCTCACTAACTTCATCTACTACTTTGTTGTTTCTTTTTTAAAACTTGTGGAGTGTCAATTTCAAACTCCACCTTCTCCTTAATGCCCTGTTGACTACTTTCACCCCGTTCCACCTTCTTTATCATAGCAAACTTATTAAATGTCACGTCTCTATTGATAATCACCTTGGAGCTCTTGTCATTATTACACCACAAATGATAACCTTTAACTCCATCTGCATAGCATAGGAATATGTATTTCTTAGTCCTTAGTTTAAGCTTCCCATCGCAGACATGAGTATAAGCTGGACACGCAAATAATAAGTAGGAGACTCGGGCTAAATTTCCATTAGTGTCTTACAATTCAAAGCAGTCGATGGTGACCTATTCACCAAAAACAAGCAGTATTAATTGCTTCTAAACAAAAATCCCTGGACAATCTGGCATTAAAAAGCATGCATCTAGCTCTCTCCAAGATAGTCCTATTCATCTGTTCAGCAACTCCATTCTACTATGGTGTATGTATAACTGTGGGATGCCTCATAATTTCTTTCCTTATCATAGAATTCTTGAAATTCTTTTTTGCAGAACTCTAATCCATTGCCAATCCTCAAGCATTTGATCTACTTTTCTATTTGCTTCTTGATCAAAGTTTTTCATTGCTCGAAGTTGACAAACATCTCACCTTATTCTTCAGCATGTACATCTATACTCTAAATGAGAATTCATCAATGAATGTCAACATATACCTTGCACCTCCCTTTGAAAGAACCTGAGAAGGCTCCCAAAGATCTAAGTGAATGTAATCCAAGGTGCCCTTGGTCTTGTGAACTACAGCGCTGAACTTCATCTTGTGTTGCTTGCTAAGAACACACTACTCTTAAAAATCTAGCTCTCCAACTTCTCTCCATAGAGTAAACCTCGTTTGCTCAGTTCTGACATCCCTCTCTCATTCATATGCAAAAATCTCGTAGTATCATTGACTGATGAAACCGCTTCGATACTAGAAACTATGCTACCTTATAATATGTAAAGGTCATCCCACTTGTCTCTCTTTATGATAAGTAATGCACTTGTACAAACCCACAGAACTCTATCTTGAGCTTTGTACTCATAACCATTCTTGTTCAGAGTTTCTAGCAAAATTAAATTTTTCTTCAAATCAGGAACATGGCGCATATCTATTAAGATCCTTACTATATCATCATGCATTTTGATACTAATTGAGTTAATTCCTACAACCTTACAAGAAGCATTGTTTCCCATAAGCACTTTATCACCATCGTATTTCTGATAAGTGGTAAACTAATCTTCTCGTGGGCACATGTGATGGAACAACCACTATCTGAAATCCACTCTTAACTCAATAGATTTTCAATAACATTAAAAACAAGTCCACCATAAGAATTATCCTCAACAATTCTTGCAACATCATCTCATTTTTAAGAAAAAGATTCACCTACATCTTTTGCCTTTTCGCATTTTAGATAATTTCATTTTCAGTGCCTTTTTCCTCCACAACTAATACATTTATTGTCTATTCTAAGCTTGGTTCGGGACTTTAATCGGTCTTTACTCCTTCTTCTTTCTCTTAGTCTCTCCTTTGCCACCAATCTTTCCCCACTTTCACTATCGTTACTATTCAAGACATGTTTTCTTAATTCGTTGGAATTCAATGAGGCTTTCACATTCTCCATTGAATCGTATCTCTCCCATATAGCAAAGTGGTAACCAAGTGTTCAAAAGATTTAGGCAGAGAACATAAGAGAATTATGGTTTGATCTGCATATTTAATTTGTACATCTTTACTAGTAAGATCCAAAATTACCTTAATAGATATACCTTCTTTCATCCGTAATGTGCATAATCGTTATTTTAGATACAATTGATTTGTGAGGGACTTTGTCATATAGAGACTGTCCAACTTTGACCACATCCCAATGGTGTACTTTATATGACGACCTCTCTCAATATATTATTTGCCAATGATAACACCAAGAGACCGTAAACCTTTGCCATAAACTCATCATTTTCCTCATCTGACAGCATCTCTGGCAAGAAATCTTTGCCCTTTAATGCTCTCTGTAAATATTGTTGACACAGGAAGGCATGAACCTTCATTTTCCACAACCCAAAGTCGTTCTTCCCATTTAACTTCTCTACTTTATACTTCATGACTGACATCTGACCAATTCTGGCTCTTGATACCAATTTGTTGAAACCTAAAAAGATCAAATTCTAACTTTGAATGTAGTAAAGTAATTTGATGAAATTGACAACAAGATTTAACGTGGTTTGGTGATGTGTTTAATCCACCCAATTAAAAAAAAAATTATTGAACTCAAATCTAGGTAATAATTAAAACTTGAGTTCCATAAATCCCACAAGAACACCTAACTCCTTTATTCTAAATTCCGTCTCGAGAACACTCTCAAAAGTAGTATAGAATCTATCATCTATGGTTCATCTCTCATTATCCCAGAAGAAAACATGTATAAATACCCACAAAAATGTAGAAACCTGGTCTATGGGCCTCGCGTCCCAGCACATGACTTGTGCCTCAGTGTGTGGAAACTACTGTTGAAGAAAAAACTTGTTGTGCTTTGCGCCTAGCGCGGAGAACTTGTGCCAAGGAGCACGATTCTAGAAAGTTGCGCTCCCTAGCACGACAACCTTGCACCTCGGCGTGCTACTCCTCGTACCCTGGTGCGTGGCATCTTGCCAACACATGCCAGGGTGTGCTTACCACGATTTCATTTGTTTCGCTCTATTTCTTTTGTTTCTCGTCATTTGTAGCTCAAATTTCAAGACAAAATCAACACCCTTCAACACAATAAATGACATAATTAGTTGAGAAATAAGAAAGGAAATAGAGAAGAAGGCAAATTGTTGTAGCCCCATGAGAAGAAGTTGACAGCAGTGCCAGTTTTGATAGATCAATTTCTAAAATGGAAGGAATGAAAAGAAAAAAACGCGATGGGTTGCATTATTTTGAAGAAAAATGTGTTTAAGTGGCTTGAGTGGAGGATTTTTTATTATTTTCAATTATGTAAGGGTTATTTTTGTTTTTTTAACCTGGAACGGGGAGTGCACTCAAAAATAAAATTTTGAGTGGGAAGTGCGTGTCCAGAAAAAATTAAGTGAGAATTATTTCTAAAATAAAAATAGCTTTTGCTACTTCTCTTCAATTTACCATTATTTTGTTCAAGACGTCAAATAATCTTAGAGGGGAAATATTTGTTAATGACCCAAATTAACAGAGCCGTTAGCTAAAAGATGAAAAAGTGAGAGGCGCGTCGCGGCAAATCTGACTGCAAGGAGTGAATGTGAACTTCGTCTGTCCATGAACTCCAACAAATGTTAATGTTCAGCGGTTGCACGTGGTTAGACGCGCCGCCTTTTCTCTGTGCAATCTCCTCTCCGCTGCTTTCCAAACTCTCTAACGTTCCTATGGCTACCTCCGTCCGAATCGCCATCGTCGGCGACGTCGTAACCTCTCTGTTTCACGGTTTACATTTGACTGCATCTTTTTGATTTTGGATACATGTTAATTTTTCTTTTTCTTTTTAATTTTGAAGCATGACGAGTGGAGCTTAGCAGAAGATACCAAGGCTTTGCAACTGTTAAAGGTTCCTCTGCGTGTGTGTGTTTCTAGTGGAGATAATTTAGGGGTGTTAATTGAAGTTTCCTTTACTATATCGATGGTTCGTTGTTTGAGAAATTTCCACATTGATGCATATTTATTGGGAGGAAATGTGTAACTTTTCTGTCATCGCTGACTTATTTACCAAATAAAGTAATGTCTTTAGTTGAGTGAGGGAAATTTTACGTTCAGTGGGATTTGTAAACCTTAGAATATTATTTGCAAGTTCTGGGTTGCAAGAAGAATTGTAAGCAAAAAGTTTAATTATTTTAGTCTTGTTAAACCGCATTCTTATACTGTTCGCCGGCCGACCTACTACAAATTAGCAAGTACATCAAGGAAGCTTTTCAGATTCTTCTGGCTAATTAAATGCCAAGAGAAGATGGGATTATTCATGTTTAATTAAGTGGAAATTTTTTCGCCTTAATTTCCCCCATAAAAATCTGAACACTGTTTTCAGAATATAGATTACATTATTTGGTCTAAGAAAAATGTTAAGCGGAGAACTTGCCAGAATCTCCCACTTAAGTTACATGCCTTCATGTATGCTTCCAACTTTACATGAGGGTATTTGTTCGTACCATGTATAATTGGCCCATCAGCTTGGGATTATCATGCATCTTATCTTTGTTATTGGCAAAAAAATGAAAACTCAAGTGTAGTTTAATATAGTTTGGTTTATTACTTACTGTGTTTCTATGTGTGGGTTCTTATATTTTTCTTGTAATATTTGTTTCTGGGAAATGCAGCCGGATCTGGTTCTGTTCACAGGCAGGTGCTCTGTTCTTCAGATTCTATATTGTTCATTTGCCATTGACAGGCCAGCTTAATCGTTCTATTTCCAGCATTTGCATAGATTAATGTCATCAGCTCCTCAGCTCCTATGGTTTTGTTTATCCTGTGACATGTGAGGGGTTTGCTCTAGGTGATTTTGGTGATGAGAATGTTGATCTTGTTCAAAGTATTCCAAATCTTGATTTTGCGAAAGCAATTATTTTGGGGAACCATGATGCCTGGACTACCCAGAAGTTCTCGCCAAGGTACATTTTTTAACAATTTATGATTAATAAAAGTAACTTACAACCCTGTTGTTGGTTTTATAATTAAGAAAAAGAAAATCACTGTTTCAAAGTATTAAAAAGTAATATTCTGTCTTCTTGTTTGAAATTTGGTTGGATGCTAAGAAGTAAAGCTCCACTTTTACATTGATAATTTAGTTTCCTAAAATATTGCCTCTTCACTTTTATGATATGATTCACAAGAATGTGGCCTTTGTATTTGAGGGTAAGAAGTTGAAGACAGGAAGGATTTCAACTTCTGCAACTATGAATAGAATTGTGTGCCACTGCAAATGGGAACATTCACATGTGAAGTACTCATTACCTAAAAACTTAAATTCTCTCTGGTTTCATTTTAGTTTCATTCAAAGTTATAGTTGAAAGGATGATTTGACTGCTTCATACACCTCAGCTTTGTTGATTGATTACCATTCTCCCTTCAAACTCTTCCCACTTAAGAAAGAAAAAGGATTCAGTTCTATTCTTGCCTCCCTTCTGAGTGTAAATGTCTTGTCAATAGCAAGTCATTCTTGGTATCCACTGCATTGCACATTTATTAATCATTGTCTATATCTAGAATCTCTTGTTCTTACTTTAACAGCATTTGAATGTAGGGACAAGGACGCTGTTCAGCTCCAGCTTGAGTTGTAAGTTTATCTATTACTTTTATTTTCTAAAAATTTAAGCTTTTCGAGAGTTCATTTTGGCTCTTAGCTTGTGTTAGTACTTCCTAAATTGCACACAATCAACCTTCATCTTCATGAATTTACATTATTTTCAAACTTTATGCACTGGAACTTGTCAGATTTGACTGCCAATGTGATCTGACATTTGTCTGTGCCTATCTTTCGTTCAAATATACAAGCCATTAAATATGCATCTTTTGCCTAAATTAGTTGATAAGTCTTTGTAGAAAGAAAAATGCTTGAAGTGTGCAAATATCTAGAAACGTAAAAAATCTACCAAGCACAAACTGAAATACTAAATACATGTTAAAGCACCCTGCCTATGGATGTGCTAGTACCTCTGAGAGGAATTGCTTGCATCAATTACTATATCATGCTTTTCATGCTTTTCATGAGTAATGTTAGGCTTTATTGCAAAAGTAATCATATTTGGGATTGCATATCAAATGAAAGGCCTGTCTATTCTGCACGTAGTTGGACTCTGTTCATGTATCTCTTCTATTTGGGTTTTAACTCCAACCCATGTCGATAGAACGATTTATTTCCAACTCTTTAGAAAAACATTTTATGGACAACCTGAAAACAGGAATGCTGCAAGGAAAAGGAATACATGGAACAAGATCACTAAAACCTTCAATGTAGAAAACAAAAGTAACTATTCTAGATATTTGTATGTGCAAAAACAATATGTGAAAGCAATTAAACCTACTTGGCAGTGAGAGAAAAAGCTATGAATGGAGAGATATACAGAGAGCAAAGAGAAGAACTTTGAGGTGTTTGTGCAATACTTCTTTAGAGCATGGCCATTTCCTAATGTTTAGGTAGATTCTAACAATGCTCCTCTCGTTTCTATTGTTTAAGGACTCCGTTTTCATACTGTGTTGATAACTTGTTCACGATACTCTATTGATCAAAGGAACTGCTTGAGTATTATTCCTATGCCCATTGTGGAAATGTATCCTCTTGGTAAATCCTTTGGGTGTCTTAGAGCAACCATTGTATCTTTCAATTACTTGTAATAACAAATTCAATCCCATTGTAAGTCCTGTAGTTTTAGTCCTATTTATAGTACATCGTAATTTTGGTCTTCCTTTTTTTATAGGGTGTTTTGCTGAACTTGGTTTCTAGTCAAAACACTTTACAAAAAGCTAGCAGCTTTCCAGAGTGGTTAATATAGATTTTGGAAGAGCTTATAAGCTCGTAGAATGCAATGCCAAAAGCTTATAGGATATTGGGCGAAAGGGAGTACACCGCCTTGTAAATTGGAATAATATAAACTCCTCTAGCCTCTCCAGAAAATTTACATCTTATCTTATATGTTTAGTCAAATGCTAAGAAACCTCATACTGTGTTGATAACTTATTCATGATACTCTAATGATCAAAGAAATTGCTAGAGTATTATTCCTATGCACATTACATAGTTGTCAAAGGCAATAGAGGCTGTCGCCTAAGGCAAGAGGCGCCAAGGGTGAGGGATTGCCTTTTCCCTCGTCCAAGCAAGATAGTTCAAAGAGGCAAAAAAAAGGCGCACCTTTTTCCCCAGCGAAAGATGCACCTCTCTGAACCTAGATTTTCTACACATTCAGAAGTGGTCAAAAAAGCGATTTAAGTGAAAGAAAAAAACAAAGGGAGAAACGTAATACAATAAAAAACCCTAGTAGTTGATAACAAATTGCAAAGGAAAAGAAGTGCCAAAACTTAACTTATTTCTCCCTTCCCATCTCCCAGCCGCTGCACCTACTAGTTCCCAGCGACCCCTCCGGTGACCTAAAATCCAAGTAAGGCCCGACTAATTCTTTTTTTCCTTTTTTTTCATTCTCTCTGCTTATTTCTCCTGTAGCCGTTCTCTCTGCCTTTTTTTTTGTTCTCTCCGCTTCATGCTTATTTATTTTGTTGTTTAAATGCTTAATTTTGCTTAATGTTGTAAGTTGTAACTTTGTATTCATTACATGCGTTTTATAATTATTATATTCATTTTATTTCTATTATCTTTTGGCTTCATTGAATAAAATTAAATGAATGCCTTTTTGTTTTCCTTAAAATTTTGTTCTTTTTTATTCTCTAAAATAGTTATTAATTTATTATTCAAAACTTGAATTTTAAATCTAAAAATATGAATCTCTTCTCAAAATCTAAAATGTGAATTAATTTTTGAAATTCTGAAAATTTGAACTTATTTTTAAAATTTCAAAATATGAATTTGATTTCTAAAATATGATTATATGAGAAACTGAATTTATTTTTCAATTCTGAAAATTTGACATTATTGTTTGAAATGTGAAAACTTATACTTATCTGACTTTTAAAATTTGATATTCTCAAATCTGAAACCGTTTTTTAAAATCTGAAATTTAAAATTTATTATGTTATATTCGTTAACTATCCTATAGGCTTTCTATTCTACCTGCACTAAAACTTTTTAAATACATAATATATGTTATAAATTTTTATTTTCTCGCCTCGCTTCAAAATGGCGAGCCCCTCTCGCCTCGCCTCTCGCCTAGGGCACTAGAGGCCTTGTCGCCTCGCACCGCCTTTCGCATTCAACTGTTATGTTGTGAAAACATATCCTCTTGGTAAATCCTTTGGGTGTCCTAGAGCAACCATTGAATCTTTCAATTACTTGTAATAGCAAATTCAATCCCATTTTAAGTCCTCTAGATTTAGTCCTATTTATAATGCATTGTAATTTTGGTCTTCCTTTTGTTACATGATGTTTTGCTGAACTTGGTTTCTAGTCAAAACACTTAATAAAAAGTGAGCAGCTTTCTAGAGTGGTTAATATAGATTTTGGAAGAGCTTATAAGCTCGTAGAATGGAATGCCAAAAGCTTATAGGATATTGGGCAAAAGGGAGTGGCCCATCTTGTAAATTGGAATAATATAAACTCCTCTAGCCTCTCTGGAAAATTTACATCTTATCTCAGAAGTTTAATAAAATATTGAGAAACCTCTTATAGGTTTTATAGCCTATTCCTCCTACTTCAGTCTTTTATCCAGAATAAGGCATAACATCTTTCAGCTCCAAAAACATGTGTTAAGTTATTAGTACTTGCAACTCTTTTCCTTATTTTAGCTGATATTCTCTTATTTTGTTTCGTTAATCTGCCTGTTCAGTGATATGGCATTTTTGGTGATTATCGTAATATTCATTGTAATTGGAAATCCAATTTATTGTCAGACCCTTGATGATTAATGTTGGTTGCTAGCTATTGAGGTTTAGAGTTGGAGCTGTGCCTATGATATGTTGGTTTTCTCTTTGTATCTTATTGATTTGGAAAAGTTTTGGAGTCCTATTATTTTTATGTTGGAGAGTAAACTAGCTCAGTGAACATTGCATACCTAGGTATGCAGTTTAACTTCTAAATTGGTTCTCTTCTGGAAAGTTGGCTACTGTATGTTGCCCCTGTATTTAGGAAGTGACATCTGCAGCCTTGCCTCAGCTCACAGTCATCTTCTTTTCTCCAGAACTGACTGCTTGCTAACTAAAATTCAAAACTAAGATTGATAAAGGGAAATTGGTTGAACATTAGCCATGAATTGTGATTTGAATACGTTGCTGCTGAATATCCTAATATGCTATGGGAAAGGGATGTTTTTGTCCTAAGAGTTAATTGAATTGCCACCAGCACCATCTTGAATCAGAGAACATGACAACTTTGACAGTCAAAGGAGTTAATTATAGGAGTGCTGGGAATATCCCTATAGTATGTTTGCATGATGGTAATTGATACTGGCAAAATTAAGTTGACTTTCAATGTTGTCACCTCAGTTCATGCATCCTGTTCTTAACTTTGGGAGCTATAATAGCTAGTGGCTACTGTAATCTTTGTAATGGAACTGCCCATGTCATTGAAATGTCCCAGTAAAAGGGAGGATTGATTTGATAACTAGTTAAAACGTAGTTGGCTTAAGTTTCCCTTGTTCGATTTTATTTGTCTAGCTAACTAGTTGCATCTTGGTAGTTGAACTTTTTATTGAAAGTGTTGAAGGTAAACCATATTGTGATCAACTGTACTAGGGCTGCAATAAAAGCCGTTTCACCTGAATGTTTTGCAATCTGCTACTATAGAAAACCTAATCTCTTTTCAGCGGCCCATCAGCATACAAAACCACACTGTCTTGTCACTGTGGTTTGTCAGATACTACTTATTTCTCTCATGTATGTGATGTTAAGATTGTCATCTAAATACAAGAGACTTTGTTTATTGATATAGATGAAATCAAGAGAGAAGAAATGTGCACATTGTATTGTTTCTAAAACTGAGATGCAAATGTCCATAAAGCTTAAGTGGAAGTAGAATTAGGTATTATTGTCATAAAAAATTGTTACTGCAGTTCTTTACTTGTAAATTGTTCGTATAAACCATCATTACGGGACATTTGGTGCAATGCGTACCTTGCTGGAAGAACTATAAGATCGTCAGGCGCTTGATGCATTTTGGATCTTTTCGCATTAATCTACATTTCTTGTCAGGAAAACACAACTCATGTCTGGTTGGGCCCTGATTTTCTATGTTCTTTGGCATGTGATAATGGTACTCTGAAATCACCCATGCTAATAACATTTGTGATCAAACTTTTTGATAATCAGCCTTGGTGATGAGCATGTTGGTTATCAACGGATGGATTTCCCAAATTTGAAGCTGAGCATTGTTGGTGGACGGCCTTTCTCTTGTGGTGGTGAGCATTTGTTTCGGAAGAGACTTCTTATTGCCAGGTTAGCAGGCTATAAGTTCCAATTTTCAAGCTTATGCTCCATCTATACAATCTCATCTGCATCATCCTATGCTTAGAAGCCATATAAAAATATGTACTATTTTCTAAAAAGCAGAAGAAATATTCAATATACGAGGGGGTACAAAATTGCAATAAACTCTTTTAGTGTGAGGGTTTTTAGGTTCTACGAATCTTCAAAATTTTGTGTTAAGCATAAGGTTTGGTAAACTTCTCTTTGAAAAGAAAAGGTTAAATGGAAATGTTCTTCCAATGCAAGATTATAAGGAGAAGCTCTTGTTTGTTAAAAATGAAAATTATAATTGGACACTTCGGACAATTTCCAACTGTGGTTTGGTGGTAGTAATTCATCTTATTCTTCCTGTGTGACCATTAGACTAACAGCTTTGAGGAAGAATCTTACTTGTAAGGCCTCATGAAAGTTTTAATATAAGATATCTAACAGCCATTCAAGCTGAAGAAATCTTAAAACCTTAATTATATTCAACCACCATTATTGATAGCACACAAGTGAAATCTTCTTCATAGATTATGCATAGCCCATTGGATACTCATTCAAGCTATTCTTCTTTATCAGCAATTGACAGTTCCATGGCAGTGATTTTTAATCTGATGTCAAGTTTATTTTTTAGACCAACATTTTGTAAGGTCAAAGTTAACCTTTGATATAAGAAGAAGGGATAATTGCATTAAACCCCCCAACCTATGGCCCTCATTGCACATTGCCCTCCAACCGTTGTCGATGTGCAATTTCACCCCCTAAACTAATGAAAATGTTCGCCAACACCACATTTTGCACTATTCCAGTGAATTCTAATAAGAATATTCTGTTGCTTTTAGCCCACGTGTCTAATGCTCATTGGTTACATTCCACCAGAACAGTGCAAATGTAGTATTGGCAAACATTTTCATTAGTTTAGGGGGTGAAAATGCACATCAACAATGATTGCGGGGCAATGTGCAACGAGGACCATAGGTTGGGGGGTTTAATGCAATTATTCCTAAGAAGAAAGCAAGATTTGACAGGAAAATCCCCTTCCAGAACCCACACATCTGACATGTGAAATTTTGCACCGCTGCTGCTTTAGCACCTGAATATGCAGCGTTGCATTGATTCTGACTAGTTGCTAATGGAAATAAAAATAGTGCCTATTTTCCAAATACTATAGGTTGTAGGGCTAAGTATATTTATTTGTATCTGCCGGACTAACATGCTGCTCACTGAAGTATGGGATGATAGAAGGAATTATGCTGATTCTGAGTACACAAGTAAGCCTAAATCTGAACTAAGATATCGAAAACTTATCTTGGTGTTTAGTTTTTATAGAATAAGCCAAAGAATATCTGTTTTTACTTTTCCCCCTCTTCACATCACATGTTTCTTTATTTTTCTCTTTTATTTAGCTGGGAGGGTGGCCCTTTTTATTTCCCTTCTGGATTCAATCTTCTTTCCTGTGATAAGTATATTCATATAATGGATGGTAACTAGGTTGCTATACTAGTTTTCTAGGCTATATAATATTAATCTGACTTTCCAGTGTTGAAGCACAAAAGTAAAACCAATTAATGATTGCTTAATATACATGCCATCTATAGGCACAAAATATGGGTTTTTCTAAATTGGGTCTAGCCTGAATTCTGATTTTCCTTGCAATTGTTTTCCTAGATATGGTGTCCATGACATGGATGGAAGTGCAAAGAGGATTTATGAAGCTGCTTTAGGAACTCCTTCAGATTATTCAGTTATATTTCTTGCTCATAACGGGCCTACAGGTTTATCAACATGTGACATGAATACGCTTTCTATTTGCAATACCTTAGGGATGTTTTATATTAAGCAGAAGGGTAATCCGTGCAGGCTTAGGTTCCAATATAGATGATATCTGCGGAAGGGATTGGGTTTCTGGCGGCGGAGACCATGGGGATCCTGGTACTTATTCCAAAATGAATCTCTGCTTCTCAGTATTGCTGGCCTTTCTGTGATCTGTGATCATATATCCTCATATTTGCAAAATATTGTTGTGATTCATGAACACTGATATTTGCAAATTATGGTACAGATTTAGCAAATGCAATATCCCAATTGAAAGAGACAATGAAATTGCCAATCCAGTTGGTAGTGTTTGGTCACATGCATAAAGAGCTGGCATATGGAAATGGTCTTCGAAAGATGATAGTTGTTGGGGATGACAACATTATATATCTGAATGGGGCCATTGTTCCAAGGGTTAAAACATCAGCCAGAACGTCAGATTTTGAAGGCACAATACGAGCCTTCACTGTTGCTGACATATTGGATGGGAGTGTGGAGAAAATTGCGGAAATATGGGTTTCTGTCATTGGAGATGAGGTTGTTATAAAGGACGAGCTCATGCTATTTAGCAAGGCTGAAAGAGGGCGGCTCTAGGCTAGGCACTCTATGTTTGGGTTGTGGGTCTGACCGCTCAAGTGGTTGTATATGAGGCTCTGTATATTCGATTCAAGGGACGGATGCTTGAATACTCTAGGATCTATATGGGACTATGGTGATCCCAATCCTATTATATTGGCATATGTATGGAAACATGTTACAAATAAATGCTTTTTAGTTCTTGTGGTAAAGTGACGCTCTATCCCTTAGTTAAAATAAGGGTGACAAAAGGATGGATTGAGTTGAATCTTTATGGGTTAGGTTCAAAATGGGCATATATTTATAGGTTGAAAATGGATTTGGTTGGGCTGAGTTTGAGTGGGTTCAATACAAAATATACATATATGTATGTATGTATTTTTGCTATATATATTATTATATTATGTTGTTAAATTATAATTTTTTATCTTTATTTTACATATGTTAATTAATTATGTTCAACAAAAAAAGATAATGAATAAAGTGAATCATAGCGACTTAAAATTCTCTAGATGCAATTATGAAATGCAAACACAATATTCATTTGGTATGATTTATATATTAAAATTTTATACTAAGTTTAAAAAAAAAAAATTTTATTAATTATTTGGTAATTCTTATTTATTTTATTATAGTCTAACTCTCAATTCAGTTGAAATTTTATTTTATTACAATCTAACTCTTATTTCAACTAAATTTCATAAATGAAAGAAGGGTAATTTTAAATACGAATTTTAAAAATTTTATAATAAACTTCTGCCTATGTTTCCTTAAAATAATTTTATTTAAAAAAATTTTTTTGACCTGAATGATATATGTATATATATTATAAATTGTAACATATAATTGAAGTAATTTTAACTCAAATTATAGTTATTTACAGAAATTCTTGTTGAAAATTTAATAATTAAGTAAGAATATAATGATGAAAGAGTATGTTAATTTTGGATGGGTCTATTTTTTTAAGATCAAATTTTGGGCGAAATTGTTTTAAACAATTTTCAACTCATTTTCGATCCATCTTGAATCCATGTTACACTCATTTGAATTTACAACCTAATTGCACCTATGTGGGCCCAACTCACATTAAACCCATTAGAACCTAATCCAACCTAAATCCACTTATATTATTTTAAACTTAACTCAATCCAAAATTAAATGGGTTAGGCTGGAACTATAATTCTAAATCCAATTTGCCGCCCTAGTTAAATACCTTGAGTAATTGAGGAGAAAACTGGGCTTTGTTTGTGTTGTTCTCCAGGAATGTTTCCCCACCCACACTAGGAGGCAGATTTTCTAACGCGACCAATCAACCTATTACCTTCCTTCCCCAAAATGTCTCTACCCCAAGATCCTGGTCTTATTCTCCTAAAAAATTAATCATTACGTGTGTGTGTGTATATGTATATATCAATAATTACAGTTATACATATCAAAAATAATAATAATAATAATAATAATGAAAATATATTTTCACTCCACTAGCTCAAAAATAAATCTACTTATTTAATATTTATAGTGTAAAATACGTTTGTCCAACAAACAAAATCAAATACCTCAATTTCTTTCAAAATATTCTCCAATCATCATCATAACAAAATACTTTCTTTCATGACTTTTTTTTCATCAAACAACCAAAATAATATCACAAGAATTTACAGGCATGAGGTGAGCTGATCCACCTCACAAGTCAAACAAGACGTCTCAGATAAAGATTGGCTTGACTCTGGCCCTAACCACAAGCTCCTTCAACAACCAATCTTAAGCCAAACTATAGAAGTGTTTGAAGTGAGCTATGGTATACTTTTACATGGATAATTTATAAGATTATTATTTGGGTCTCATGGAGAGAACATGTTCTTGGAAAAGAAAATTGGACGCTGTTGATCATAATCACATATAGGGAGGATTTAATAGTACTGTCCTGGCCGGCTGAATTCTTATGAATGCTGTAATATTGTTTTCTCTTTTGGGGATCTATTTTTTTCTTTTTTCCATTTTTGGAGTTTTGATGCTATTAAAGATGTCATCATGTCGACTATTGTCTTATTTAGCATTTTTTTTCTTTGGCTTTCGTAGCATTTTCATCTTATACCACAATAGAAGTGGAGAATTGCAGTGTTTTCAATCTACATGCACGAAAATAACACTCAGAATGAAAATACTAGGACAACAACGTAGAATAATTCAAGTTGCTTGAATCAAGAAATGTATTAATGGTATGAGAGGGGCCAGTGGACAAATGCCTGCTTCTCAGGACAGTGCAGATCAACTTCTGTGTGGTACTTTATTTGTGTGAATAGGTTAACGTTACTAAAACACTCTAATTGTCAAGAGTGAAGTTAATAACAAGTAATCAATTTGATAAATTGCAAAGCACAAGTAGCAAATATCAAGATGCCAAAGCAAACTATTACCATGGATGGACATTCATATATATTTTATACACATCAACAGATTTGAGGAGAATTTTCCTTTATGTGCAGGTTAATTCTGTCTGCTCGTTTTTCTTTCCTTCTTTCTTTCTTTCTTTCTTTTTTTGGTACGGTAAGTAAATGGACTACTGGATGATCAGTTAGTAGAATTTATGACTTCCTGGTCCAAACAAGTTACTAATGCTCCATGCTGACCAATTAGCTGCAGTTATTGCCTTGGTAGGTTGATGTTTATGACCACATCATTAAAACCCCCAGCTAAAATTTTCAAAGTCGGATCCGACAATGAATCAGTGACGTTACTGATTATTGATTCAACCGTTTTACCCAATATGACGTAATAATTGTATTTAATTTTATAAATATATATATAATATTTTAATATTATTAAAAAACAAAATTTTCGATTGATATAAAAAAAATATTATTTAAAAAAAATTCAATTTACTTATTTTTAAGTATATTTTTTAGAAAATAATAATGTTTAAAAATTAGTTAACTATAAATAAATAAAAAATAATATTTCACGTTAATTTAAATAATCATTAGTTGTATATTTCAACTCAAGTAAAAATAAATTTTTTTATGCTAAATATTCGATATAATTTTAGAGAGATTAAACAAAATAAAATAATAAATTAAATATAAACATTCACATATAACTATCATTTTATTAAATTTTAAGAAAATAAATTCATGTTTCAAAAAATTATATGTTCAAAATTTTTAATCATCATCTTCAACTTATAATTTTTCTTTTCTATTTTTAAAAAAATTGAAACCAGTTGAATAGGTCCGGTTTTGATCGATTCAATCGATTTTTGACCATTCTTAATTTTTATAATTCAATAAGATTGGATGGACTTTCGATCACCGATTAAATTGGTCGAATGTGATTTTCGAAACCTTGCCCTATACCATATCAAATATTTATAACCGAGAAAGAGAAAGAGAAAGAGAAAGAGAACCTCATGTAAAAAGCGATGAATAGTTATTCTAGATGTTTTCAAAAGTAGTTAATATTAATAGTATTGAATTGAGGCAGAGAGTCTGCAACTGCAAGTAATGTAGCAATGTTTTTATAGTTTTAATATGTTTGACTCCTTTTTTTTTAATAATAATGGTAATGACAGTGCGGTGGGAGCCCCCCTTTAAAGGCTCTATGTTTGATCTTTAGTTTTGTTCAAGAAATCATCAACTCCCAAGCATTCTTTTTTGACCAACCAGTCCTAAACAGCTCCAACTTACAGACTGCCTCAGGATTTGGGAAAAGAGAACACTTTTTTTGTTTGGTTTTGTAATGACACACAAAGAGAGAAGTGTAAAGTTGTCAGTGATGATGATGGCTCTTCTTAATTTGGTAGGCCAGCCCCACTCACCACCACCCTTGTCAACAAACTACTGATAAATATGCTCACTAAAGAGCGGGCTGGCTGCAGGGGTTTGTTTGTGGTTATCTGGTCTAATCAATGAAAGTACACAAGTATTATTCTACTCTCTCTCTCTCGCTCTCTCTGGATTTCTTGTTTTTGTGCATTGTTTGCTCTGTTTATTTATTTATTTTTGATCCAGCAACAATGTTTGCTTGATTTGTGATTAGAAAATGGGTTTATGTAATGATGTGGTGTTATGTTATGCTGAGTTGGGTATTGGATCACAAGAATTGCTATGGCTTATGGGTGTGTGACGACATTTATTTAATTGGATTTTTTAATTAAAATTATAAATTTTTAGTATTTATTTTAATTTTACCTTGTGTATTGGCTTATGTTGGTTTTTTTCTTTTTTTTCTTTTTTTATCTTTTTTAACTATTTAAAAATAAAAACATCTTTATTTTTAAATATCATCAAAATATCATCTTTTCAATTTTAATAGCTATGATCATCGTCTTTAGATTTATATACTTAATTTTCAAATTAGGACCCACGTTCTACTAACTTAGAAATCATTGAGATTTATTAATTATTCCTAATGAACACATCAGTTGCAAGTTCAAGTTCCACGGGAATAGTAGGAGATCAACCATAATTCTCTTTTACAAAACAAAAATAAAAAAAAATCAACTAATTAATTATACTGTTGTTTCTTTTCTAGACAGATTAAGTAATGAAACCCACAGTAAAATAATAAAATGAATAATAATATTTATCCTAATATAATTTTATTGAATGGGCTTAAGAAATATAACGGAAAACATAAAACTTAGTATATGATTTTCATTACCATTCTCTTATAATAAAATATCTTTTCCAGTCTTATAAAATCAACATTACACCACTAATACAAATGCAATTTTATTTTCACACAAAAATCAATAAAAAAACTCATTTTTATTTTTTAAAAATATGAAATTTTAAAATTTAAAATGAAAAGGAAACCAACCAGATACTTAAAGTCTGATCGGTTGTATTTTTATTTTAAGTGCTTTAAACCAATTTTTATATCTTATCAGTAAAATTATGTTGAAATAAAAGGTTACCATTAAATATAATATATACCCTATTGTCTTGAGAGAATGGAAAAATATGAATTAGTTAGTGGATTATATTTGAACAAAGGATTATATTTGAACAAAAAATTATTATTAAATTTAGTATGGACCTTATTATTAGAATGATAGTAAAATTATTATTTAATTAATCAGTAAATTCAAATTATTTTAGACTTGAAATAACAAACATATATGAAAGCCAAAAAAAATGTTATATTTATCAACAAATGGGATAGATAAACATATGTTCTATTTATGAAATAGTTCAAAGTTAAAAAAAGACCCTCATAAAATACAACCAACCTTATGTTCCACATTAAGTAAAAGCACCATTTTCCTTGGGAGTGCTACAATCACATCACATAGGCAAGTATCTTACTTTAAACATGATGCATAACTATAAGGTTTTCAAATGTCAAATTTGAACAAGAACAAAAGATTATAAAACTCCAACTCAAACACATGAAAAGAAGAAAAAAAAAACAAATATATATATATATATATATATAAATCGGGGAAAAAGGCTTAGTCTATCATTTGGTATGTCTCGTAGGGATTCATAAGTAAATTAATTTTCGATTTCGTCTATGTTTATGGTGGGGGTCTTTTTGGCACCATCTTCTAAATCACAAGAGAAGATTGAATCGTTGATCCCCATAAGGATTAATTAATTAATAGTTGATTAGTTGCTTCTCAAGTGAGGGACCATATGCTAAGAAAGAATAGTCCACTAAAATTATTAGCAGCACTTTCGTTTTTTAGTTTCAAATTTTGTTGTCCTAACGATCAACGTTGTTTATGTGGAAGTTGAAGTAATGCGAACCGTAGACTATAACTGAAAATATGAAGGAGTATTTTGCAATGCAACTTTAATAATACATGCATCATGTGGGGGTGTAAACATGTATTTAAAACAAGTAGTGGGATTTAGAATATAAAATCATCATTTTTTTTTTTTGCTAATTAATTGGCAACAATATAAAATATATTAATTTAATTGCTACTTATGCAAACTGTTGAACAAAGCTTTTCGAAATCCAAAATATTCAATTTTCTCAAGTAACAAACATCAATAGTTTAACTTGATGCTAAGATATCATAGATCACATTTAACATTTTCAAAACTTACCTGTCATGTCTATATCAGTAACTCAACAGTCCACAATCTATACATCTTTACATTTACTAAGTCTATTACCTCTCTTCATCGCTAAAGGAATTATTCTACTGATGAGAATTGTATTTAAATTGATAAAAGATTACATATTTATACAAGAGTATGATCATCAAGATCAAAAATTAAGGAATCAAGATCCATCAATCAAGGAATTATAAAATCAGTTAAAAGATTATAATCAAGCAAAAAATAATAGATAGCTACCTAATTGGATGGTTTCCCAATATACTCCCACAAGAAGGTAGACTGTATAGAGACACTAAACTTGGACCAAAACTGCTCAAGATCATGTGTAGATAAAGCTGTGGTTAGTAGATTTGCAACTTGCTCTTTTAAGGAAACATGGGATACTTGTAATCTTCCTTCTTGAACTTTGGTCTTAACAAAATGGTAATCAATCTCTATATGTTTCATTTTGGAATGAAAAACAAGATTAGCAATTAAATAGGTAGTTCCAAGATTGTCATAATAAATGATTGGAATGGAGTTTAGCGAAATAGAGAGTTCATTCAATAAACGTTGTACCTAGCAAAGATCAGCTGTAGTGGAAACAACAGAGCAATAATTGGCTTTAGTGGATGAATGAGCTCCTAATCGTTGCTCCTTAGAACTCCAAGATATGGGATTGCATCCAAGGAAGATAATAAAGACATTGGTTGAAGTTCAATCATCTTGATTACTAGCCCAATCAACATCCGAAAAAGCATGAAGAGAAAGAAGAGGGTCCTTGTGTAGGAGAAGACAATGATTAGACGTACCTCTTAAATAGCAAAGAACTCTTTTAATGACAGACCAATGATTAACTGTTGGATGATTGGTAAATTGAGATAGTTTATTTACTGCGAAAGCAATATCTGGTCGAGAGAGTTGAAGATATTGAAGACTACCAACAATAGTGTGAAACTCAGTAGGATCATCTAAATGTGCACTATCATCCAAGCTAAGAGAACTTGTTGTGGATAGGGGAGTTTTGATAGGTTTGGCACCAACCGTATTTGCTAGCTCAAGGATCTCCAAAATATAATTTTGTTGAGAAAGGAATAGGCCAGATTTGCTCCAAATCACTTCAACGCCCAATAAAAAATTCAAGTCACCCTAGTCCTTAATGGCAAACTTGCAACTGAACCTCTTAATAAACTAATCAACTAGAACTAAATCACTCCCAGTAATAATAAGATCATCAACATAAATAATCAAGTAAATGACAACTCCAAACTTAGAAAAATTAAACAAACAGTGATCAGAGTGCGAATGGAGAATACCAAGAGAAAGTAAATATGTTTTCAACTTAGAATACCATGCCCTCAGTGCCTATTTAAGACCATAAATAGCCTTTTGAAGTTTGCAAACATGGTTAGAGAATTTCTTATTAGTGAAACCAAGAGGTTGAGATATGTATGCAACTTCGGTAAGCTTTCCATGCAAGAAGGCATCATTGACATCTATTTGCCTTAATAGCCAGTCCCTGGATATAGCAAGAGAAAGTATAACTCAAACCATCGTATGCTTCACAACAGGTGAGAATGTCTCAACAAAGTCAATACTTGGGTGCTGATTGAAGCCCTTAGCCACCAATCGGGCTTCATAACAGTTAATAGAGCTATCTGAGTTGTATTTAACTTGAAATACCCACTTGTAGCCAGCAATGTTGGAAGAGGGAAGTGACAGAACAAGAGACCATGTTTGTTGTTTTTGTAATTCATAATACTCTTCTTCCATTGCAGCACACTATTTAGATCTCTTAAGGCTTGGGAGATATTTTTAGGCACCATAGGTTTAGGAGTAGCTAGGTTTTGTGAACAGGAGGCATCATTAGGCAAATGATTGGATGATTTAGTAGTAAGGTGATGATTGTCCTTTTTGATAGTGAGGGTTGAGAGGCAGAGACGTTGGATAGGCTTGTGAATATTGTTTTTGCTTTTAGTGATCATAAGATGAGTGGGTGGTAGATCTAGCTAGTGAATCGATGGCATAAAAGAAGGTAAAACTACAGAGGAAAAAAAGTGTGTCATACTAGATAATGTTAAGGGTGAATTCTCTATCTTTGTTGATGAAGTCGTATTGTTTGGGTGCGTGGCCAGTGGTTGGGAAGCTATTGATGGTGTCCTTTGAAAGCCTGCTACTAGTTTAGAGGTTGAGTTTAGTGAAGGGAGGATAAAGTAAATTAGTGACCAGATGTCAACAATATTATATGTAGAACAAGGAAAATGAAGATCAAGATTACTATAGGGAAAGACTGTTTCAACAAATCGACATGTCTAGAGAGGTAAACATGAGATGTTAGTGGATCATAACATTTACACGAACTTTGGTTTTAAGAATAACCGATAAACATACACGATTGGGATCGAGGTTGAAGCTTGTTGTCTATATATATGGCCGTAGCCAAGGGTAACATAAATAGCTAAATAATCATAGTTTGGCATAATTGGGAAGGTTTCCATGCAGATAAAAATAAGGAGAATCATCGTTAAGAACCAAGGTGGGCATTCAGTTTATGAGGTAGGTTACAGTAAGAAATGTATGAGACCAAAAGGTTAGAAATAGATTAGCAAGTTGTAGTAAGGTGATACCAGTCTCCACAATATGAAAATGGCGATGCTCGACAATAGCATTATGTTGAGGTGCATATGGTGGAGTGAGAAAGTGTGAAATACCATGTTCTTCAAAGAAGGATTGAAGATGGAGAAATTCCAGACCATTATCTGAGTAAAAGGAAATTATTGTCCTTTAAAAGAATTTTTCCATCATTTTTTTGAACTTGGGGAAGATTATTGAAACATCAAATTTTCTTTTTGAGGGAAAGAGCAAAATGTATTTTGTGAAGTGATCTACAAAGATTAAATAGTATTGGAAACCATCAATTGATGTAACAAGAGTAGGGCTCCAAACATTTGAATATATGAGTTCTAGTAGGGAAGAGCTTTTTATTATTGAATTGGAGAATGGTGTTTTGTGCATTTTGTTGCACTTATAGGAATTACAAAAAAAAAAAAACAAAAACAAAAAACTGTTGTGTAATGAAAGAGCTGAAGTATTAAAAATTTTAAAAATATGATGAAAGATAGAGGTGGATGGATGATCGAGTCGTCGATGCCAATTTGGAGCCAAGGTAGTCATTGTACTATAAGCATGAGGGGTAGACAAATAGGGAATGAAGGATTGGATGGTAGGCCACTTATACGCCATCTTTAGGCTTCCCCACCACTAGAGGTGCCCCTATGCAATAGTCCTTCACAACAACTAAAAAGGATGAGAATTTAATAGTAAAATTATTTGAAGAACATAATTGATAAACAGAAATAAGGTTATTTTTCATTTGAGGAACACAAAGCACATTTGAAAGAGAAAAGGGATACGAGATAGAATGTAAATAAACAAAGCCTGTATGAGTGATTTTGTGATTTTTACCATCACCAAGCATAATTTCTTCACTTCCATCATAATCTAAATGGAGAGACAATTTTTGAAGATCTTGAATGACATAGTGTGAAGCACCAGAATCAACAAGCTATCTAGAATTTTTGGGTGATGTTTGAGATGCAAAATTAATGTGTGGCTATTATTAAGGTTGTGATGACTTTCATGATGAATTGCTAGAATTGGTAGACCTAGTTATCCACAAAAAAGCAACTAGGAGCTTCCTGCAATATTGGAAAATAATTCGAGCACAGTTTCCATGATTGCCTTGTTTGTGTTGATTTCCTAGAGGGTGCCTGGAAAACATATTAGAAAACTATCGATGTGTGGAAGAGTGAAAGGATACTTGTTGATTGGGATTTCCTCGGTTGTTGTGGGAGATGTTGGAATTGGGTTTGGTCATAAAATTTGTTGTGATAGGAGTAGCAATAGTTTGTTGTTCATTGAGTAAATATATCTCAAAGTCCATAAGTTTCTCATGAAGTTCTTGAAATATGATGGCTCTTTCCTGAGCACAAAGAGTAGCCGAGATTTCTTTGTATTCAGATGGCAATCCATGAAGAGCATGAAGGATAATCTCATCCATTAAATTGGTGATACCAATAGTGGCCAACGTGGTAGTGATCAATTTGATCTTTTGTAGATACATAGTGATAGACATGGTTCACTTTTTGATCATGCTGAGGGATTCAATGTGACCGTTTTGCATATGTGGTAGCTAGAGTGTTCCAAGCTTCATAAGAAGTTTTTGCATTAATTACAAATGGAATAATGTCAAGTGACAAGGAAGCAACGATGGTGCTTCGTATCGGATGGTATTGACGGATCCAGTATATATTAGATAAAAAAGTAGGATCTGGTGGGTTTTCAACAAATTTAAGGAAATCATACCCAATGAATAAGGAGTACCATTGAGTATGCCATGATTAATATTGCAAAGGTTAGTTTCGGTGGTGATTGAGTAGAGAAATTCATGGATATGAGATGAGTTTTAGATGAGAGGTTGAGGGGATTGGAAGATAAAGGCATATATGTTGGTGTTGTAACTAGTTGGTTTCTTGGGTTTGGAGAAGATTGTTCAGCCATGAAAAGAGGCTCGAAAAAAATTGCTGTGAAGCTATGGCTCTAATACCATAAAGGAATTATTCCAATGATGAGAATTGTATTTACATTGATAAAAGATTACATATTTATACAAGAGTATGATCATCAAGATTAGAAATTAAGGAATCAAGATCCATTAATCAAGGAATTACAAAATCAGTAAAAAGATTACAATCAAGCAAAAAAATTAGATAGTTACCTAATTGGATAGTTTCCTAATAGTCACGTGTTCTAGTATGGTGTAAAGAACAGAAGGAAACAATACAATAATACAAGTCTAAATGACTTAATGAGTTATTAAGAAAGGAGCAACACTAGTATACCGAGTAATCATAATTCTATAAGTATGGGATCAACAAGGAACAATCACAATTGTAGTAGATATATGAGGTATTACACATGCAAAGGAATACAACTAACTAGATAGATTAATATATAACATATCAATTACATTTATGTAAAATTTGCTATTATTGGTTTTTCTACCTTGTCACTCAACTTTCGAAAACACAAAAAGCCCTTATCTCTCCAAGTCCTTGAGTGATCAGCTTAGTAAAATAATTATGTATCGACATGGCTAGCTACATGCGTTACCTCGCTCATAAACAATTACCTCCAATTAATTGGCTATGAGATAGGATAATAATAGTAGGGTATCAGCTGGAGACCAGCCAGCATCAGTCCATTCCACTCAATCATCTTTTGGTACATATCCAATGGTCCACCCCCAGGGGTATCAACAGACATGTGTATTCACAGTATAATATTCCCTGCTAATAGCAATAAAACGTCTAATAGCAATATAATAAACATATCAACTCACCATGATAAATGAACAATTAATCAATCAATATCAAGTTTATACCAAGATAATAGCCATGACAATAAAAATACATTTTGAAATTCCTTCTTCAATTTCCCTAATACAATCCCTAATTTCAAGTAAAACAACATAAATGATGATCAACTAGGAACCACATTTAGTATAAAAGGGTGATGTATGGTAAAATTTCATAAATAATTTACTTTTCAAAACCTATGTGAACATGAATTGGATTAATCATTCGATTTAGGAATTCAACATCTCAAGATAGGTAAGGAATTCCATATGACAATAGCTCAAGAATCATGGCCAAAGGAGAAGAGAAGTCTAAATAGACTATCAAGAGTAACATAAGAGTCAAAGATCAATATAGCATAGGCGAACAACAATTTCCAATGAAGAAAGGGTCAAATGATAATGATATGTTTACACACACACACACATACACACACACACATATATATATATATATGTAAGATGGGAATTCATGTCAGGGCAGGCAGAAATTATAATTAATGAGGACTTAAGAACTATAGGCCAGGAAGAACAGTTCAAACAAACTGTCAATTTCAATATAAGAGTTGAAGAATAGCATAGAACAATCAAATGGTAATTACTGAATCACAACTTGGAAAGAATAAGGCAACAAGTAGCAAAGATATTCTAACAAAAAGAATAGTTCAGACAAGCTATCAAATTTAACATAAAAGTTAAAGAATAGCATAGAATAAACAATCAATAATTATTGAATCTCTACACAAACAAGATCAAACAACAAGGATATAATAACAAATACAAATGTTATTTCACCAGCAAAGAAATCTAGTATAAACTCACCTGACGATATTAAGTAGTGGCCTTTTCATAGTGGGCCCGATAGTTCTTCCCCATGTTACCTAGCTATCCCAAATTATAGTATAAGAGAGATTGAAAATAATATCAACTTAATTTCCCAAGCTATGCTTAATAGGCTAATAGCTTATTTCCCTTTTAGAATTCTATTAATCTTAAACTCAAATTTTGGGATATTCTAGTATATTGAGTTCTTTGACTTAAGAACTACCTACACATTCAATTAATATGTTTATTATTTCATAACACTATCCTAACTATACTCAAAATCTTAATCCTTAATACATTGCATTATTATCATGCCCCAAAATCAAACAATATGGTTTAATCTCGAGGCATGAAACTCAATCCCAAATACATGACTTGCCAATTAAAATATTAATCATAAATAAAAATTTGTGCATTTCTAGTAGCCAAATAAATCTCAAATATAGAAAAGCTCGAAATATCTAATCCTTTATCTTCTCCTAAAAATTTATGAAAGTGACTAATAAGCTAATGCCGTAATGAACTAAAACTACCACAGAAGCTCAAAAATAATACTTCAATCCCAATTCTTGTCAGAAGTTGGATCTACCTCCTCACTAGGGCTAAGATTAAAGTCTATCAAAAGAAAGTTAAAGAAGAAATGAGTGTGAGTAAAAAAATCAGTGAGTGCCAAGTGTGTGCGAAGTGAGTTCTTAAATTTAAAATCATTTGTACAATGAAATTGTTAGAAAAATATTCCATAAAACAGTCTAGTAGTAACAGTTAAGCAGTAACCAGTCAAAAAGTTTATAAACAGTCAAGCAGAAACAAGTACAAAATTTTATAAATGACTTTCCTAGACTATCAACTTAAATACGATGATCAGATAGTATTTGTTGTTGCTAATCAACCTTATGACTCCCATCGTAACAGCCTCTTATCACTCCGGACATGATGTGACCTTACCAAAATAGTACCTGAACATTCCTAGGAATTCCTACAACCCACCTCAACCACAAACAACTTATGTTGTGCGCTAGGGTGATTAAGCCATGGGGGCTTGGGGTTCAACCAACTAGCCCGCTACTGTCTAGTGAAGTCCTTTGCACACCCAAACTAAGTTAGATCCAACTAACAGTAATAGTAGTAGTAATAGTAACAGTAACCAATTGATCATTGAATTTAATTGCTAGTCTAGAAGCATTAAAAATTAAAAAGTACAAGTTTTCTTATGTCGTGAAACAAAATAAATCATTTTTATGCACAGTGGAATACAATTATAGTGTAGTGTAAGTTGAAAACAAGTTACGAGCAAAATTATATAATACCATATATCCTTTTGAGTTTTAAAATATAATAATATATAATATTTATAGGTTTAGATACTCACCTTCAGGATCAATCCTAGAAGTTAATCACCTATCTCAAAATCAGTCTATTCTTATGTCGAGTCACCTGATTCATTTAATAAATCAATCAATTACTAATTTAACTGACTAACAAGAAAAAATTTACTTGGGACTGGCTTAGTACATGCATACTCACAGAACTTATCAAGAATTTGTTCTTTTGTACGTACTTTTTGATTCGCACATAACACTCTTTCTAGATATCCAATTGACTCGATTTTTATGACATTACAAAGCTAAGGAAGAGTAATAAAACTATTATGCTGACGATGCAATTAAATTGGCTAATATGAGAGAGAGAAATTGAGTTCAAGAGGCAGCAGTGGTGCAAAAGCAGATTTACTTTGAGGAAACTTTTTTGATGTGGCACTTGATTGTATCTAAGCTATAACTTTTACTACAGGCCTCAGATGAAGGCAATTCAAAATTATGTGAATACCTAGCATATAAATCTACAATTCATATGTTGACCTTATTGCCCAATTAAATTTGAATTGACTAGTAAATATTGTCACAATATTCTGTTCCTGAAAAATAGAAGTCCTGTATTTTTTATATTGCCACACCATAGTTTTTTAGCCATAACTTTCTCCCTATGCATCGGATTAAAGTGATTTAAATGTATGTAAAAACCAAAGATATAAATATTCAATTGTTATGTTGACCATATTACCACATTCAATTGAAATCAAGTAGTAAAAGGTGTTAAAATATTATGTTATAGAAAAATCAAAGTCCTGTATTTCCAGATTTGACACATCTTAGTATTTTCATCATAACTTTCTCTACATAAATTGGATTGAGGTGATTTATGTAGTAGCCTAAGAGATGGATATACGACTCATAAATTGACCATATTTCCCAAATAAATTGGAATAGAGTAGTAAAAGTCATCACAATATTCTATTCTAGGAAAATCAAAGTCCTGTATTTTTACATTGCCACACTGTAGTATTTTAGTCATATCTAACTCTCTATACATTGGATTAAGTTATTATAAAGGCTGTAAAAACATAAGAGACAGATATTTAGTTCTTATTTTGATCATATTACCAAATTAAATCTAAATCAAGTAGCAAAAAGTGTCACAATATTCTGTTCTAGAAAAATCAAAGCCCTATATTTTCTATCTTGCCACACCTTTGTATTTTAGTCATAACGTTCTCCGTATATATCGGATTGAAGTTATTCATGTGGAAATAGAAACCTAAGAAAAGATTTAAAATTCCTATGATGATTATTTTACTTAATTTGATCAGGAAGTAGTAGTAAAGGCATCACCAATATCCATTTTCAAAAAAAAATCAAAGTCCTATATCTTTTGACTAGACATTTCTTAGTATTTTGGTCATAACTTACTGAATTTAAATTGGATTGAGGTGATTTAGGAGGCATTAGAAACCTAAGACATAGATCTAAAATTTTTATGTTGATCACTTTGCTTAATTATATTGAGAAGAAGTAGTAAATCAAAAGTTAACAATATCATTGAATTTCACAATTATCAAATATAAAGTCTACAAACTCATGAATTACCTTGTGTAATTTCTATTGCACTTCTGGTAAATGCCGTCTCCTTTTCCTTTCCCCTCTACAACAGCTGCTGTCCCTTTTCTTTCTTCCCTTTTTTTCTCTTTTGTTTACTATTAAATGTAATTAGGGTTTTGTTTCTAAGGACTATATTTATGTAAAACAAGTGGTTTAGTTCAAGTAGGACTCTAATCAATTTTCTTCTAGGACTAGATAATCCCATTATAATTCTAGTATCTATGTTGTTAATTCCTAGAATTCAATAATTCAACTCCTTATATTAATATAATATTAATTCAAGTAGAACTATAACTTATACTCTCCAAAATATAGAGTATCTACAATGTGTAAATATATAAAATTAATTATCACTATTTGATCAAATATAATTTAATATTATCTATATATTCTATATATAAATATATTATTCCAAAAATATAGTTCATGCCTTACTACAATTTTAATAGAAATAGTAAATAAAATATAATATAGTATATTAATCGATTAAATACAAAGTAAAATTTTGGGGCATTACAATTATTGTGATACCTATTCAAATAGGCTAGTTGTCCTTAGCTCTCCAAATCTAAGGTATCAAAGAATTTTCCTTCAGCTATCTAGCTAGTTGTTCTTAGCTCACCAAATTCAAGGAATCAAAGAATTTTCCTTCAACTATCTTTATAATTTTAGTTTCCCAACTTAACTTGGTACTACATTTATAATATACCATGTCATATGGAGGTCCAAGGTCATGCATTATGTCTATATTCCTTGATTTATTAAGTCAAAGTGTCATAATTTAATTTCTATCTTTTAATTAGGAAATGAATTCATAACTTGAATTGGATTATATCTTTTAGCAATTTGAACAAGTTCATCATCAAATTCCAATCAATAGTTTTAATTAAATACAAAAAAAATAAACAAATCAACATCTGATTATGAAACTTACCCAAACCCAAAAGTAGCCTGAATGATCATTGGAGTGAATTTGCATGTTGTCACTGTGCCACCACACCGCCGCCACCCACAGGTGTACCTTGACGACATGAGCAAAAGCCCCAAGCTAATTTTAGGTTTCCTCTTTGTAGCCCAATCAATTGGCCATTGAATTTGGCCACACAACCCTAGCACCATTATGTCGCCACTGTCAAAAGTACTTCACCACCAACCTTGCTTTTATCAAATTGGAACCACCAGTCGTTTACCCGTGAAGCTCCAACCAAAAGCCCTCTAGACCTATCTACTGTCAAAAGCAGCAAAATCACCAAACCCGTCACTTGCTTACCGTCAATCTCATTTTCAGCCTAATCCTTTGGTGTTTCTAGTCAATCTGGGCATGGTTTTACTCCTCTTAGCTCGGGGAAGCTAACTAAGGTGACAATTTTGAGTTTTTCGATCCTTTTCTAGTGATTTGTGGGTTGGGTAGCATTGGGGTGAACTTTGAGAATTAGATAAAAAATTTTCCTTGATCTATAAATATAAAATACTTTCTAGCTTCTATCAATTTGACCCCAAATGTTCCCGACCACCTTCAATTGAGTCCCTCAAGTTTTCGGTCAACTTAAACTGCACGCAAAACTTCTAACCGCCTTATACTTTGACCCCAGAACTTTGAATTTAGTCCTTAACAATTTTATTTTTTATACATTAACCCTTGAAATTTTTAATTTCAGGCAATTAAGTCCTATTTTAATTATTTTGTAGTCCTTAACTTTTAACTTTCCACATTGGCCTCTGGATTTTATAAATTTTGGACAATCGACTTTTCTCAGTTTTTGATTAAATTCCTCCACTGTTAGTAATTATCCATAAGCCTCAATTAAAATTTAACTCAAAATTATTCTATCCCAATTTATGAAATTCACATTTTATTTTGTTAAAACATAATTTTGATTTAGGAACCCAAAACTCAGGATGTTACAAACAAATTATTTATCTAAATATATTATTACTTATAGAGCATGGTATTCCTGCCAAATGTAAAAAACTCAAAATAATTTTATCATCTAGTCTTTATTGATTTCAAATTAACAATGCCTAAGAAAGAAAAACATTCTTTTTAGATTGGAATTTGGGTATAAATCGAACTTTCATGAGATTGAAATTTAATTAGAATCCAATTTGACTATGTAAATTTTTTAATCAATATATTAGTATATATTTTTATTTGATGATATTTTTATTTTTTTTTAATAGAGAAAGAGATATTACTAAAGTTTTTATGATAATATTTTTTTGTCAAATGAAAAAATAACTAAATATAACTTTGTGTCCTACCTAATATAGAATAGCTCAACAAGTCTAATCTAACAAGCTATCGACCTCAAAGAGGGCTTCCAGACCCACTTAACATGTACAACTCAATATCACTTCTGAACCCAATTGGGCCGGATCACTTGACTACATTGGCTTGGTCGAATGGATTATTCTCGACCGCACTCAACGAGAGGCTTTAAGCCACTTGATCCGTTCAACCATCTCTCTAGTCGTCCGCCTTATCTATTCGACAATTGTCAACCAGAGTGTCACTCCGACGCTAACTCATATCCTTGCTGCATTTAATGCTCTGACAAATAGCATGCCTCTGCATTAATAGCACATGCCACCCAGTACAGTCTCTGCCACCAATCCTACCACCAACTCTAGCAGGGAGGCGTACCCTCAAAGTATTGTTCATCCTAGAAATCAGGAGATTATGCTACCAGGAATAGTACCCAGATAGGATATGATCAATAGCCCCCAGGTAAGGACAAGAGCCCTCAACACTTTATAAGGTCATCTTGGACATATCATGTACCAAAAAAAGGCTATAAATACCTCACTGCCAGCCGCACTCCTTTAATGCCATATACATTATATGCTCGTACTCTTCTGTTTGATTACCTCATTTCGTCTAGAGCTAATTTGAGTATCGGAGTGCCTTCATCAGGGGCACCTCAGCCAGTTTAATGTTTGTTGTTGGTTGCAAATTTCAACCCTTGAATAATATCAAAGTGGATCATTTGACCTTTCTAATTGGATCAGGTCAAACACCACCCTATTCACTAAATACAACCTTCAACCTCATCACTAACTTTATCACTTTTGAATTGGCATGTACGCCTAAAGAAGAAAAAAAATATTTTTTTAAGGTTGAAATTCTATTATGAATTGGATTTTGACAAGTGGAATTTTAATTAGACTTCAATTTAATTATTTAATATCTTTAATCCATACACTAATAAATATTTTTATTTGATATATTGTAGTTCTTTTTATTACTAAGAAATGACATTTAACAAAGTTTTTATGATGATAATATTTTAAGGTTAAATAAAAAATAAAAAAATAATTTTATGTCCTATCTTTATCAATTTCAAATTGACAACCTTAAGCAAGAACACATTCTTTATGATCATATATAGGGCTAATAGCAATTTACCCCCCCATGTTATTCATAATGGGCAAAAAAAACCCTATAAAAAAATAATATGCAAAATACCTCCCTAAGAATTGGCAAATCATGCTCACCACCTCCTGCAGTCTATTTAGAAGGATTTTCAGTGAATTTAAATTTGAAAGGACAAAAATAACCTTGCATAAGTTTAAACACCTTTCACCGCTCATTGTTCAGATAATTTGAAATCAAATACTAAAAAAATGAGAGCGAAAATTGTAAAATTAAAAATCCAAAAACCCTTGCTTGAATGTTGATGTTCCCCCCATCACATTGAGCAAGTTTTTGCAATCCAAAGTGGATTTAGAGAAGATTGTAGGCGAAGACAGGTGTAGAGACGTGATTGACTTCGAAGGGACTGCACTTGGTAATTTAACTCATGTCCATGGTACGCATTGTTCTCTCTTTCATGTATGTTACTTAGGGTATATTTCTATGTGAAATTTGTCTATATATGTATTTTTTTGTTTTTAGATGTATTATTTGTTTGTTATGTTTGAAGTGGTGTAATATACCTTGCACCCGAGCATGAGTTTTATTTGTTATTTTTCTAGTATGTAGATGTTATTTAGGTGTCATGTGATTGTGTGGTTGCTTCTATTTACCTGTACTTGTGAATGTAGGGTTTGAATGTTAGTGGTCCCAATGGAAATCTTATGTTAGTGGTCCTAATAATACTAAGACCTAAAAAAAGACTTACAAACACTTACATTGACCTTTTATTTTATGCAATGTTTGACATTGTGCTACAATGCATAATGTTCTAGTTTGAAGTCTTATTTTTTCGGTTTAACTATACATAGTTCTTCCCATTTAAATGTCATATATATATAATGTTCCTTTAATTATAAGCACTGTGTCATGATAATTGAGATTAGACTATCTAAATGTTATTTATCAGTACTTAGGCTAATTGGTATGCATTATGACAGTAGCTAATTGAATATTTTGTTTGTTCATGAATTTAGATGACTGAATATCATGAATTAGAAATGTGGAGTGGAGGAGAATTTGTGCATACTCCAAAACTAATATACAGAGGAGGAAAATTAATACACATTCCAACATTTGATTTGGACTACTTGAATTTGGATATTCTATGGGACTTGTATGTACAACATGGATGTAAGAAAGGCATAGTCAATTTCTACTATAGAGTGCCTGGATCTTCACTTGAACAAGGGTTGAAGAAAATAACAAATGATTACCCTGATTATAATATACGTGACTTGCAAAAGCAATATAGAGGTATAGATTTACCAGTTTTGCTCTATGTGGAAGAGGTAGTAGACCCAATCCAAGTGATAGATGAACATGGGAATCTGATTAGCTTAGAAGAGCTTCAAAAGATGCAATTTAGGGAAGAAAAAATTGATAAAGATGGCAGGATTAGGTTATTGACACAAGGGATGGATTTTGAAGATGATTTTAGCATTACACAACCAAAAGAGATGGAGTTTGGGGGTTTCAGTACACAATTTTCTCAGCCAAAAGAGGAAGAAAAGCACGCTGCTTCAATTCATCATGAAGAAGAAATAGTTGCAACTGAACATAAAATAATAGAAGATACATAAAATTCAGAAGCACCTTCAGCACCTACTCATGGAGAAGCGCCTACAGCTGAAGTACATGTACAACAAACTAAAAATGAAGAAGCAACTATAGTCCAACATGAGGAAGAAAAACCTACAATAAATGATGAAGTTGTCATTGAAGTTCATCATTATTCAGAAGCAGCAAAATTTAGATAGAATGAGGAAGAACTTGCAGTCCAGCATGAGGAATGTGTACTTGCAATTCAAAATAATTTAGAGAGAGCTCATTTTGATCATCATGAGGAAGATCCAAAAATCCATAATGTGGAGGAACTTGCAATCCAGCATGAGGAAGAACAACCTACAGAAGGTGCTCATTTTGATCAACCTACAAAAGGAGCTCATTTTGAATAGGAATTATAAGATGAAGCAGAACATTATGCAGTTCAATTTCTACAGGAGATGGAGATTGATAAGGAATAAATGCACAGAACTAAAGAGACTTCATTATCTCATCGTGAAGAAGAAGAAATTATAGACCATAATGCACAAGGTGAAGTCTCACTAAATGCAAAAGTTCATGATGATTTAGGTAGTGAACAACCTCAAGAATAGTTTGGGGAAGAATCAGAGAATACAGAGAGTGAAAAAGCTTTTGACCATGTTACACAAGCTAGTATTCTTATAGAGTCAAATGATAAGGATTATGAGTTAGATAATTCAGAGAAAGACAGTGACCTTGATTCAAATACACCAAGCCTTGTGCTTGAAGATTTAGAGAGGTCAAGTGATGATGATATCTTCCTGGAAAAGAATATGAGTATAGGAGAGCTACTTAGAAACTTGAGGAAAGTAAAGAAATCTAAGAATCCCAAGAGGAAGAGGCCCTAAAGAGCTTATCAGGTTGAAGATGAGGAATGGTACAGTGACCCTGGGGCAGATTATGAACTCATCAATTTGGATAGTTCAGATGAAGAAGATCCAAAGCATCCATATTTTAGAGAGAGACAAGAGATGAAAGACTTTAACATGGTAATGGGGATGAAATTTGCTGATGCAAAGGTATTCAGAGTGGCTTTGAGAGTTTGGGCTGTGAGACAAGGCTTTGAGCTTGAATGGATTAGAAATAAAAATGCCAGAATAATAACTAAGTGCAAGGATAGCTCATGCATTTGGAAGATCCATGCCTCCCCAGTGATGTAAGGTGCAACTTTTCAAGTGAAGACAATCCAAGAAATACATACATGTCCCAGATCAAATCATAACAGCCTTGTTAAAGCAAGATATTTGGCAAAGAGAATGGAGAATAATATTAGGGATGACCCTAATATTTCAATTGAGAAGCTAAAAAACACCATTCAAAGAAAGGTGAATTTGAATGTGAGTACATGGAAAGTGATTAGAGCCAAAAGATATGCATTAGAGCAAATTAGAGGAGTGGATGGTCAATAATTTTAGAGGCTGTGGGATTACTATGCCACAGTTAGAGAGAAGAATCCTGACAATAAGATATTGTTGAGGAAGGTTGAATACAGTGAGTCATCTATCTTTGAGATGATGTATTTCTCACTGGATGCCATAAAGAAGTCTTTTCAAGGGTGAAGAACAATTATTAGTCTAGATGACTATTTTTTTAAAACTTCATATGGTGGGCAGATGTTGGTTGCTATAGGAAAGGATGACAATGATAACATGGTGCTTATTGCCATAGCAGTGGTTCCAGTGGAGAACACAGAGACATGGAGTTGGTTTTTGAAGGAGATGGTTAAGGATATTGGTGACAGGAGATGTACTTTCATATTTGATAGACCAAAAGGACTTATTGAAGAAGCCTTGAGAGTTGTGGCTCCAGATAAAGAACATAGATACTACTTGAGACACATGTATGAAAACTTCAAGAAGAAGTTTAGTGGACCTAAGCTCAAGGAATTATTCTGGAAGACAGTATCTGTTGGTAGGAAATAGAGTTTCAGCATTAGATGAATGAGATGGAAGTAGAAGATCTAAAAGTGAATGAGAATATTGAGACAACAGTGGAGTGGCTTAGGAAAATTCTAGCTGAACATTGGGCCAGGTCATATTTTTCATCTTATTGCAAAAGTGATATTCTAGTTAACAATCTTTCTGAATCTTTTAACAGTTGTATCATTGATGTAAGGGACAAACCTATCGTTAGCATGTTTGAAATTATTAGAAGCAAATTGATGACTAGGATTCAGACCGAGAGAATAGGGATGGAAAAATACGCTGGATGCATATGCCTAAACATACTGAAGAAGATCAATAAGCAGCAAATTATGACTAGGCATTACATTGCTAGATGGTGTGGAGGTAAAGAGCTTGAAGTTCACAGTCCAGAAGATACATATATTGTGGACATAGAGAAAAAAGCTTGCTTCTATGGGATGTTTCAACTGAATGCTTATCCTTGTTGCCATGCTTCTACTGCAATTTCATAGAGAAGGTTGAAATTAGAAGATTATGTGGATGATTGCTATAAAAAGGAGACTTACATGAAGGTATATAAGCACAAGATCCATAGGGTTTCTAGGCCTAATGACTACATTAAAACTAACTTTATACCTTTAAAGCCGCCTAAAATCAAAGCTAAAGCTAAGAAGAAGAGGCCCTAATGAAATGCATAGGACTACTTCAACAAGGAAGGAGCTTATGCATACATGCAAAAATTATCTATAAAGAGGTCACAACAAAGCTTCTTGCAAGAACCTCACTCATCCTAAAGCTAGACTCTTTAAGGTTAAGATATGAAACTTGAATTAACAATTATATATATTCCTAATAATTATTTGGTTTGATCAACTTACATTCATTTTACAGGCTACTGCTACCCCACATACTGCACAAGCTCTCTCAGAGATGATGAACCAAGATTCTCAAGTCCCTCTTCTTAGCTAGAATGATGCAGGGTAAAGTTCCACTATTGAACACCCAACACAGTCTTCCAAATCAGTAAGTTATTTTTTAAATTAGTAAATATCTTTCATATACTGGTCTCCTTGTTGCAAATCTTAGGTTTGAAATCATCATTTAGGTTGTTGTAGTTAATAAGAATGAAATTTGATGCTTGTTGATTTGGTTGTTGCTTTAAAATAGGGTTGTTGCCTTATTAGTTTAGCTGAAAAATATATGGTCAATATTTTTGGTTGGTTGGTTCTTGTTTGGTTTAGATTGTTTCTTCTGTTTGTGTTTGGGCTACTTCATTTGAGGTTCAGCTAAAATTGTATGAGTTTTCTGTAAACTAGCAGATGACCCCCCTATGATTACAAAATCCATACTAAATATGCAAATAACCCCCTTACTGCAAATTGACTCATTCATTTTTTAGTTTGATTTATATGCTAGATTCTTTTTTTTATGTTTGGGCTACTTCATTTGAAGTTCAGCTGGCATTGTATAAGTTTCTGTAAACTACCAGATCACCCCCATGTGATTTACAAAATCCATACTAAATATGCAAATAAGCCCCTTACTACAAATTGACTCTGTCATTTTTCAGTTTGATTTATTATGCTTGATTTTTTTTTCCCTTGTTGCAGAAACAAACCACCTATGAAGGAAAAATTGAAACTTGCCAGGGCCCTAGAAATGCAGCTTTATTGGGAAAAACAAGCCAAGGAAAAAAAGGTGCACCAAGAAAAAGTAGGCCTTCTGTCTCAGTTCAAAAAGGATTTAATGCTTCAACTGGTGTGGCTGTAAGTGATCCCAACCCATCCAAGAGAAAGAAAAAACCAACTATCAATGAGGTACTGCAAAATGTGAAAAAAAGGGCAACTAAGAGGAGAGCACAACATCTATAGATGTGCTGTGAGAAATTGTTAATGACATTTCATTTGTCAAACAATTGTCTATTTTGTATGTATGTAACTGTGGGCATATGATTCTAGGGAAAAGATGCCTATTTTACCTTTTGTTGGGTTTGAAATATTTAAACAAATTTGACAGTTTTAATTATTTTGGTGAGTGGTTCGAATGTATTAAACAATGTCAATTGCACTTTATTGAATATAGTGGCTTGTCTTCTTTTGACCAATTTGGAGATTGTTAATCTTTGGACTACTTTTAACATTTTTTTTGTATGATTTTATTGGTTTTCTGTTCATTTAGTCTTGTTGGTTTTTGATTGGATAAGTTATTATACCCCAACTTTTGCAATTTTTTTCTTCCATAAATAAGCAACTTACCCCTCTTTGATTTCAATCATAAGGCATATAAGAGCAATTTACCCCCTTGATTAATTGTCCACAATATAGAACCAAGAAAGGAAACTTAACAAGATGAACTTCCTTAACATTGCAGAAACTAGATAAGCAAAACTAACACTTTTCATCTTATTACTTCATTACTACTACAACAACCAAATATGTGACTAAAACAGCTATTAAAAGCCAATAAATAGGAACAACATATGAAAAATTCTCCTATTTTCTAGATGCTACTACTCGTGATAGCCCAGAAACTACTTCTTCACCATTTGCCAATTCGTTTTCCTCACCACCATAGTTTGCATCTATGTCAAAATCCCAGTGACAAATAACTGGAAAACCACTTGGAGACCATGTTGCTTGAAGTGGTAGACACTATTCAAAGAAATTGCATCATTGGATAGCACAACAGTAATAAAGTCCACCAAACAAGCTTTTCCACTCATTCATAACCACTCAAAGAGTAGTATCTGCCAAGCATCTACATACTAGAGGCCTCCCATACCTCAGGTCAAGTGAAGGCTTAGTGGGTCTGAATATGTTCCTTGCACTATTGGAAGAAGAAGTCGCGATTGTACAAAATAATCTTGGTTGAAACAGAAAAAATTAAAAGGGTTTTCACAAATGAAAAAATCTTGGTGGAGAGAATACATTTGATGTTCAAGTCCATAAGGAGGAAATGGGTTTTCACTTATTTGGGGAAGAAGGGGGTAAAATAGGCTTTTCACATGTTTAAAAGGATAACCAATTGCATCCAGACACGCATGGCATACAACAACGCTCAAAAGGGTAACGCTACATGATTTATGAAAACTTATGGAGGTATTTTGTACATTTGTTTTTCACAGGGGGGCTTTTTGCCCATTTCTCTTATCCCAGGGGAGGTGTGTGCAATTTTCCTTATATATACACCAATTTTTAATTAGTGTGCCTATGAAAGAAAAACAATAAACTATTTTTTTTTCAAATGGAATTCGATTATAAATTGAATTTTGACATGGTCAAATTTTATTAGAATCCGACCCCAAATTATTTATCATCTTTCACCAAATGTATTAGTTAATATTTTTATCTAATTATAGTTTATTTTATAGGGAATGGTATTGATAAAGTTTTAATGATATTAATTTGGAATGTCATACAATCAACACGGCATCGTGGACCAAAATAATTTAAATTTTATGGATCATAATAGCAATATTTTACAATTTTTATTCATAAACAAAAATTTATTTAATACAAATCTTAACTACCTTATAATTTTTCCAACTTAATAAATGATAAATTCCCTTTTTATGAAGTTAATGATAGATTTATAAAATACAGTTGATGCTAAAAGAAAAATTATTCAATGAAAAATTTATTTTGTAAAGAAAGAAAATACCGAGTAACATAAATATGACTTTGTATAGAGAATGGCATTTTAAAAATTTGTAAAGTTCTCCAACTTTTTTGTTTTGAAAAATATTTACCAAACATGAAATGGACAAAGGCGCCGGAGTACAAAGTAATGACTTGTTACGAAATTAGCTACAATTTATTATAAAAATATGTTTCATGTGTTCAGAAACAACTCACATGAATTAAATATAATCATACCTCATCATAGACATGTACACCCTCATAGACATGTACACCCTCTTATTGTAGGGTTTTGAGATTCCCACTTTACTATATAAATTATCCTATTAATGGTAATGATGACTAAATTTGTTATCAAATATGGAGATCCATTCATATCAAAATATTGTTTTACCAACGCATATTTGTAATGGGGTTTTATCCTAAAAAGATGCTCAAATGAAAAGAGTGGAGAAGCGCACTACAGTACTTGTATACTTTTTGCTGGAATCTTATTAAAAATGGAAGCATATGGATTAGTTTGGATCAAATGATCTATGATGCTTCAACATCTCTTGGTCAACATAATTTAACCAAAAAAAACAAAGAATGGTCTATTCTTTTGTATCTCATATGGGCTTCATAAATATAAGAATTGGTTCTATCACCGAAATGGGACTCAACGGAGCCCTTTTACAAATAAGCTCTCATAGATTTATTGGTGCTGCACTTTTTTTTCTTGGCCACAACAACTTGTGATAGAATACATCTTGTTTTTCTTGATGAAATAAGTGGAATAGCTATCCCAATATCAAAAATATTCACAATATTCAATAGCTTTTCAATGGCCTCCCCTGCATTACCAAGTATGAATTGTTTTATTGTCGAATTAATAATAATAGTTTATAAACTGTTTTAAAATCTTTGACTCCTCTTATATAGATATAGACCAAGTACCATTAGTAGAATTTCAAGTTCTTAATTTTCATCTAATTAAAAGGAGGCCAAAATTAATTTTATTGAGGTTTCATTCATTGACCAAAGAAAAAAAAAATAAAAAAATCTTTCAAAATTATAAATACCACCATGCGACTAATGGTGCCCGTTGAAGACCTGAAGTTGAAAGATGATGATTTTAATCCTACCATTAAGTTGAATTAAAAAAATAAAACAAAAGGTTGAAAATTAGAAAAATGTACAGAAACTATTTTGCCCTTTGACTTTGAAATAAATCAAAACATTTTCCCATCTAATAACACAAAATTGTTTATTTAAAAATTAAAATTAAAATTAAACCCAATCTAAACCACCCACCTCCAGCAAGCACCATTCCATCTTAGGGTTAAGCAGCAATTGGGATAAAATTGGGTTGGGAGGCGCTAATTTAGAAGTGGTAGATGAGAGTGTTGGAAGGGGAAAGGTAAGATATGAGATTGATAGGGTAGGAGTGGCACGGCAGTGGTGCAGGGCACGGCAGAGATGACGGTGGAGACCGGTCGGGACTGTGGGGTTGCTTGGGTATTTGTCATGTCTCAAGGTAAAGATCTGGAAATGAAGGTCTATTGTCCCATCAAGATTAAATTTCGCAATCCCAGCCGTCGAATAGAAGGATGGAGGGTCGAGATTCAGTCAATACAATGAGTTGTTAGTCCAGGATGAATTGCCACTACTTAAGCCTAGAAATATTGTTTTGCTTCTAGTTCATGGAATCAGTATAGTTCACGACCTATTACAGTCAAGGGGAGGGAACAAATTCAATTTGAGTAGGATAATTTAGCCAATAAAATTCGAACCTATGTATTTCGGTATGTATGACGCCTAACCATCGTAGAATCTATAACAAATTTGGTTTTTTTTTTTTAATTTGTCTTTTATGTTGAGTTATCTCTTACGATTTTTGGCAATGTAATGAAATATTTATTCAGTTTTCTTCTTCATCATTTCTACTTCCCATGTTCTGAAATCTGAATTGCCTTCCTCCTCTTGTTTTCTTTCTCCCAACTCGACTTCTGATCCTTGAACCCTTACGGTATTTCATTATAAGGGGGAGTTGGGAGGGATGGGGGAGCTAGGGTAATATGGGGGCGTGGAGCTACTTGGAGAATTAAGAAACAAATTTAATTAAAATTAATTAAATTATTTTAAATATTTCTTTATTTTTGACTTTATGAAAATGTAATAAAAAAGAGCTAAAATTATGTTGTCTAATTATTTTCTATTTTCTTATTAATATTTATTTTCCAATTTCAAATCATACTAACTCAGGATACAATACATTTTTATTTTTTCTAAAATGTTTTTAATTTCAAATATATTTCTTATTTTTTAACTTTATGAATGTTTAGTTCAAAATTACTAAAAATGTATTGTTTAATTAATTTTTTATTTATTAAAAATTGTTATGAATAATTTAGAATTATTAAAATTAAACGAGTTCAAGATACAATAAGTTTGAATCTTTCCCACAATATTTTTTATTTTATTTATTTGAAGTTTGAATTTACGTATGTTTTGTATTTTTGGAATATCAAATTCTTTCAAGATTCAAACATTCCATGAACCCTTGCTAAGTAATTTAAATTATAGTAAATTTATATATTTAGTGCAATAATTTTTGAATATCTATATTTTTAATTTTATTGAGAAGTTTGTTTGAAATTTTCAAATATAAGAAATTATAAAAGGGCTTTTTTAATTTTTTTTTTTTACCTTTATATGTACAAAATTTATACAAATTAGAGTCCTACAAAATTCAAAAGATTACAAATTATAGACCCAAATAGCATTTTGGTCTTAACGCATCTATTGAATAATGCTTCAAAGGCATTTCTATATTTCCCAAAAAAGATAAAATAAAATAAAATCGACGCCAACAAATTCTTTAACTATTCACATGGACATCCACAAATTATAAAATGAAAATATTTATATTTTAAAATTTTTCATAAATCGAGCAAATCTAAGGAGCTTTTGATAATTAATTCCATTCTAAAAAAGGTGAAGTTTTACAAAACTATGGATTTCAAAAAGCATGGATCCGAAGGACTGCTATATGTTGTCATCGTTCTTAATTTCTCGAATTGGAATGACGGTATGGACCGGAAGTCCAAGCAACAGCCGTGGCTGCCCATGTCCGTGTACTCTAGGCCGAGTTTGTTGGACTTGTTGTGGTCGGACTCCGACCTCAATAGATCAATCACATGTCACCTTCGCATCCATGCGTAATGGGTGAATTTCACTTTGTGCCTTCAATTAGATTTAGGGGTGTACATAAATCCATCAAACTCAACTTGTCCAATATTAGGTCCACGTCCACCCCAACTGGTCAGCTTAAATATTAATGACAGGTCAAAAAATAGGAAACTCAACTTGCAATATATCAATATATATATATATATATATATATATATATACTTTTTATAATTTTAATTGCTTTATGATTCTCACTTCACAACTCTCTTCTACCTTATTTTCGTCTCCCGTGCATGTGTTTCTCTTTTTCTTCCACTGTCTTTCACCGTTGATCTGGAGCTATGATCGTGCAATTGCACTCTTCATTCTATGCATTATATTTAAAACAAGTTGATGGTTGTGCAGTGTAAGATCAAGTAGAATTGTTATTATACTTTAATTCTTTTATTCTTCTTTGGATGTAACTTTATATAGATATTCATAATTTAATTTTTGTTAAAAGGTAATTTTAAAATCTATGCCTATCTTTCTTGTTTTTGACATTATGTTTGATACCTTTTTTTTTAAATATATATATATATATTGGCAAAAGATGGATGCGTTCCTAAGGGTTAACAATGTTAAGAAAATATTAACAGGAGATTAAAAAAAATGAAATAATTAATCTGCCAATGTTCCTACCAATACGTCCACTCGCAGCCAAATTGAACTACACAGTTTAGAAAAATAAAACAGCAGATATGAATCCATCCACAACTGCTCGTGTACACCCCTACCTTCAAGCATGTGTTTAGTGTTCGTTTATTTTCTCAACCATGAAAATATATATTTTACCCCTTCAAATTATGAAAAGTATACCCTTTTTTTTTTCTCTTCGTTTTCATAATTTTGAAAAGGTATTGAAGTTATATAATTGGTATTTTAAAATTTATATATAATTAATAATATAAAGCACTTAATTTACCTAAACTTTTATATTTAATTTACTATATAAAGGAATGATTTTTATTTAGCATATTAATAACTCGCAAATTATTATAATAACTAAGAAAGAAACTAATTTCTTAATAATTGATTTCTCATTTTTGAAATTTCTCTTAAAACTCTCATAAAAGGATTCTTAAGGAGCTTCAAATTCCTCGCTGTAATATGAGATATTATCTTTTGTTTAATCTTTTTATTTAATTATTATTTAAAAATAAATAAATCCGCCTACTCAACTTTCCATTCCAACTCTATTTTGTAAAAAGCTCCTCTAGCATTCTCCTTAGGAACTTATTGATGAACTTACTCCAACATGAATGCACTAAAAAAAATATAAAATTAGTAACAAAATAATAAATGACAAAATTATAGTTATTTCTAATAACATGTGTTAAGTAACAATAGCTTTTATCTTGTCACTAACAATAATTTTTAAGTGACAACAACTTTTATCTTGTAATAATATGAATTAATAGTGACAAAAATTGATATTTAAGTTGTCACTATTAACAATTAGTGACACTCATATAGTGACAACCTAATGACAATAAAAATTGTCACTACAATTTGTGACAAGATTTTCATTATTATTATAAGTGTGTCACTAATTGTTTATAATAATAATTTAAACACTATTCTTATCAATATTTAGTTTGTAGGAATAATTAAAGTAATAAAACTAAATCTTTTGTCACTTAATATACATAATTAGTGACAACTTTTGTATTGTCACTTACTTTTTTGTCACTAATTTATCTTTTTCTTGTAGTTACGTTGAATCACAACGGTAGAAAATATATATCCTATCCCATCTATTTGATAGATGGATAGAATTTCTTAAATTTCTAAATAAAATATTTCAAATGATCAATTTTTTATTTAATTTTTACTTTATTTTTGAAATTGTATGTTTTCTATAAATGTATTATCATGATGTTGCTAAGTATTTTGATTTAAACTTTTTCTTTGTAAAGAAGTATTGTAGAATCTATTTTTTAATAATAATATTACCCTAAAATAATATTAACTATTTATGGTAATTAAAAATCAAAATTAACAACGTCATTTCATTTTTTATACAACTTAATTATTGCCTTTTATAATTAACCCAAATAAAAATTTAAAACTTAAATATTTTAACTTCACTGTTTTCACAAATGTACTGAAAGATGGAAAAGGTGCATACTTTTTATAGTGTGAAGGAACAAAGTGATATTAAACTTATAATTGAAGGGGGAAATGA
>JACGDI010000998.1:1188640-1208667 GCA_014898725.1 Jacaranda copaia | reverse complement strand
AATATATATATATATATTATTCACAAAAATTAATGAAGATGTGATATGACTTGGGTAAAACAAACAAAAAAAAATATTTAACTATAATTTTAATATAATCTTGGCATTATTCCATGATTCCAACATTGAGCACATTAAATATTATGACAGTTGGATATCTTAAATGGAAGAAATAATTTTACAAATAAATTAATACTTACATTAGTGGAACTTGAACCCAGAACGCCTCGATCCTAGGTATTCGAAATTTACAAGGTTAAATATGAAATTTAAAGGTTAATTTACATGTATTTTTCTTTCTTTTTTTTCGGTTGAATATATTAGATAATTGGGTTTAAGGAACAGTCAAAGAAATGGAAACAGTTGGGCAGAAACAAAGAAGGAATGTCTGATTCTGACAAGGTCTTTCTGACACCCCAATCTGTAATTCTCCTCTCCCTGTCTCTCTTATAGATCTATAGCAGCCTTTGACCGAATCTTAGCCGTCCATTATTCTCCGCAACGCCCACTTTAAACCTTTCTTTATTAAAAACATCGACCACCCTGTTTTTGTCTCTGTTTTCTTTTTTGGTTTTTTCAGCACTACCCATTGGCCATTGCTGCATTTGTAGAATCTCAATTTTATCCAAGTTCCATTGTTGAAGATTCTTGTACCATTGGGGCACTAACCAATAATAACACAATAATACATATTGATATGGACTATAGCCAAATTCTTATGAAATTAAGCCTATAACATTATTGGTTATATAAATTCTTATATTTAGATGGGTAAGATTTAAAATTTAAATTCAAATATTTTTAAGTGCATGTGCATTTATAAATAAAAAAAGAAATTACATTCCAAAAATATGTGTATTCTCAATATTTGAAGCAGCTTGTAAAAGAATTACATTTATTTGCCTTATAACATGAATTTCAACTTCAAGGGTCCACATTTGGTTTAAATATTCTATTCCATTCCCTATTTTATTTCATAAAAATATGACATGCGTAGTAAATATTTCTTTATAAAAATATTTAATTGAGAATCAGATACACTTATCATAAACATAACAAGTTAAAAAAAGAGATGGAATAAGAAATGAAATAGAAGATCTAAAATAGTTCACATTAGCTTATAGAAAAGTTCTAGAAGAATTTATTTACAAAAATAGCCTTTATCTTCTTCTTTTAGTTCTTGCTCAATCCGCTTTGTGGAGAAGGAGAGGAAGTTATTTTGAAGGAAAATTATCACCAACAATGCCTGAAGGCTAAATTATTTTATCAAGTAGCATAAATAATTTTGTAAATGTTGAAATAGTAGTCATTGATTTAATGATATTGTTTTTACATTTGTATGTATGAAGTTCAGAGTTCATACCCTAACGAATTCTCCATGTGTATCCCCATATAAAAAAAAATCACCATAATCATGTTTCATTTGTCATGGTTAATCGTTCCACTATAGCCTAATTATATTCTTTAGACAAGACAATTCTTGAAGCATCAAGAGCTTTTGTTTTGTTTTTGGTTTTTGGTTTTTTTGAAATTACAATTATCACGGTGCAATCTATATATACAAAATAATCATTGTGGAGGGACTTGGACTGGTAGGTAGATGACCCTCCAAGAATTTTTCCCATTGGATTGAATGAATAATGTGCTCAATAATCTAATCAACAAGAAGCATGCAACAAACTATTAACCAAAATCTGTAAAAAAAATAATGTTTTCATTGCATATTTTGACCTTCTTGACAGGACAATGATCCAACCAGCCCACAAGTCTTCACAATCATCATCGCTACAATTTCATTGGTTTAATGAGTTGATTAACAAACTCTATCTAACCAAATCTGATACCCCTCGTCACAAAATATTGTCCGAAGTGATAGAAGGTTGCCAAGGAGATCAAGGGCAAATTTGATTTTTCACTAACTCATGAATAGTGGGTGTCCATAACCATAACCATACATCCACATTTGTTTTATTACAACTCATCCCAGAAAGAAAGAAAGAAAGGAAGGAAAAACCAACAAACATGCAACACACAAACACAAACACAACACACTTCTCTTCTTTTTTGCTTCTTTTAATTCCCCTGTCTCCATCTTCCGCTTAGATCGGATCTTCCAATATCTCCATTATCATCGACACACAAACCGAGAAAAAAGAGAGGGCAAATAGAGAGAAAAATGAAAAAAGACAAGGAAAACAAAAACCCAACAAATTAACAAGCCACATGTGAAAGGAAAAAGAAAGTCCCGCATTGTTGTAATCCCAGAAAATTTTCATGCTAGAATAGGCTTGTTCATGGGCCTGAATTTTCATATCTCGTGTTGAAAAGTGGATTCTTGATAAAGGGTTATTATTAGATAAAATAAATGGGAAATGTGACGTCGAGCGTGGCTGCAAAGTTTGCATTTTTTCCTCCAGACCCACCAACGTATGATGTGTACAGAGACGGAGATGATGGGGTGCTGGTGATGAGTGGATTATCGGCAGATAAAAATGTCGACGTGCATTTGCTGGATACGAAAGGAGGAAATAAAATTGTGGCCACCTTTTGGAAACACCCGGCGGGGAGGTTCACCATATTGTACTCCCATGGCAACGCTGCTGATTTGGGGCAGATGATAGAGCTCTTCACTGAGCTCAGAGCACATCTCCGTGTCAATATCATGAGGTATGTGTCTGAATTTATGTTTCTTGTTCATATATATGTGGGTTTGAGCAAATTCATGTTTGTAATTTTTGTATGTCTTTGCGTGAATGTATGTTTTCATTTGTTGTTGTTGTTGGGTGGTGGCGTTTCATTTTTGGTTTTTCTTGTTTCTTCTAAGAATGTTGTTTTAATGGGCTTGTCTGGTTTCTTGTGATGGCACCAAAAATGGGTGGTACTGTGTCTTGGGTATTTCCTGCTTGGTAGAGATGAAAAGTGGGGGAAGATAAGGATTTTATTTATTTTATTTTTTCTGTTGGTACTCATGATTCAGCTAATTTTGTGTGCCTTTGTTATGGTTGCGGGTATGTACGGGATACTGGTAATTAGTATTTGGAAATCAGTTTTGTGGGATTCCAAATCATGCTTGGATTGATAGCTGAGCAGGGCTGTTTCTTTCCTTCTTGTTGTTGGTACAATAGTGGTAGATTTTTCATCTTTTAACTAATGAAGGGTATTTGTGATTTGATTTTATCTTGGCTTGATAGAATTTCAAGGTTGGCAGCCTGTTGGTATAATTCACTGGATATGTATTCCAGGGGCAATAGCTCTTTATTTTTAGTCACCAGAATTTGTGACTTTTACAAACTCTACCATGACATGTTAGTGATTCAACAGCTCTGATCTCTGTGAGATTGTACTTATCGGCCTTGTTATTCTGTGAATTCCGAGATTTGTTGGCATTCAACATCATGATCAATAGCATTTTCTGCCTTTTTCCCTGTTTCTTCGCAAGTATGCCTGTGCCAGCTGGGCTGGGACAGGGTTTGGATGTATTCCTAATCCGATGGTTCTAGTCTGGTATAGCATAATCCATAACAGTGAGTGTCCAAGAAGGACTTCCACTCTCATTCTTAATGACATCCTATTTTCTTTGACTTCATTGCAGTTATGATTACTCTGGCTACGGAGCATCCACCGGTAAGGTGAGAAAATTTTGATACAGTATTTGATGTGAAAGATGAATATTTGGCTCTTTTTAATTTGACTTATGCTAAATGGCTTCATTTAATGAAATCATTCTATACTTATTACAGCCATCTGAGTTAAACACATACTATGACATTGAGGCTGTCTATAATTGTTTGAAGAGTGAGTATGGAATCAAGCAAGAGGATGTGATTCTATATGGTCAATCTGTTGGGAGTGGTCCCACATTACATCTGGCTTCTCGTTTTCCGAGATTGAGAGCTGTTGTTCTTCATAGTGCAATTCTTTCAGGCATTCGAGTTCTGTATAATGTTAAGGTGACATTTTGGTTCGACATTTTCAAAGTAAGTTTGTTTTCAACCTTCTATTTTCCACTTCTACTATTTAGTATTGTCTCTGATTGAAATCTGTCTATTCTTTCTAGAATATAGACAAAATAAGGAATGTGAGCTGCCCAGTTTTAGTCATACATGTAAGAAATCTCTCTTCTTTTTTCTCTAAAATACATTTTTGCAAATCATTACACTGCCATTGCCTGCTTTACAGTGGCCCAAATTCTCCCCCTACACTATATAGGACACTTGTACATCATAATGATGTGGCTGGCCAAGCTGATGACATCCATGTGTCTATCATCATAGATCACAACAATCATCTTACTTTAGCCGCCTGTTTAATGCATGGGATGTTGATAAAAATAAATAGCAATATATCTCAAAAAATATAGCAGTGATATTTCAATATTATGCACTTTTGTCCTTATTACTCTTGCTAAGAGAGGAATCCTTTTTTCAAATGTTCATTAAATTCATTGCTTAAGCAATGCGAGAATTTGCATTTATCGCTTCAATTCGAATCATGTCAAGCAAACCATCCTTTTCTCCACTTGTTAGAATGAACATTAGGTGCTTTCCTTCTTTTCAGCACCTTGAATAACCTTATTCTTCCTCGTGCTGAATAACTGTCCTGCAGTTGCATGGTTACTTGTTGCCTGACATGCATTTCATCTGCCCAGCTTTACAAAGGGTAGAGGGGCCTGGTTTGGAGGATGTGTGCTCTCATTCTGTAGTCTATCAGTGCTCTATCTTATTAGCTTCTCATTCAGATTTCATCTCATGCATGACCTCTTCATGAGCTGCCAGAGTGATTCTTAGAGGCAGTAAGTATTCAGTTTTTAGGAATGATTTTCCTAGTGGTTGGTGGGAATAGGGATTCTAGGAAAATCATGCAACTAATATGTTGCTCTAGATAGGCTTGGACCCGTAAAGACAAAATGAATTGCTACTTGCGTTCTGTTTTTAGGTTTGTAAATCAAAAATCAAAAATCATAAATGAAGCTTTCCAAAATGATATCCACATTGAGGGTTTGTTAAGGATGTGGTGAAAAGGAACAAAGACGATCGGCATTCCCTGATTTAGCTCAGCTGCTATGGAACTGTAGAAATTATTCAACTCGATCGCACTTGTAGAACATTGAGTTGGATAAGGTCAAAATTCCAGGATGATGAAGAGAGAACTAAAGATCCATATTTGGGGATTCAAATGCTAGACAGTAATATAAAAGAGAGAACTAAATTAATAAAGAGTGTGAAGGCGATTTGTTTCTCCATTGATAAGGCTTCGTTCTAGTAGGTCTCTGTTTCTCTTGCATGATCGTGTTTTCCAACTAATATCCTGAAAAAGAACTCCAATACATTGCAATACTTTCAATTCAACATCCATGGTCCTTCAGCAGTCAGAGGCTTTCCTCTTCTAGTTTGTGTGACAAGTTATTCTCCTGTTCTTGTTTATATTAATATCGTAGCCACAGTCAGAGGCTTTCCTCTTCTAGTATGTGTGACAAGTTATTTTCCTGTTCTTGTTTATATTAATATCATAACTACTAGCCAGACCCAGATATAAAAGTTTCTATGAGCACCTCTGCAACATGTTTGGATCTAGGATTTTGGCAAGGAAAACACTAGCGGAAAGGATTCTATAGCTTCAAATTTTGTAACTTTTGTTTTGTATTTTAGACGCTCAGCTTTTCTTTTGCTTTTTCCTCAGTAAAATCCAAAAGGTCCTAACATGGCCTTAGTATTAAGCTTTTTCTCTCGAAGCTAGTAGCTCCTTAGCTGTTAAGGTTTTTATACATGGATATATAGTTGGATAGATTGTGCATATTTTTGTCTAGCCATCTTAGGATACAACATCTCTTTGCTAGTCCTTTCAGTGAATCTTTGACAACTAACAAAACGTAGATATCCTCTAACCGTTGCCCCCTGCTGCTAAATCACTTGATATGGGAATTATCCTTGCTCCTGAAGTCTCTGCTTATAAATAACTCAATTTATTTGGTTATAATTATTATTTCCAGCACACTTAGTTCTTGAATGTATGTTTGCAGGGTACAAATGATGATATTGTTGACTGGTCCCACGGCAAGCGACTGTGGGAGCTCTCGAAGGAGAAATATGATCCATTATGGATCCAAGGCGGAGGCCACTGTAATCTTGAAACATTTCCAGAGTACATTAAGCACTTGCGGAAATTTGTAAATGCTATGGAAAAACTCTCCTTCTCCAAAAGGAACAAAATGCGCCCTGGTCCTGCCCCAACCATGACAGACTTCAAACACAACAAATGCTTGAGATTTGGAAAAATATAACTGTTCCATCTTATCATCGCTGGAATTTCAGCAAAGTAAAAAAATAGTTTCTTACCAGTGTGCCATTGAGGAATTTGTTCAACCTTGCTTAAAATTCATCTGTTGAGCTTATACGGGAAGCAAAACTCATCAAGATAGAAGATGATCCGATGTGGATGGCAGCTTTTATGATGAAGAGCCTGCTGAACTAGCAGATCTTTTTCCTGGCACAGTGTCAATGGCTGAAAGTTCCAATTATATCAAGTTGTGGTTTGTTTTCAGAATATCTGATTTCTCGATCTCATGTATCATGTATGTATACTAGGATGTTCGAGGTTTAGCTGCAACAAGTAGTGTAATAGATTGTTGACTGTCCTTATGGGTCCTTCTGAAGTAAACAATGGATATGACCTTGTGACTCTGCACATCAAAATGTCCTTACTATGATGTTCAAACAATTATGTGATTTCTTGTGTATACACAGCCTCTTAAAACACCATGTCCCGTGTATATCTCTTTTTTATTTAACTTTTATTATTTATGTACATTTAGCTAGTGTCTTGTGGAGCTTCTTATTGTCGGAAGAGAATCTTGTTGGTTTCTTGCCATCTATCTCAGGGTAATACTATTCTCTGTAAGAGTATTAAAGTTAGCGCAAAGTATTTGAGAATTCACCCCGTGATCTTAAAAAAACTCATTCCTGATTGGTAGGGATATGCATGCTTCATCCTTACACGGTAGCTTAGTAACCCGAGCACTATTATTACTAGGGCTGGAAACGGATATTAAACAGTATAAATACCTTATATCCATATTAGTATTCATTTAAATTTAATAATATCTATATACATATTCAATGGATAATTTTTAATAATATTCGAATTTGTACCCGTCAATATTAACCGAATTTGTACCCGTCAATATTAACCAAATTCGAATATATCTGTATTCGATTATAATTATTAAGATATATCCATTTATCAATATTTGAACATCCATTTACAAATATCTCAATATCCGAATTCATTAAGTTGTAATAAAATGCATATTTTTTCTAATAAGTTTCATTAAAAAAAGTTTACTGTTTTATTTTAGAATTAAAAAATTAATTATTCTTGATTTAGTTAATTTTTTTCTAATTAATGATTGGCATTGTGATTAATTAATATTAATAAAATGACATCAATACAAATTAAATATAAAATCAAGCAATAATAATTTTATATTGATTAATTTTATCATTCATATATTGATTTTTCAATATTTTTTTTCTTGATTTAGTAGTGTTTAATTATCATCATTACTGTATATCGACTTGTCATAATCTTTAACTATTAATTTTTTTATTAATTCTTTCATTACTAATTCATACTTATATTCATTTATAGACAGATTATGTGATTTCATATTGAAAAAATAAAAATAATTTATTATGTATAATAATACATTATATATGATAATTTTTTAAATATTATGTATATATTAAAATACATGAAAAATTAGAATACATTAGAGATAATAATTTTTTAAAAAATATTATTTATTGGATATGGATAACGAATTTAATTAAATTATGAATAATTGAATATATAAATGGATGTATCCAGTAGATATGTATTCGGAGAGAATATTAAATAGATCGGATAGGCAATTATCATATTCATATCTGTTTACATTCGGATATCTGCTAATTGAATACGAATAATATCCGCTTTTAACAGATATGGATAACATGCCCTATAAACATATTTGAATGCGAACAATAAACGAATTTTGAAATATTTATTTACAACCCTAGTCGTTATATACTCTCTATTTAAAATATAACAATGTCTAAATCTTATGGAGTCTTAAAAGTTCAAATTTTGAGCCAATCACAATGATATAGGACTTTATTGCATGGTTCATTGTGATTTTCTTGTTCTTTATTTTATTTTATTTTATTTTTTACCCAAGTGGTATATTGGTGCAATAACATCATCTTCAAATTTGTATATATAAGGTTTAAGGTTTGAATTTTAACAAATTCTTGATGTGTGTTAGTATATAGATAAAATATATATATATATATATATATACGTTTAAAGAATTACCTCTAAAACCTATGATATATAAATATCTATATATGCACTCTAACAGCTATTCTATGGAGCTTAATCTTGCAAAATAGTTTCAAGGTGGGAGGAGGGGGTGGGGTTGTCACACCTCAGGCCCATGAGACTGTTCAACCCAAGGTGTTAAAACTCTAGAGATGGCTCCTATAGAACTAAGAGGTGGCTCCTGTATGTGTAACACTTTGTTCCACAAATTTAAGAGGTGACTTCTGCACATGTAATAATTTGTTTTGTATAGCACTTAGCTCTCAATATTTTAGCATGGTGATGGCTCTGATACCATTTGCCACTCTCCAGGCCCACAAGCCAATTGGATACGAGAATTGATTTCAAACTCACCAAATGCATAATGAAAATTAGGCTATAATCAACTTGCCCAAAAAAAATATTCAATGGATACACATAAATTCTTTGAATAAAGTTTATATACTAATTACTCTTTTAATATTTAATTCATGTGGAATAAGGTATCACATGTATAATTTTTTGGAATTGCTTCAAAGATTCTTAGGTCCCTCTAGATTATTTCAAATACTGAACTTGCTTTCTGGTGCACTTAACTAAAATTATACCTCATGTGTTTTTCATTTGCCTTTTGTTTTAGAAGGTGTGTTTGAATCAACTTACAAGTTTTACAAAATATTTTATAAAATTTTTATAGTTTATAAAATATTATAAAATATTTATTAATTTTTTGAGAAAAATAAATATTAGATTTCTATAAACTCTTTTGTAATGAAAGGAGTTTTTAATTTATTTTTTAAAATTTTAATTAATTCAATTAATCTCAACCATATAACTGTATAATAAACTTCAAAATCTTAATTTATCTAACTTACTTTTGATATGGGAACATATTATGAACTGTAAAAACATTTTATAAGATGTTAGGATTTATCAAATTCTGCCTTTTAAAATACTTTACCTAGTATTTAAACTAGTATCGAATTTTTTATTTTATGTGAACACAAATGAAAATTATTCTCTTTATCAAAAATACGTTTACAATACAAATGGATATAGTCTTATTTTTAACATAGACATTAGTATCCAAATGTGTCCCATTTACAGCTTCAAACCATTCTTATATTAATTGATTTATTTCATATATCCTTTTCCACTATTAGTTTTTTCAAAAAATTACCTGCTCCCTCAATACTAAATTAATTATCTTCATTTTTTGTTTCACTCCAAAATAAAATTTCATTTTATAAATATTAAAAGGTTTTAAATTAGTAACTAATTATTGATAACCACAACAACTTTAATTTTATAACAACAATAATTTTTACAAATTTAATAGCAAGCATAATTAATTATACAAATCATCATTATTTTTAGTTAATGACATATAAATAATGACAACAAAAATATTATCATAAAGTCAACATTCATGATTTTTGTTGTCAATGCAACTTCAATATACATTTGTCACTAATTAATAATAGCACCACAAACTTAGATATAAATCTTATCATTATTAATATTGTAAAATCATTATTATGATAAGCTAAAATAAAAATTATAATCAAATTGATATACAATCGATAATAATAATAATAATAATCAAATTGATAACCAACTTCTTTACTCATTAAATTATTTGCAAGAACTTACATAAGAATTTATACCGGCGACTACAGCGTGAGGTGCGCATGATTTGAGCATATTGGACCAAGTCCCGAAATGGGCCCCACAATCTGTTAACCTGCTAGGGACGTGTCCTCTGTCAAACCAAAGCCTGCAGGCCTAATCCGGCGGAATCTCCACTGCCCCAATCAGATGACGCAACGTGGAGGAATCCGGTAGGACCCATCCCTTCTGTACTTAGTTGTACATTTGGACGACCAACTCCAAATTACGCTCTGATTTCTCCAGTTGGTTCGACCCGAATTGCCAATTTTTGTTCATGGATTTGCAAATGAATTACATTACACCTATTCTAATAAATCGAATGTATTTTGCCAAGGACTACTGAAATAAATAATAAATCTTATGGCCCATTTGTTTTTATTTCAACTTTTCTTTTCATTTATATTATTAATTTCAAATTAAAAAACATTACTTTCAATTTATTTTCATTCAAAATATTTCTTTTTTCATTTTCAAACTTTTTTCTAAACTTACTCTAACATCCTATTATTAAATTTAATCGAATTCAAGTTTGAATTGATATAAAATATCAATTATCATTTTAAAATTAATAAAATATACATATATTTTAAACGATTAATTGGTTATAAATTTCCAATCATAACTTTACTTTTGTGTTCAGTCCGCATATTTTTTTTCTTTGTTTACACCTATTTCAAAATTAAATTTTGAATCAACTTCCTACTTGAATCAAAAATACTAAAATACCCATGTTTTCAATTTAAAACAACAAAAAGCCCAATATCCTTTTCATCTTCCATATTTTGTAATCTCTCTCTCTCTCTCTCTCTCTCTCTCTCTCTCTCTCTCTCTCTCTCTCTCTCTCTCTCTCTTTTTAAAATTCTCATTAGTTTTATTCCCAATCTTCTTATGTACTACTTTATCTCATTTCTCAATTTTTCGTCCGTCGTTATTGTTACCCAAGAAAAGAAAACTTTCAATTTTGCCCATATATTTTCAAAATTGGATAAGGTATTTAACTTCAGCAAGAAGATATTTTATTTTCATAGAGATTTCAAGGTTGTGAGATTAAAAAATAATTTCTTAAATTTGTTTATTTTGCTTGTCATTTTAGTTAATGCATATTGGTTTTATTTGTTTTTTTTTTCCTGTCATTTTAGTTAATGCATATTGGTTTTGTTTTTCAGGAACCCTAATTTGATTATCATCTATTTAATTTCACCCATTCCAAGTTATAATTTCAATAACTGGTTCAGTATTATGTGTAAGTAATTATAGTGCCAAAATATAAATTTTCAATACTTTTTAGTTGAATTTGCTTTATAATTGTACTTGCAATACCTTAAACAAAATTATATATGTTGAAATATTCACATCCTTTTATTTACACTTATTTTTCATTATGCAGTTGCTGATTCTATATTCTATATTTTGTAGGATAAAAATGAGGAAACTATTGTCCCGATCAAGGTAGGATTTGTAGAGGGCAACAATTTTGACTCACGAACAAAGTTTGCTTCATTCTATGCTAAACATTGATGTTTGGATGGTTATCATTAGGATAATTTAGTATTCATGTTGAATATTTGGATGATGATATGGGATGTTTTTAATTTGTAGAGTAATTTAAATAATACAGATGTTCATTATTTGGATTATATGAATGCTCGTTGTATATACTATACTTAAGCAAAAAATTCAGATGAAAATTGATATGAATATAAATATTGGTACTAAGGTATATGCTATAAATTGTTGATATATTAGTAATTTTCAAGGCATGTATAGTATTATATATACATATCATACTAATAATTTCTAATGCGACACTAACAAGCTAAATTCAGCTATAAGAAAAAGCAACTATAAAAACACTCTAAAGATATACTAAATTATGAAAATCACATATAATATATCTAGAATCAAGTACTATAATTAAAAAAATGGTATTATTTTCTCAATATATGGCATCATTCTTAATTAATATATTAGAAATTAAGTTGAATTTAATTATTTAAGTTATTTTTTGATGATCAAACCATTATTTTTTAGTTCTACAATATATATACTCATGATATATTGTTAGCTTTCTGATGGTGCTAATACAATGACACATTCACGACATAGATCAATGCTTTACATTAGTACAAATAAGAACACAAATGGTTGAATGTGGGTATTTCTGTTTTCAACCATCTACACATATACTATCATGGCTATTACTTGAATAAAACATAATTTTATTGTATTAATGGTCTTCCATGTTATTTCACAAATTGAATTGATGTATATTTGGCTAAATAAAAATTAAGGACAAAAACACGCCAAATAAGTAAAGAACAAGGCAATTTCAATACAAAAATATAATGATCTAGTATAAAAATTCCAAAAATTATTTTTTTTTTGTCTATTTATAGTATCATTCTTAGTGCATGGAAGATTAAGTTGAATTTAATTAGTTAAGCCATTTTATGATTATCAGACCATGATTTATTAGTTCTAAGACTGATATAGTCATGAGAGGTTCATTGGCTTTCGATGGTGATATCAAAAGGATACATTTACCACATACGATGATGGTTTACACTAGTATGGATAAGAACCCACGTGGTTAGATATGAGTATTTGTATTTCCAACCACTTGCACATATATTATTACAATCATTACTTGAAGAAACATGATTTTGTTATATTAGAGTGTTTATGTATTTTTTCACATATCAAATTCAAATAAATTTGGTCAAAGAAAAAGCAAGGACAAAAACACGCCAAATAAGTACAGAACAAGGCAAATTTAGTACCAAAATGCAAAGATCCAATATAAAAATATCAAAATTTAGTACTTTTTTGTTTGTTTTCAGTATCCATTTTATAATATAAGCAATTAAATTGAATTTAATTAGATAAGCCATTGAATTTATTTGCCTCATGCATCAATGATTTATATTAGTTGAATGAGAGCGCAAGTGGTTGGATGCGGGTGTTTGAGTTTTGAATCATTTCAATATGTACTATCATGGCCATTTATTCACAAACAACAATTTTGTCGCGTTAGGGTGTCTTATATGTTATTCCACGCATCGAATTGAGCATCATCTCAGCCTTTGAAAAAGTAAGTATAGAAACATGCATAATAGTTACACAACGTTTACAAATTAAGTACATAAATGTAGCTCTGGAGTACCTAATTGCCAAAATTGGGTACTTATTTGTGGATTTTCGGTATCATTTTCAACATATAAATGACAAGTTCAATTCAGCCTAATCTGGCAATTATATGATCATAAGACCATGACGTATTAGTCCTAAGACTTATATGGTCATGATAGGTTCACTAGTTTTCAATGGTGATCTCGAGAAGATTTATTTGCCTCATACATCAATAGTTTATGCTACTATGAATAAAAGTGCAAGTGGTTAGATATGGGTGTTTGAGTTCCCAACCATTTCAACACATACTATCATGACTATTTCTTCATAAACCATGGTTTATTGTGTTAGGGTGTCTTATGTGTTGTTTCACGCATTGAATTGAACCTTATCTTAGCCTTTGGAAAATCAAGTAAAGAAACAAGCATAATAGGTATGCAATATTTGTAAATTAAGTATATAAACACAGTTCTTGAGTATATAAATGCCAAAAGTGAGTACATTTTTTGCGGATTTTTGGTACCATTCTCAGCACGTAAGAAATCGAGTTCAATTCAGTCTAATCTGGCCATTGAATGATCATAAGACCATGACGTATTAGTCCTAAAACTCATATGGTCATGATAGGTTTATTTGTTTTCGAAGATGGTGTTGGGATGATTCATTTGGCTCATACATCAATAGTTTATACTGCTATGAATGAGAGTGCAAGTGGTTGAATGTGGGTGTTTAAGTTCCCAACTATGTTAACATGTACTATCACGATAATTTCTTCAACAAACCACAGTTTGTTGTGTTAGAGTGTCTTGTGTGTTGTTCAACACATCGAATTGAGCCTCAACTCAAGCCTTAGAAAGCTAATATAGAAAGATGCATAATAGGTACACAACAGTTACAAAGTAAGTACATAAACACAATTTTAGATTCCATAAATTCCAATACAGTGTACTTTTCTTTTGCAAATTTCTGGCATCATTCTCAACATATAAAGGATCGAGTTCAAGTCAGTCTAATTTGGCCATTGCATGATCATAAGACTATGGCATATTAATCCTGGGACTCTTATGGTCATGATAGGTTTACTAATTTTTAATAATGGTGTCGGAAGGATTCATTTGGCTTATGCATAAATGATTTATACTACTATAAATGAGAGCGCAAGTGGTTGGATGTGGATGTTTGAGTTTCCAACCATTTTAACATGTATTATCATGACCATTTCTTCAACAAACCATGATTTGGTCGTGTTAGAGTGTCTTATATGTTGTTCCACATATCGAATTGAGCCTCATATCAGCTTTTGGAAAAGCAAGTACAAAAACATGCATAATAGATATACAACATTTACAAATTAAGTACATAAACATAGTTCTTGAGAACATAAATGCCAATACTAGGTACTTTTGTGGATTTTCGATATCATTCTCTGTACATAAAGGATCGAGTTCAATTTGACCTAATTTAGCCATTGTATGATCATAAGACAATGACATATTAATCCTAGGACTCATATGATCATAATAGGTTTACTAATTTTTTATGGTGGTGTTAGGAAAATTCATTTGCCTCACATGTTAATGGTTTATATTATTATGAATTAGAGTACAAGTGGTTGGATGTGGGTGTTTGAGTTTCCAACTATTTCAACATCTTCTATCATGACCAATTTTCAACAAACCATGATTTTGTCACATTAGGATGTTTTATGTGTTGTTCAATACATTGAATTGAGCCTTAACTCAACTTTTGGAAAAGCAAGTAATAAAACACGTATAATAGATATACAACATTTGCAAATTAAATACATAAACACAATTTTAGAATACATAAATGCCAATATTGAGTATTTTTTTCTGGATTTCAGGTATCTTAGCATATAAGAGATTGAGTTTAATTCCACCTAATTTAGCCATTCACTATAAGAGAACAAGACTTTAGAGACAGAATTTCAGAGACGGATTAGTTTCTGTCGCTAATTTTGTCAATTTGCTACCAATTCAGAGGTAGAATTTCGTTCCATCTGAATGTGTTATAAATAATTATAAATAGAGACGGATTCAGCCACAAATTCCAAATTAATCAAAATTTAATAAAATGAAAATGAAAAGAAAATAAATAACAATAGAAAAGAGACGAATTTATAGACGGATGTACATATATAATCATTTCTGTGTCTAAATCCGTGGATATTTTCAAAAACAATATATATATATATAATTTGAGGCAAAAAAAAAAATCCATCTCAAAATAGAAAATTTAAAGATTTCTAAATTTGACTTTTTTCCTGTTTTTGATTTTATAAAATTTAAAAGATGTCAAAGTTTAAATAAATTAATTATGTCATTCAAAAATGACTTAAATTTTAAAAACTTAATTTAAATAATTTTTATAAAAAGTTAAAATAAAAATTTTTGGCCCTCAAAATAATTAAGAATAATTTAAAAACATAACTGATACTTCAAAAATAAAAAATCTCGTCAAAAGTTTTTACCCCTAAAACGTTGCCCTAGATTTTTTTTTTTATCTTTTTCCCCTCGAAAGCCCATCGCCCAGTGCCCGTCGATCCAATCGCCGACCACGGACCGCCAACTGCCAAACCCATGGAAACACTCTTCAATTTTACTGTCTCCATCTTTCTGTCTGTGTGTAGTGAGGAATTGTAGAGATCAGCTGATGTGAAGACAGAGTATCACTCCTTGGTCCTCCCTCATTTTCTGGTTTCGCTTTGAGTATTTTGTTTCTGCTCATCAACCCTTTTCTTTTCGATGTCTAGCTCGCTCACATAATTATTTTTTAATATTTTTGAAACAGTCGTTCTCATCATATGGGGACATGCTTTTAACTTCCGGTTGAAATATATAGAGATCTATTACCGCCTAAGCAGGTTAGTACAACAAAATATGTGCTTGCCTTTCAGGTTTGAGAGCTTTATTCCAATTCCCTCATGTATGCATATCCTTTTCATTTACCCTTTTTTTAATCACATTTCTTAAATTCATTAAAGAAAATGGTTAACTAAAGAAAATACTCTGCTAAATTTGTCTTAAGTAATGCCAAATTGGATGTGCTTGTATTCTACCAAGACTTACTATCTAGAGGATTGAATGCTAATAAGTTACTTTAAACTCAGCTTTTGTCTGTATCAATTTTAATTTATGCAAGAGGCACTCTTTTCTTGAATTTCAAATTTTCATGTTTTTAGTTAATGTGATCACTACGGTAATTGTCATTGTGACGTTAGTACAACGACAATTTAGTTTAAGTGGTTGTTGGTCGCAATTGTTTAATATATATTTTTATAGTAAAAATGAAATGCGAGATCCATATCTTTTATGTTTTATGTTTCTTTTTTATTTGTCTTTCTCACCTTGTTTAGTGGAGAAAACATGAGGAAAATTATGAATTTCCAAATTTTTATATGTTTTTACCTTCTGAAAACTGAAATGTATTATGATAGGGGAAAATAAGCCAATAAATTTTGAGTTGGGGCATGCTTATGTTGGTCCATTGGTCACCCTGCCTCAGGTTGGAAGCCTTGTCTACTATTTTCCACAAAGGCAATTTGTGGGTTAATTTTATGAATATTTTCATTGTATTAGATGCAAGAGGTTGGTTTGGGAGAAGTTTATTAATTCCTTTATTGGTGAGTAATTAATGGTGTTACTTTGGTATGTTTGATCATCATTTAGTAATTTCTTTCAAAGTATATAGGCTACAGAACAGTGAGGTGGGCATATTTTTAAAGTCTGGTGTGGTGTGTAAAATTTTTAATTTCTGTTCTTTCCAATCTTTCATTGATTTTTCGACTGTTAATGATATATGCCTGTCTCTCTCTACGTTTATACATTTATAATGCCATTTGAAATTGTACTTAATAGAAATCAAGTTGGGAAGTCAATGACGTCTTGGTGTTACTCTTCTGCCTTGATTGATCTATATATGAGATAGGCATAGCAAAGCAAAGCAAATTCATAATTTTTTTTGCTTGCTTATTGAAGATATAATAAAAACTAAATTCTGATTTATTTTACATGAATAGCTGCAGCTGCTAGACTTTGATCATATAGAGAGATCCCAACAACTTGCAAGCATTTGAAAATTCATTGTTGATTTCTCTCTACGGCTCTACTCATATGAAGGTGAGTTCTTTCTTCTACCACATTACTTCCTAAATATTGCATCTAATGTCACTGCTTGCTGTTGGTATTTCCTACACAGATGCCATCTTATAGAATACAAAAACCACTAGACTTCTTGGCAGCTTTTATGCTTGAACAACATTATGTGGCCTTAGATAAACAATGCAAATTGAGCATAGATATTGTACCTATTGCTGATGAAATTCAGTTTACTAGATAAACATCTGTAGTTTAGGAGTTCACTGCAGAAACAGGGAACTTAGGTGGCGGCGGGGTATCCAAATTTAGAATGTTTTGTATTCTAAATGAGAAGTGCCCAGAACTAAAATAACTAATTTGGATGCTACTAGTAACAGTGGGCTGTCATAAAATTAGCCTTAGGTTGCCAGGTATAATTTAAGAGAATAGTAATAATATTTATTCATGTTTCCATATATTTTTATTCGATGGTTTGGACTTTTACTTCTCTGATCATGCATGCAAATCTGTTATGAAGCTAATGTTCTATGATTTTGTAAAACTTATTTAAGCTTTGGTATTTCATTGATTGTTCTTACAGTCATTTGATTGTAATTCGTGAGGGTTTTTTTTCATTTTTTATTTTATTCTTTTTTCATATGTTTGGTTATCTCTGACTTCATCTTTTCATTGAGATGTTCATAGATATTTGTTATTATTTATTGTGATTTAAAATTTCACATTGAAGTTTTCTTTTTATTCAATATTTATTTACAGAATTCATGCATTTACTCTGGAAATTGTCAAGTGGTAATATCTAAATTTCTGTAGCATGATTTTTGACCTATTATTTGTATGATTGTAACTGAGAATTGTGCTCAATTGGTGAAAAAAAACTTACCAGAAATGTAGCAGAGAAGATTCCCTCAAGTTCTTGTCCTCTTTATCATCAATAATTGATAGTTCTTTACAGTGTTTACTTTTTGTTTCTGCCTCTCTCTCTCTCTCTCTCTCTCTCTAGCAATTATATATGATAAATATCATAAATATATAATGGCCATCCCCTTCTTCTTTCCTATGAATTCCTCCTTCCTTCAATCCTTAGCTTTTTCCTTCATTTGATCCTTAACACTATTGTCACCATAGGTGTGTCACTAACACACCCCTTAGATTTTCTAATGTCAAGTATAGTTCCCAAATTGACACCTCTCAGTATAGTAACATTTTACTAGTAAATACAAACATTAGAAAAATGTACCAGCTGCTAGTTTTCCCAAGATATGTGTGTGATAAATATAATATAAATATACATCTTGAAGTTATATCTTTCATAATTTAACATTTCTTGGAATTATCTATGACAATCGTATTTAACGTGGAAACCATAAATACCAATCATGGTTGGATGTGGCGGCATTTAGACAATGATGTTTTTCTTTTAGATGAATTTGTGCAAAAGATTGATGAATTCCTAGCCTTTGCCTTTAACGATCCAAAAAATGTTTATCATGGAGTCGTGGACAAATAAAATGTCCATGCTCTAAGTGCAACAATAGAAAATTCTTGAGCCGAAGAGATGTGCTCTTGCACATCATAAAGAACAACTTCATCCGTGGTTACAATATATGGTTTGCACATGGTGAATTTTTGTCCATGGGTTCTAATGTTGGGGGTTCCTCAAGTGTTCCTAATGAAGAAGGATCTCGCTATAGAACACTGGTGATGGCTGCTATGGGTATTCAATTGCTTCATTTTCTTGAACTTTTAATCTCTTGCTCATTGCAATAGTTCCAATGTTCTTTGTTATTTTGAACATAAGGGCTTCATAGAGCATAGATTTTAGCACGATGTGCAGTACAATGCACTTCTTGATAAAACCACCTGCTTTTCCTACACTTCTTAGAACCAGTATCTAGTTTATATATCTCTATATGCATGCAGAATTGTGGCACTTTAGATTGTAACATTTGCACATATTTTCTATATGACTGTATAAAAGCCTTTGACAATTACCTATAGAGCATATGTTTATCTAGCAGATAATATTCTGAAATTTGATTGAGCAAGCATGGAATTATAATCTCAGATTGGTTTGAACATACAAAGTTCTAAAAGAACTGGCAAAGTTTGGTGCCAAAGGGGGCACTCTGTTGAGATTGATAGTGACACACATGAAAATCAGTTGGATGAAATTATCGTTGCAGAAATTGAAGCCAAAGATGCGAACTTCCAGTCAATCTCAGATTCAATTAGCTTGCCTTCTCCTTCACTTCGGGTCCAGAATGCATCTCAACTTCAACAGATTGAATATGAGAGAAGAATGGGCAGCCAAACACATCCAAACAACCTTTATAGGATTTCAGGTATAGAATTGCTTCAATTTCTTGAATTTTAATTACTTGCTGACCTTGCAATAGTTCCTATATTCATTATTATTTTCAACATAAGAACTTGACAGAATCTCTTGCATCTCTGCTGCCCTGACATAGTTACCAAAGTGGCAATAGTTATTACGATCCTATTTCCACATTTTTGTTCTCTATCAGGCTAGACAAGTCTTACGTGTTTTAAAAGGATTAATGAAACTTCAAGCTCTTGTTAGGGGTCATGCTGCAAGAAAGTGAGCTGCTATTACTCTCCGTTGTGTGCAAGCTTTAGTAAGAGTCCAGGCTCGTGTGCAAGCAAGGCATGTTCGCATGGCATTAGAGAGTCAGACCGCACAACAGAAATCTCAACAACTTGAACATGTAGCTCGTGTTAAAGAAATTAAAGTAGGTTAGCTTTAGTAAATAG